>PVIW01001992.1:27275-121982 GCA_004026585.1 Noctilio leporinus | reverse complement strand
TACTTGCATTCCCATTAGCTCAGGTTGTATGTTATTGTAGTTTGTATTTTCAAAAGTAGATGTTCTTTGTTTTCCAAACAGAAAATTATAACATCAGTTTTTTCTGTCTATACAGCCTTCTTCCCCAAACCCCTAGCCCTGTAACATGCTCACCCTATTGAGAATCACATTCACATAAAATACTATCATGCTTAAGATGAAAATTTAGATATTGATTCAAATTGCCATTGACCTTGCAACCAACTTTATAGTTTAAAAGATTGACTCCACTAGTCACATGGTTAGTGGATGATGCTGGGACTCTGATTTATCACTTAGAATGAAGAGCAAGAGGTCATCCTATGGCTATAACTCCATGCCTGTCCTTTAACGATTTTTCTTTCTATGTATATCCCTCTGTCCTCTATCTAAACTCATTCATTGGTGCTGTCTCCTGAAACTCTCTGTATACTATTTCACATGTTGGTTATATGGGGGGACCAAGAAATCCCAGAATTTATTTATAAAAAAGTATGTATTCTTATATGTTTAAACTTTAGTCACCTTCAGAGTATCTTTCATTTGATGCAATATGCCTATCAAGATACTTTTCCACTGCTCAAAACAGTTTTTGAACTCATTGGTTTGATGCCTTTTAGTGCTTCTACTTTGTTGTTGTTGTTGTTTATTTCACCTCTTTCACATTGGCAAAACATTTCCCTTTGAGGAATTTTTTTATCTGACAAACCAAAAAAAAAAAAAAAAAAAAAAAAAAAAAAGTCACTTGCGGTGAGATCCTATGAATAGGAAGGATGGGGCAAGGAAACCATGCCATTTTGTTCAAAAACTGATGAACACTGAGCACAGTGTTGGTGGGTGCACTTGTAAATCACCCATCATGAAATGGGCAAATGAATTGGAAGAGTCTTCAAAAAAATCACTGAAACAGAATACAACCTCTCACAACAATGCCAGCCGGTGCACTGGTACAGATGGGTTCCTAGAACACTTAGCTAGCAGGGGAAGCCTATAAATACAAAGGACATACCTTTCAGAAGATAATTATGGCTTTTTGGGTCTCCCCTAGTGCAAAGTCATTATTTGCTAATGTGCATCTCATCTCTATTTAGACCATGTTTTATCCAGGCAGGTTTTCAGAGATCTTCTGAGTCTTTAAAATACAACCTCCTGATTTTTACCTTTCAATGCATTTTCCTCCACTTCGGCATGGCGTTCCTTTGTTCCTCCTATCTCACTCATTCTCTATTTCCACATTTAGATAGTGACAAGGAAACTGTTGTGTATGTCTTTCTGCAGTAATGCAAACATTTCTTGTTTGGACCTTCATCTTGGTTGACCTTCATTGGTAAATTCAAAAGTGAATCCTCAGTCCCTAAGGATGTATATCTTTCCTTTCTAAGCCTCACAAAAGAAAAAGTTTAAATGATCTCCTCAGGATTAATACTAAGCACTTCATATTTCATAAAACAAGAAAAGTAAGTAGCTAATGGTCATTTTAAGTCTAGTACATTAGAAAACTCTAACCCCTAGGAGTGACAGGATTTCAGGGTTGTAGAATGTTTGAAAGCTATATAACGATAATAGAGGTATGAGATTTCTTACTTGGGGAAGCTGCTAATATTTTTGATTGTCAGAAATAGGAAATTAAATTTTTAAAACTTAAGTTATATTTGCTGAGGAAGAGACTTAAAGCAAAGCAGGTGAAAAATTAAAAAATGAACTAAAACTAAAGTGAAAATTAAAATATGAGAGAGGCCCAGTAGGTTTGGCTCAGTTGGTTGGAGCATCATGCTATGCACCAAAAGTTTGCGGGTTTGAATAGCAGTAAGGACACATACCAAAGTTGTGGGTTTGAGAACCAGTTGGAGTGTGTATGTGAGGCACCCAATCGATATTTCTCTCATATCGATGTCTTTCTCTCTCTCCCTCTTCCTTTATCTCTAAAATCAATTAAAAATACTACTAGAAAAATTTTAAATGCTACTAGAAAATATAAGAGAGTCACTAAAATATTTTCAATGTGACATATTCGGAAGAAAAAGTAGCAAGTAGCTAAATCTAGTGAGGCAATACCAAAAACCAATAAAAAATAAAATCTTCCTGAAAATGATGGATGATTTAATCAGGACAACTAGAATTAAATCAAAAGAAGAGAATACACACAGGTAGTAAAATATGTCAGACCAGATTTTGTAGAGCTAAGGAAAAATGGGTTATTGGATTCTTTAATAATAAATGGACTACTCTAAATATTAAAAGAAACTGGTAGACTTTTCCAGTTATGTGCAAAAGGCATTCATTAACAATAGCACATTAGAATTCATTAAATATTTTTGATGCTGTAAGAGATTCTAAAGCTTTCATTTGCATGTTATTACACAAATTAAACTGATTTTTTGTCATTTTAAATAGGTCATACAATACCTGAGTTTGAATATTCCTTCATTTTTTTGCAGAATTTTAATTAATACTGCATATTTCAATAAATGAGCCACAATGAAATAATACTGATATTCTAGCATAAAAATACAATGGCAACAAAGTTCTATACATTTGAAAGTATCTTACTCTGATAAAGACAACAGGAATCTGTAGGAAAGCTCAAAATGGACAATAATATAGTACTTGAAGATTACTTTAGTTATTTTGTGGTTTATAATCATAGTATTACTCCTTAGATCCATATATTATCCCATGTATTTCCGTGAAATATCTTTTACCCCTTTCTGTTACTGGTTAATTAATAGGATATTTTTAGGTATGGACTCAATAGATGATAGTGTTGATTGTGTTTTCCTTTTGACAATCTTTTCTTTTTTTCAGAAATAAATAGAATTTCAGTAGTAATATGAACTAAAAAGACATTTAGATTGTCCTAGTGACTTATTATGATATTAACATATTTCATAACATATATCACAGTATATTTACTATAAGAATATTTGTTCCAGGTTCAAAATTTTAAATTGTAGACTTGGATTATTGGGATACAATGTCTTCTAACCATGATTTTACATCTTCCTCTTTTAAAAGATGATGGCTAGCCCTGGCTGGTAGCACAGTGGGTAAGGCACCAGCCTGCAAACCCAAAGGTTGCAGGTTCGATTCCCCAGCCAGGGCACATAACAAGGTTGCAAACCAGGTCTCCAGTCAGGTCTGTGGCTGGAGGCAGGTGAAAAGCAACCATACATTGATGTCTGTCTCCCTCTCTGCCTCTCTCTCTTCCCCTCTTTCTAAAAATAATAAATAAAATCTTAAAAAAAAAAAAAAAAAAAAAGATGATGGCTAGAGCCACCTGGTTTTAAAACACTGTAAAAGGAGTTTTATATAGAACTTGATCATATCATCTCCATCAACTTACTTTGAGAGTAATTTTAAACAATTTTTCCAATCAAAATGGGGTTTGCTTATTAGATTATTCTCAACTAATTTCCTACATATTTATCTACTAATCTTCTGATAGTGTAATATTTTTTAACAGAACAAGAAAGAACAGAAATAGTCTTTAACTTAATTGTATATTTTTAGTTATTTTTTTATCCTCACCCAATGATATACTCATTGATTTTAAAGAGATAGGAAGGAGAGAGAAAGGGAGAGGGACATTGATGTGAGAGAAGAGCATTGAACTGTTGTCTCTTACACCTACACTGACCAGGGACTGAACCCACAACCCAGGCATGTGCCCTGAGTGGGAATCAAACCCCTGATCCTTTGGTTTATTGGATGATGTTCAAACCAGTCACATAGACTTGGCCTAGTCTTTAACTTTAGAAATCTTAGTTTAGACTTTCTGAAGATCACATGCAAAGAGAATATGATCTATAGAATTTTGGGTTTATCTTATCATTTTGACATCATTAAAGAGGCATAGTTAAGAACCTTCCAGATGACTCTAGTTGATGATGTTGATATGGGTGTGGAGAAGCTAACTGGAGTCATCAAGTTTCAGCTGACTGCACAGCTGAGTTTCACCACACCCTTCCATGAGTTGTCAAGCTTTAGCATCACGTTGCACCATCAACCTTGCCTATTGCATTTGTTGGTTTTAATCATCCATATCCCACGTGAGGTTTAGCCTCATTCCTTAATAAAGGTTTCTGTAATTGTGATAACTTATTATCATTTCTCAAATTTAAGTAGTGCATATTTATAATTGTGTTCATATTAATTTTCCTTCCTAGCAATAATATAATGTTTATAGTAAATCAGCTCCATGGTATATTTTTATTGTGGATTAAAAGAAAAGAGAAGCCCTGGCTGATGGCACAGTGGATAAGGCACTGGCCTGAGAACCCAAAGGTCACTGGCTCGATTCTCCAGCCAGGGCACATAACCAGGTTGCAAGCCAGATCTCCAACCAGGTCCATAGCTGGAGCCAGGTGAAAGGCAACCATACATTGATGTCTTTCTTCCTCCCCCTCTCTCTAAAAATAATAAATGAAATCTTAAAAAAAAATAAAAAATAGAATTATAAGCTTTAATAAGAAAAAATTGTAGTAATATTTAAAGAAGCAAAGGAGTTCTTCAGAGGGGAATCAAATTACCAGAGAAATTCTGAAACAAGTGATAGAAAGGTCTAGGTTAGAATAAAGAATGAAACCAGACTAACTGGATATAAAGCAAAACATGCTTATTGCAAAATCAGTGCCATAGAGGATATATTATGAAGTATTTATGAAGACTTTTGCTGTGTACTGTTTTATGATTCTTAATGTTGAGAATAATTAGAGACTTTTACACAGAATATGTTAACATAAAACAGTATCATATAAATGTTACATTTCAGCCAGCAATCAGTACTGTGTCCATATCCAGGTAAAGAGATCAAAAAATCAATTTTACCTGCATACTAGCCATGTAAATGTGGCATCAGAATACATGTAAGGGATTTATACCTACTGTAATTTTCTTTTCACATGCAGACATAATTTATTTTTCCAACACCGTTCTTGACTGCACATATGGACTACTTACATATCACTGTCTTTGAAACAGGCTCAAGTGACTGTCACCGGATGAATGGATAAACAACATGCAGTATATACATACAATGAAGCTGAAACTCAAAGCCATCTAAGGATGGCTAGGAACAATGAAGTTCCTCCCCAAGACACATTAAAATAAAACTATCAAAATCAAAGAGAATCTTAGAAGTAACAATAGAAAAGAAGCTTGTTGCTTTCATGGGCACCTCTTTCTGTAGGATTAGAAGCAGATTTCTCAGCAGAACCTTTCAGGGCAAGACAGAGAGGAGTAACATACAAGGGTGAGCCTCCCCTAAAAATAAAACTACTGAATTTATTTATTTCTATTGTGTATTTATTCTTACATGTTTAGACTTTAGTCACCTTCAAAGTCTTCTCCATTTGCAGCAATACACCTATCAAGATGTTATTGCCACTGCTCAAATCCATTTTTAACTCATTGAATTTGATGTCTTTGAGTGCTTCTGTGTTTTTGTTTGTTTGGTTGTTTCCCCTCTTCCAGAGTGGCAAAACATTTCCCTTTGTGGACTTTTCAACCAGAAAACAAAACAAACAGACAAACATTGCTCTGGGGAGATCTGGTGACTAGGGATCATGAGATAGGAAGTCATGCCATTTTTGGTCACAACCTGCCAAACATTCAGGACGATGTGGACAGGTGCACCCATAAATCATTCATCATGAAATGGGCAAAGGGATTGAAAGAGTCTTCAAAAAGTTTTTGCTGAAGCTAAATGCATCCTCTTGCAGCAATGCCAGCTGGTACATTGATATGGATATGTTCCATAATGCAAGGAGCACACCCTCCAGAAGATAATTCCTATTTTGGGGGGCCTTCCTTGTATTTAAAGGCCTTAAAAGAATAAACTGCCAACCAAAAACTTTATCTGGCAAAGTTATCCTTCAGAAATGAAAGCAAGAGAAAGAGTTGCCCAGACAAAAGCTGAAGGAATTCACCACCACTAGACTTGTCTTGCAAGATATTCTGAAAGGAGTTGTTCAAGCTGGAATGAAAGGACACTAATTAGTAACATGAAAACTTGTAAAAATATGAAACACATTAGTAAAGGTAATCATATAGTTAAATCCAGAGTACTCTAACCCTGTAATTCGGGTGTGTAAACATTTAATTCAAGTATAATGAGTAAAGAAAAAAGTCTTGAAAATAGCTATAGATACTATAATTTGTTAGTGGACATACAATATAAGAAAATGCAAATTGTGAAATTAAAAACAAAATGTGGGGGACGAAAAAAGGTACTGGCTGGTGTGGCTCAGTGGATAGGCACCGGCCTGGGAACCCAAATGTTGTTGGTGTAATTCCTGAGTCAGGGCACATAACCAGGTTGCAAGCCAGGTCTCCAGTCAGGTCCTTAGCTGGAGGCAGGTGAAAGGCAACCATACATTGATGCTTCTCTCCCTTTCTTCCTCCCTCCCTGACCTTCTCTCTGAAAATAATGTATAAAACCTTTTTAAAAAGAACACACAATTGTTAATAAATAAATTCTGTTTAAAAAAAAGAAAAAGAAAAAAGGTATATATTTTTTTGTATAGGATTGAAGCTGTTATCAACAAGTCACAAAAGAAGACAGTAAGAGAAGAAGAAAGGAGCTACATTTCAGCCAGAAAACAATTAACAAGATGGGATTAATAAAGCCTTACATAGCAACAATCACTCTAAAAGAAAATGGATTGAATTCTTCAACCAAAAGAAATAAGATGACTGAATGGGTTAAAAAACAAAAACAAAACACAAGACCCAAATTTATGCTTCCCATAAGAGACTCAGTTTCAAGGACATGCATAGGTTTAAAGTGAAAAAAAACAGGGAACAAAATAGTCCATCCATCAATAGAGAGGAGAGGTAAGTATATTTACATCAGACAAAATAGACTTTAAGTCAAAAACTATAATAGTAGACAAAGGACAAATATATCAAGTATATATAACCATTATAAATACATATTGTACGTATACAATAGCAAAGCACCCAAAGCTATTAAGCAAATACTAACAGATTTTAAGGGAGAAACAGAGAACAATACAATAAAACTATGGGACTTCAGTACCCTACTTTCAATAATAAATAGATCATCCAAACAAACAATAAGGAAATACTAGATTTGAACTATCCTTTAGATCAAATAGACCTAATAGATTCAGAACATTCCACTAAATAGCAGCAGGACACACATTTTCTTCTCAAGCACAGGCAGAATATGCTTCAGTATAGATCATATGTTAGGTCAAAAAACAAGTCTTAGCAAATTTAAAAGGATTAAAACCATACCAAGTATCTTTTTCTACCACAATGGAGTGAAACAGAAATCATAACAGGATGACAACTGGAAAATTAGCAAACATGTGGAAATTAAACAACATACTCTTAAACAACCAATGGGTCAAGAAGAAATCACAAGGGAAATCAAAACATATCTTGAAACAAATGAAATAGGAAACACAATACACCAAAATTTATGATATGCAGGGAAAGCAGTTCTAACAGGGAAGTTGAAAGTGATAAATGCCTATATTGGGAAACAAAAAAGATATCAAATAAACAACCTAACTTTATACCACAAGGAACTAGAAAAGGAAGAATAATCTAAGCTCAAAGTTAGTAGAAGGAAGAAAATAACAAATATCAAAGGAAAAGTAAATAAAATAGAAAACCAATGGGAAAAAATCAACAAAAAATGAGACTGCTTTTTGAAAAGATAAACAAAATTGAAAAACTGTGTACACTTGCCAAGAACATTAGAAAGACTCAGAAATGTAAAATTGTAAATGAAACAGGAGACATTACAAACAATACAACAGGAATACAAAGTATATTTGAATAATCTCATAGGAGGCTATTATGAACAGTTGTAAACCAACAAATTAGACAATCTAGAAGAAATGGAGAAATGGATAAATCCTAGAAACATACAACCTACCAAGTATGAATCATGAAGAAAAATAAACTCTGAACAGACCAATAGTAAGGAAAAATTTTGAATAATTAATAAAAACCTCTCTTCAAAAAGATTCCAGAACCAGATGGCTTCATGAGTGAATTCTATCAAATATTTAAAGAATTAGTGACAAAAATATTGAAGTAGAGAATAATCCCAAACTTACTCTAAGAGAGCAGTAGTTTTTGGATACCAAAGCCAAATGAAAATACTACAAGAAAAGGAAATTAGATCAATATAGCAGATAAATATAGTTGCAAAATTTTGAATGCACTATTTGCAAATAGAATTCAACACATTTAAAGTATCAAACATTATGATCAAAAGGTATATATCCCTATGGTGCAAGGATGTTTACCATATGCAAATTAATAAATATAATAGAGCACACCAATACAATGAATAATAAAAATCACATTATCATCTAAATTATACTAAGATAATCAATTACAGTGGTATCTTGGTACTTGTTAATTCATTCCAGAACTCCTGACAAGTACTGAACAATGAAGCATTTCCTTTTGTGGGGTATCCTTGTGACTCATACAAGTTCTAGCAAGTCCAATGAGTCTCAAGCAAGAGCCAAGAGCTGAAACATTTTATTTTCTTCTCAAAGTGTGATGAGTACAGGGTTTGACAAGTTATGAAGCTGACAAATGCCAAGAGATTACTGTATTTATATTGTTTTAAAATTCTAAAATTCATATGAAGCCACAAAACATTTTCAAATATCCAAAGCAATCTTAAAAAAGAACAAAGCTGGAAGCTTCACAAAGCTAGATTAATCAAAAGAGCATGGTACTGGTATAAAAGTAGACAAGTAGACCAATGGAACAGGCTCAAGATCCCATAAATAAACCCACTCATACACATTCAACAAATATTTGAAAAGGGAACCATAAATACTATAGAGGGAAGGGATAGTCTTTTGAGAAAACAATGCTGGGAAAGCTGGATAGTCAGATTCAAAAGGATGAAATTTTCACCTATTTTATAGCACAAAAATTAACTCAAAAAGGATTAAGGATCTAAATGTAAGGCCTGAAACCATAGAACTCCTAGATAAAAATACAAGGAAGAGCTCATTTGCTTTGGCCTTGGCAATAATTGTTTTGGATTTGGCATCAAAAACACAAGAAACAAAAGGAAAAATTAGCAAGTGGAATTACATAAAACTGAAAATCTGCAAAACAAAAACAGGCAACACAATATAAAGGCAACTTATGGAATGGTAGAAAATATTTGCAAACCATATGTGGGGTAAGAGGATAATATCCAAAATATATATGGTACTTATAAAACCTATTAGCAACATTCCAAAAATAGTATTTTCAAAAATGACCAAAGGACCTGAATGGACATTTGTTCAAAGATGACATAAAAATTGTCAATAGGTATATTAAAAAGTATTCAACATCACTAGTCATCAGGGAAATTCAAATCAAAACCACATGATATCTCATACTTATTAGAATGGCTATTATCAAATAGGCAAGTGATAACAACAAATTGGGAGGAAGATGTAAAATAAAGGGAACCTTTGTTCCCTGTTCATGGGAAAGTGGTTTAGCCACTATGGAAAACAGTACAGAAGTCCTCAAAAAATTAAAAATGATCCAGTAATCTCACTTCTGGTATATATCCAAAGGAAATGAGATCATTATTTCAGAGTTATCTGCATTCCCAAGTTCATTGCAGCTCTATTCATAATAGCCAAGACAGAGAAACAACCTAAATATCCATTAATGGATGAGTAGATTTAAAAATAAAAATAAAAAAACAAGTGGTAGAAATAAATGAGTGAACATTATTTGTCCATAAAAAAGAGAAGTAAATCTTACCATTTGCAACAATATGGATAAACCTTGAGGGCATTATGCTTAGTGACATGTCAAAGAATGACAAATAATGTATGGAACCACCTATATGTGGAATCTGTAAAAGATAAGTTCATAGAAACTGAGAAGATATTGGTCATTGCCAGGGGCTGAGGGGTGTGGGATATGAAGAGATATTGGTCAATAGATACAAATTTCCAATTTATGAGTAATAAATTCTGTGGCTGTAGCTAACAATACTACTATATAGTAGATTGGAAGTTCCTAGTTGAGTTGATCTTAAATATTCTTACCATAACAATAATAACAAAATGGTAATTATGTGAGATGAAGGGTATGTCATTTAACCTTATTGTGGTAAACATTTCTCAATGTATATCTGTATCTAATCATCACATTGTACACCTTAAACTTACATATTATGTCAATTTTGTCTCAGTAGAGCTGGAAATAATACTTAAAATCAATAACCTAACTTTTCATCTTAAGAAATTAGAAAAAGAAAACAAGCTAAATTTAAAGTAAGCAAAATGAAATTAATAATAAAGATTAGAGAGAAGTGAATGAAATGAAAAATTGAAAAACAATAGAGAAATTCAACAAAACCTAAAAGCATTTCTTTGAAGATTCAAAATTAACAGACCTTTAGCTTAATTTATCAAGACTAAAAGAGAAAAGCCTCAAGTTAGTAAAACCGGGAATAAAAAAGTTTATTATGGAAATAAAAACTGATTATAAGGAACTATTATGAACAATAGTAGGCCAAACGTCAGGGGAAGGAAGTCCAATGTCTAAATATGGCTGCCTTTTAATGGGGTCAGTCTAGGAGTCAGCCTTGGAGTTAATCTTATTTCTGGAACCTCTGGAACACTGGGCTCTGGAGGTAGCCTACTTAGCAACATTGAACAGGCTGATGTCATCCTCTGTGTAACTCTTTGGCATAGAGCCACCTTTGTCCCAATGTGTATATAAGACCGCCCTTGCTGTAAGCTCTGCATGCACACCGCTGTTGTGGGAAAGTGGAAAAAAACGTGTGTGGAAATGCCAGCATTCTCCAGTGCCCCGCCACTGGGGAAGCAGGAGAGTGGGTGTGAAAACTCCTATACTCTCTGCCAGTCTTCAACCTCACCGCTACAATAAAGCATGCAAAACCCTCCTAAAGGCTCCTCGCAAGTTCTTCAACTCCCAGACCAACATGCCACCCCTGCCCTGCTGTCATCATTTGGTGGTCTCAGATGGACAAAATTGGACCTGACTGGACCTGACACCAACAAATTAGGTAACAAATGGACAAATTCTGAGAAAAATACAAAATAACAAAACAGGCTCAAAAGAAGGTAGAACATCTAAAGAAAGCCCAGACCCAGGTGGCTTATTTGATTAGTTCTACCACATTAATATCAATTCTTCAAACTTTTCCAAAAAGGTAAAGATGCAGAACTACTTATTAACTCAATATTCTATAATGCTAGTTTTATCCTGATATCAAAATTGGACACACATCACAAGAAAAGAATACAGGTCACTATCTCTTAGGAATATGGTTGCAATAATCCTAAAAAATACTAGAAATTTGAGTTCAGAATCTTAGTAAAAAGGTGTAAACCCCATTAACAAGTGAACTTAATTTCATAAAGGCAAGGTTTTTCAACATGCCAAAATCAATGTAATACACCATACCAAACAATAAAGGGAACAAATGCATAGTTATTTCAGTAAATGTAGAAAAAGGAATTTAACATAATCCAAAATCCATTCATGATTTAAAAAATACTCAACAAATTAGGAATAGAAGGTATTTTGCTCAGTCTGATAAAGGGCAGCAGTGAAAAATTCATATCTAACATACTTACTAATGAAAGGGTTAAAGCTTTCCCCCTAAGACCAAGAACAAGACAATCACTCTAAACATTTCTATTCAACACTGTATTGAGGAGGTTAGGGTGATGGAGGGGTTGAGCAAAAAGGAAAAGGACTCATGGTCATAGACAGCAGTGGTGATTGCAGGGTCCATGGGTATAAGGGAGTTAAAAAATACAATTTTTTTTTTTTTTTTTGTGAAAGACAAGCTAATAAATGAATGAATGAACAAATAAGTTAACAGAAAAATGCTATATTGCAGGTTCTAGCCAGTGTAATTAAGCAAGAAAATGAAAAGCAACCATATTGGAAAGAAAAACATTAACTATCTTTAGGTAATATGACCTTACATATACAAAAACTAAAGAAATCACACTCCTATAAAAACTATTAAAACTAATAAATGAGTTCACCAAGGTTGCAGAGCATGAGACTAATAAGCAAAAATCAGTTTTATTACTGGTCAGATTGTATCCCCCAAAATTCATGTTGATGTCCTAACCCTTAGTAGCTCATTCTGTAACTCTATTTGGAGATAGGTCCTTTAAAGTGTCTATCATGTTAAAATGGCCAATAGGGTGGGGCCTAATTCAGTGTGGCTGGTGTTCTTACATGAAGGGGAAATTTGGACCCAAAGAGAGACTTCAGTGATGCACCAGCACAGAGCAAAGATCATGTGAGGACACAGAGAGAATGCAGGTATCTGCAGCAAGCTAAGGAGAGAGGCCTTGGAAGAAATCAAGTCTGCTGACATCTTGATTTTGGAATTAGCCTCCAGAACTGAACTGTGAGAAAATGAATTTATGTTGCTTAACTCTCTCAGCCTGTGGCATTTTGTTCTGGCATCTCTAGCAAACTAATATACTAACCATGTACAATCTAGAAATGACATTAAGAAAAACAATTCTATTTATAATCACATCCAAGAGGATAAAACACTTGCGAATAAATATAACAAAAGAAGGGCAAAGCTGGTGCACTGAAAACTACAAAACAACTTTGAAAGAAATTTTAAAAGGCTTAAATAAATGGAAAGGCATTCCACCTAAATGGATTGAAATATTCAATATATACCTAAAATTTCATATAGCAAAGGTGAGAGAGGAAATTTGAATTTAAAAAAGAGAAGAAATGAAAACAAGAGGACAGCAAGATAAGGAAAGGAAATACAGTAGAAGCCATCATAACAGCTATTAGTCTGTGGTACAGGGCACTCCAGCAGTTAACACTAGCCACATGGTCTATACCTAGAGTAATGTAACAGCCTCCACCAAAGCCTCTTCAGAAGCACAGATTCTGCTGGGGCTGACAAATTTAAGGAATATTAAGTCCTGTTCAAAAGTATCCAGCCATCTACTATGAAAAACAGAGACATTTATTGAAGAAGCTACAAGATACAAAAAACATCGTACACAGGACAATGTTGCTTTAGTCCCCTTCAAAGTAGGCACCTTGGGATCTCACACAGTTCTCCCAATCACCATCAACTGCCCAGTCATATTTTTCTGAATCTCATTGATGGTCTGAAATTTCTTCCCTTTCAAGGGTGATTTTAGTTTTAGGAAAAGCCAAGAAGTTGCAGGGCACCAAATCTGGGCTGTGTGTGTGTTATGGTGGGGGAAGGGTGAGTCAGTTAGGTGATTTGATGTTTTGCCAAAAATTTCTGCATGAGTCGTGATGTCATGATGAAGCTGTCAATTACCAGTTGTTCATAGCTGTGGCCTTCTGGATCATCTGAATAGTTCAAGCCTAACTTAGACTAGAAGGAACGTGCAAGCCTAACGCAAAACTTAATGCAGATTTGTTGCTCTACTCACTCAGTCATTTTGAATGCTGTGGTCACACAGTATACATGATCACTCCATGGCATCTACCATCTCCACTGACTAGTACAGTGAAGTCATCATTCCTCACACATGCACATTCTAGTCCACTCTCCTTGGCTGCCAGGTTACAATGATGTTACACAAACAGTTCTCATTTCATTAAAAATGGTTGGATTTTTTCCAGGACCAACCTCAGCATTTCCTATGATTCAGATGGGATAAAAGGCTGATGATTATAATGTCCACAAAAATCAGCATTTTCAGGACTTTTCATGTGCTCCATTTTTAGACATTGTGCAGCATATCCTTTGACATATTTGTTTTATTTATTAATTTACTAAGTGCTTGCTGAGCAATTGCCCATTTTCCTTTCTTACATAATGCAGGATTTGAATTTATCTTTGAGTATAATTGAGGAATAAGGTCTACATTTCTACTACACATTGGTACTAATTAAAAAGAAGTGTAAAATCATGCTCTTGCCCTTTTAAAGACTGTATAATCAAAATGATTCCATTTTAATAATTTGTTTTCTACTATTTTGTATAGCACTTTTTGTATTTTGCTGTACACTAGTCAAAACACCCTTTAGCTTATTAAGATTTAAAAAGAAGATGGTATAAATATGTGCCTTTTAAAGCAATATATGATTTTCTATGAATCAACCAAATATAATGTTATTAATTTCATCTACATAGTAAAGGTAGCATTGACATGAGGATAAAAGGCAATGTGTATTCTTGCATATTAAATATTCCTGTAAAAAAAATGATGTTAGCTGTTAGGTGAATTTTTAAAAAATGCTTATTTGATTCAAAACACTCTATTCATAAAAATTTTACCTAAAACTATAAATGAGCAAAAAAATAAAACACTAAAATATCCATAAATAATGTAATGAGATCCCAGTTCATTCTAAGAGTAGAGGTCAGCTAAAATGAACAAATGAGTCCTGTAATTGCATACTAGAGGTCAAAAATTAGCCCTTATAAAATGAGGAGGGAAAGGAAATGCCATAGACCTGAAGGGAAAGGTCATAATGTTAGTTTAGGGTTGAATTAAAGCAATCCTCTAGTAGCAATTTCCCTTTATCTGACAGCAATTGTAGAAAGTTTTAACAAATCCTATTAAAATGGACAAAGCTACTTCCTGCAATAATAATAAAGATTACAATAAATACTAAGCTTTCCACAGCCTGTTTTGCATCTCATTTTTTCCCCACGTGAGCATAATGAGTATCCCATTAGCCAAGTTTCAATTTAGGGCAGGTCCTAAGAGACACAGCAATGTGAAAGTCCGTGGTGGGACAAATGGGTAAATTTGTAATCACCTTTATAAAGATAATACTGCATTTGTAATGTTTAGAAACCTCTGCAAAAATTGGTGTAGATGAGGGTTGCAAACAAGTTTGAGATCTGTACAGGCATTAGCTTAGGTGCTAATGTCTACCTAAAGCTCTATGTAATTGAAAATGACTTTGAGATATGATCTTAAGATCTTAAAGGAGTGAATGTTCTGTGAATTCCACATCTTGGTCATAGACAAAGAACTCAGGTGGTACTCTTTTGTGATTTCTGATTCATTTGTTCATTGAGAGGTTAAATTAAACCAGTGGGTTAAAAAAATAAACAAACAACAACAACAAAACAGTCCAGCAATTCAGTTTTTGTAACTACAATAAAATAGAAACAGACCTCACTAATTATAACACGTCTAACAAGACATATGAAAGATGAAACTTTATCCATAAAGAAATTTTAATTTCTCTCCATAAAATTGAAATAGATAATTCTGTGGTAAAATGTGTTGGCAAACTCAAGTCATTTAGGCCACAGGTACATTTATGCTACTTTTAATTAGCTAGGGTTATTTGAATAATCAACTCCATTTCACTCTGAACATATTGTCTTAAATAGATTTTGATTATTGTTTGCTTGCTATCATGTAAAGAAAAATATGATTGATTTTTGCTCATCTTCATCTTCTCTCATACTTATTTTCTATGTGGTTAGCTCTTCAGAATAAGATTAAAATATGAATGAAACAGCACCAGTGAGCTAGATAAAACACATACATAAAAACCTCTCCCAACTCATTTTGAATTACTACGTGGTTCCCTTTCAATTTTGGACATCTAATTTCCACTGAAGATATACTGCTTCGACCAGGAGAAAAAAGCATTGTTGACAGCAGGCAAGAAAAACAAACATGGCTAATTTTCACACATAATAATAAAGAAAAAAAGAAAGAAGATGATAGGAGAAAGGGGTGGGGACTTGTTTCTTCTCAGAAAAACAGTAGGCACCCATTTTTCTAATGTGAATGTAAAGGGAAATTCTCCACTAGAAGAGATGCTTTCTTGAGATGGCTTTGGCTGGGTTCCTGTGGTATTTCATGTAATGAGAATTGGAATGGCATGAAGTGTTGTTTTAAGAAGCTTTCCACATAGATTCATGAAGGCCAAAAAAAAAAAAAAACAAAAACCAATCACTATCAAAAGATAATCACATTTTGGTAAGACTCTGTTTCTAATTTAATGTTAAATAGACAGTGTCCTAGGCACTTTAATTAATATGTGATGTTACATAGAAGTTAAAAATTCTTGGTTAAAACAAACAGGTTTCCTATGTAGTATATTGAAGAAGAAGAAATGAACCTGATGGGAGAGCAAGGATGTTGGCATTATAAACTGTGTATGCATGACATCGCTCTCTCTCAATATGTATGTATGTATGTATGTGTGTGTGTGTATATATATATATATATATATATATTCTGAAATAAATAGCAAATTAAGCATGGAATTGGAGAAAATATGTTATACTTCCTGTTTTCCCTCTCACCAACCAGCTAAGTGACCATGAGAGAGCCATTCTTTCAGCATCAAATTAGCAAAGTAGTAAAGTGCTCATTGATGGCATCTATAAACTCCACAGAGCATGGAACAGAGTGGACAAGAATAGACTAACAAGACCTTTTGCCCATAAAACACTGAAGTGAAATCTGCGTTTGAACGAGGACTCCCTCTCTCTTCTCCCCTGTCTTAAGAAACATGAAGTCATGTACTTTGTTCTCGGCACTGATCTTAATTCTCTAAGTCTGTTGTATTAACTCATTTAATTCAATACAACATCTATAAGGGCGTTATTACAATTCTCCCCATTTGATGGCTGGGGAACTGAGGCACCAAGAGATTAAAGAAATTGCTCGAAGTTATATAGCTATTTAATGGGGGAGGTGAAATTCCAACCCATTCTGGTTATAGAATCTGTACTTCTAATCAATACGCGTTGCCTTTTTTGTTTGTTTGTTTGTTTATCCCGTTAAAATGATGTTAACTGCAAAATAAGATGTAAACCGACCATAGGAAGTGGCAAGGGTTAACGCTAAAGCACGTCCGAGAGCTTGAAAAAACAAAAACAAACTAAATAGGGAAAGCCAGTTAAAGCCCTCGCAGGATATTCAATGGGCCTCCTGTTTCTCGAACCTCTGGCTTTTGCTCCCGGTTCCACTTTACAAAGCAGCTGTGCCGGGTGGACCACGCTGCGGTGTGCCTCCTTCCTCCACTAGCCTCTAGAGTCTGGGGTCCAAAGGGGCTTCATTGGGTTAGTAACAGACAGGCTCTGGTTTGCTTTGCTCACACTCCAATCACTGCCACACACATCCTCCTGGGGGGAGAACTGTAATTAACCCTTTAGTGTCCTGGAAGAACCCCTTCAGTGGGCCCCCATCCCCCTCTGTCCAGCGCAGGAGGCGACCCTGGGGCTAGGTGGGTACCGGCGCCGCCGGCTCTAGGGTGGGCGAGGTGCAGGGACGCCTCCCAGTGAGCCGGGAGCTGTTCCCGGCACTTCCCTCCTGGTTCTCCTTTCTCGCTGCCTCTCCCAGCGCACTGGGCTGGAGTTTCCCTCTCACTACCCCTTGCATTGCTCCCCGGGGTTTAATCTCTCTGCGACTTCTCAGCCAGCCCCGAGGAAAGTGCAGCCATTGGACAGGTCGGCGCTAGCTACGGGTTTCAGGGAGGAAGGTGGAAGAAAGCTGGTGGAGCGAGGGGGAGGGAAGGGAGAGGAGGGAGGGAGGGTGCAGCTGCGGATCTGGCAAATTGCGAGCTGCTTTTCCTCCCCAAAGTGTGGAGCCGGAGCGCGGGGGAGCGCGGCGGCGCCTCCTCGGCCAGCAAACTCCAGGGTTTGGCTGGGCTTAGGGCCATCTCTCCCTTAGCTAGGAAGAACCTTCTCCCAATAGGTTTCATCCTGACTTTTCTTTCCACCCATTTCTTTCTTTTTTTTTTTTAAACATTTTTTTTTCTTTTTTTCTTTTTTGTTCCTGGCTTTGGACCTTAGATTGCTGCAACCTACGCTTTACTAGGGCTTAGCTTTTTGGGGCTTTCCATCTCTCCGACTGCGAGAAAGGACGCGCGCCCGGCAGCTTGAGAAGAAAAGAAGAAAAACTTGTCGGAGGGGTTTCGCCAGTCCACAGTAAACCCCTCCAGCAAACACAAACCTCCCTTTGGGGCCATCCCAAGACTGAGGAAAGTTGCTTCTGAGCCAACTGCTCTCTTGGATTTGAAGGAGGCACCCGCGCTGGCTGTGGAATTAGATCTGTTTTGAACCCAGTGGAGCGCGTCGCGGGGGCTCGGAAGGCTCCCGGGTGGCGCTGCCTGTGCGGAAGCGAGAGTTTGCGAACCTCCGTTGCAAGTGGTTTTTCCTCCCGGAGGTGGTTGTTTTGTGTCTGGGGTGAGGGCTGCTAGTATTGTGGCAAGTTGCGAACAGCGACCCAGAGGTCCGGAGAGGACTGCGCTCGCCCTGGTACTCCCTCCTCCTGGTTGCCGGGTGTGAAATCCCAGCGAAAGACACAGAAGCTTCCTGGTGCAGCCTAGACCTGTCCGCTCGCTGCCTGAGCCCCGCCGACCCCATTCCCACTGGGAGCCTATAGGGCGCCAGGGAAGGACTGGCGGGTAGGAGGAAGGAGGTCGCGGCGGCGGCATGGCGAGGTTCTTGAGGGCCGACCTGGCCACTGCAGGAGTTGTGTTACTTTGCCACTTTCTAGTGGACCGGTTTCAGTTCGTTGAAGGGGAGCCTGGAAACCAAATCAATGGTAAGACGCACTTTCGCTTGTTGATTTTGTGCGTAATTGAAAACCTCTCCGGTATCTCTGTTCTCAGCCCACCCCCATCTCATCTATCTGCCCTTGGGAAAGTTACTGCAGTTGCTTTTCGGGGAAATTTGGGCTTCCCAAGTTGGGAGAATAGGGTTGGCTAGCAAAGGATGGAGGGGCCTGGGGCTTTTCTTGAGGATTCGGGCTTGCTTCACCTGAGCGCCAGGGGGTGGTGCTGACTCCCCCAAGTCGCCAGAGAGGGCTTTGATTTAAGAGCAAACCTTCTGTGGATACTTCGCCCAGGAGCTGCCATCCCGGGGCTGTCTCATCTCCGGCTCCTCCTCCTTCCCTGCTGCTGGGATAAACTGAGCCAGTGCGTGATGGGGAATGGGGGTGGGAGACGTGGTAGCCGCTGGGGATTGCGGGGCTCCTGTCAACTGGAGAAAATTACCAGTGGCCTCACCTTTCTCCTCTGGGCAATCCCCACTTTAGCTACCTTTCTCTGGGGCTGAGTGGGTGCTGAAAGTGGGGCGGGGTAGGTGCCGCGGGGCGCGGAGGAGCGTGGGAGGTGGCAGAGGTGGGGCAGACGCGGGTCTGTAGACCCACCCGTGGACTCATTGTTCTCCGCTGGCGGGCTTCGTAGACAGGCCTAAAGGTGCCGGGTTCCTCCGTGGGCGCTGACGTTGCCTCCGCACGCAGCCCCGGCCTCCGCATCTTCCCAGCGGCAGCGACTCCTGCCCCGGCGGCTGCTCCGGCTAGGGCTGCGTCCAGCTGGGAGCCGCGCCCCCGGGCCAGCGCTGAGCCCCCGAAGCCGCTCTCGGTCAGCCACCAGCAGGCTCCTTGGGCTAGGCGCTTACGAGCCCGAAGTCCCGCTGCCTCCCGGCACCCTTCCTACTGGCAACTGGTGCCTGCCCCCCATTTCCACTTCTCGGGAGGAAAGGGAAGAAACAGGCAGGCAGACCTTGGCAGAAATTTGTGAATTGGAGTGGACAGCTAGAGGAGGCGGAAAGAGAAAAAACAAACATAAAACACAAAGAAACATGTCTGATTAGGATAAGGTTATGTTTTAGTTCTGAGGGCGGGGGTAGGGGGATGGTCAGTGATTTCTCAGGAAGTGCACAAGCGTCCGAAAATGTCAAACACGGGAGTAGCAGGTGGAAGAAAGCGAGGGAGGGCACCTGGGGATTCCAGGTGAAGTGAATCTTGAAGGAGTTCGGTGGATGAAATTTTACAAGCTGAAACCTAGAAGACAGCCCAAGCACTGTGTCTGCCCCAGGTGTAAATTCTTAGAGAAAGCACAGATTCATGATTGGGGCGGGCGGGGCGGGCGGGGGTGTGCGCCAGGATTGGGAGCGCAGGGGAAAAATGTTGGCAACACTTTTAAGGTGGTGAATAAAACGCAACTTTCCTGGATGTTGATTTGTCTTTGTCACATGTAATTGCTCTCTATACATGGACATATAGGTCACTCTCCACTAGGTATTTTTTAGATCAGTAGATCACACCATCTGTTTATTTCTCTGGTACATTCCATTGGTTAAAGAAAAAAAAATAAGATTTACCCCTCCAGGAAGCAACACATTTATTTTTAAAGATGCAATAATCATTTTCATGGACATACTCATGGAATAAATGCCTTTTAAGCAGGTAAGCAATTTAAATTCATCTTACAGTGGTGTGTGTGCCAAAATGCATCCAAAGTTATTTGAAAACTTTGGCACTGGGTGTAAATAATGCATTACAGTAAAAAAAAAAAAAAGGAAGGTCAGCAAGTGTTTATTTTTTCTGAGATTTTTCATTAATTCTATATTACTATGGAAAGAATATATACAGTAAATCTATTCTAAATTGTTGAGGATGAAATTCATTTCACTAAAATTAGCCAGATAATTAAGAGCCTTTGGTTTGAGAAATACAAGTATACTTAAATTGTTCAACATAAATGTGCAAGTTTCATAAACTATTTCAAGATTTCTGGTGGAAGACTACTCTAGAAACCCATATATTTATAGGTTGAGTGAAAAAGGAATAGTTTTAAATTTCTTGAAAACTTTACTCAAAGATTTATCCAAACTGAAGTTTTCTGGATATCGGTCTACAGACAGTTTTATGAAATATTCCTGGAATTAAATGGTTAGCCTACTGAATTTAAAATATAGTAATGAAATGGAAGAAAAATTATAGCTTCTTTTGTAAAAAGTCTAAAAACTCAACACAGTAAATAAAGAAAAGTTTCAGCGGTCTTGAAATTTGGCATGTAGCAATCAGGATTTTTATTACAGACATTTTGGCATGAGGAGAAAATCTGATTTCATAACAGGGATGTTTTATTATGCATTACTTTGGCAATACTGCAGTTGATTTTATTGCCACCAGAGGGCAGAGGAACTGCTACTTTCTTTTATTCCTATCTTTCCAAAGTCTCTGATTTATGATCCTCAATATTTTGTTTTTCCTATTTAGAATATTTTTGGTATGGGTGACAATTTAATGAGAGTTTATTACATTTTTGTTTTTATTAAAATTAAATAATTATTCAATCCCCTGTTCGTCAAAACACACTATGAATACATTCTTGTGGTATAGTAAATGCAGTGAAAAGACAAAATATTTCTTTTGCATTATTGTGGGAGACTATTTAAAAACTACTGTGGCATTATCAAGAGTATAACTTAAAAATACTTTTCTCATTAAAAGTTCAAATAATTTAATTTTAGGATTGAATGTACTTTATGCATATCTGAAAAGTATTTGCTCAAACTAAGTAGTATATCTTAACGCCAATATTTAGAGAAAAATAAGCTTAAGGTAATTCTAAATTTTATAAATCTCAATCTATATTGTTATTTGTACACAATAAAGTGATTAAAACAGCTTAGAAGCAATGTCAAAGGAGAAAGACGTCTTAATATCTTGAGAAATTCTAAAATTTAAGTGAGGAAAAAAGGCCTAAAACATGTAATTAGAGTTTGATCCGATTATTCCTCTTAAATGTGACTTAATGCAACAAGGAAGTTTATTACCATTATATAGAGAGAGCAAAACTAATTTAGGACCCAATGGAATTTTAACTTTTTAAACTTCCTAATATTGTTATGCCTTAGGGACAGTTTATTTTTAGCAGACTATTTACATTTATTTTTGTTGTTTCTCCAGTTGACTATTTTTCTATTTTGCTTCCATTGGAATTACAAAACTTAGTTTGGAAAATTACTAATTTTGGAGTTATGAGAGTATCTCTGTTGAGACAAACTGTCACTAGTATAAAATGTCTAACTCTTCATATGTATGCCTGGGACAAATATAGCCATTGTAAATGCATATAAATTTTTAAAAATATGAAATGTGAGAGTCTTTTTCATTAAGAGAATAGATAAAAGTTGAAGCCTGGGGTTGGGCAAGTTTGGACTGCCACATTAGTGTGATCTAGAACATTTATGTCAAAGAGAACGGTTTAGGTCATGGATGTCTGCAAGGAGATTTTGAATTAGCATAATTAGGACAGTGCATTTGTGAAGTCTGATCTTTAGAAATGGGTGTTTATAAGGAGCTCTAAACAGGTTTCTTTGCAAGAATCATGCTTTCATGCCGAGGGGTAGATTATCTTTTCAGTTAGTTTTGTCTCAATTTTTGTTTTTTAAAAGATACCTTCTATGGTAAACGTAATGTGTTTTTAAAGATGAATGAATTGACCAACAACTGTGATCATGAAACCTAAAGTCTTGAGCCAGATGCTTTAATTACAGTTTCTTCACCAAATGTGGTTCTTCATGCTCCCTGAGTATGAACCATATGTTACTAGCTCTTTGCCATTCCTCCTGGTTTTCCATCCCTAATCTATATCTGTCCATCCATCTTCTACTTTTCCTTACAGTCTTGTTGAAAGAGACAATGTTCACAAAAGGATGTGATGTTTTAGAATTCAGAGCAACTCTTGTCTCATTTAAAGCACTTGTTTGACTGCTTGGTATTGTAGGAGTATTTTTTCCTTCCCATGTCTGCGTCTCTTACATATATACTCTAAGATCACATCACAAGTTCTTTGATGTCATGGTCTCTGTCATTTATTTCTAAATCCCCTGTGACATCTACCACATTGGCATGCAATAATCAGTTAGTTGAACTGAGTGGAATTATAGTTCAAGCTGGACTGTTGACGTGAATGTCACCTTGAGAGATGTTTTTCTACTTACGATATCACTTTCTCCATCAATAAAATGGAAATGAGCATATAAGTGGGCTGTGTAGAATAATAGTTTAAAGTTAGAGAATAGGATCTACAGGTCTGCTCAACTGTTATAATGCATCTGTGGATGATATTTACACTAAACTTTCTATAAATATATAGAATTTTCAAAAAGTTTATTCCACTATTCTACTATCCTTCTGACTTTTGACTGAATTTTTACATGTTCTTAATCTAATACCTTAAAACACAGTGTGGGTTTGTATATGAAAATGTATATGTGCATAATATATATAGTAGTGGTGGTCCAGTTTCAGTGGAGATGAACACTATTACATAATTCTAATTCTTTGTGAAATTACTTCAGAACTGAACTGAGCTTAGGACTCATGCCATTAACCTATATGGATGGAAGAAGGCTTTAAAAACATAGTCTCATAAAACTTGTTATGGTGGTGTGGTGGGCGGTATTGTGCCCCCTGAGTGGCAGAGAGAAAGAGGCAGGGGGAGAAGAAGAAGGAAGAAGAAGGAGAGGGAGAGAGAGAGAGAGAGAGAGAGAATGAGAGAGAGAATATCTTCAGTCTTAATAACAGGAGACATAGTTGTTCTTCAGAACCAGTTTGCTTACATTTGTTTGCATCTTTTGGACATTATGAATAGTCACCAATGCATTGCCTTTTAAAGTTTAGTTTCTATAAAGCTCAGAGCACAATTAGTGAGCCTACCTACAAAAAGTATATACATCTTGTATATATGGAATAAGAAATGAGTAAATAAAAGGTAATGGTTATAATATGTAAGGTCATATATTTCTAAGTTGCTCTTTGGCTTTCTTTTAATCTAACTAATTACAGTCATCTGCCTTTATTCTGAGCAAACTTCCTCAAAGCTTTAATTATCTCCTCAATACTCTGGGAAGTCTTTCTTCTTCTCTAAGGTTCACACAGGTTGTTTTCCCTTGCCATCACCCCAGCCAATGATCCTGTCCAGCTGAGGTCACTGCACAATAACAGACTAGTGACAAGACTAGTAACTTTTAAGACAGTTTTCCCCACTGCTTATTGAGTCATATGCTGCCTGGTCAAAAGAACAGAATCAGAATAATACCTGAAGAAAAAATAGACCATAAAATATTCTATGTTGTGGCATAGCCACTTTGAACCCATTTCATATTCATTCTTTGGTTTATTTTTATTTTTTTCTCTATAGCTTAAAAGGCTGTGAGGTATGTAATGATGGTCCTGATTTGGGAATTTAAATAGAAGTAGAGGTCTTGTGGGGCACCTGTTTGGAGTTAGCATGGCCTATTAAAGATTGCAGATCTGAGCGTGGGGTCAGAAACAGTGTGACCTTCCTTGAAATCCAGACTTTTAATCCCTTTCTCCAGTGGCCAGCCAGACAAATTTAAGCACTAGCGGTCCTTTTTCCCCTAAAAATTAAAAACAGCTGACTTCACTCTTTCTGCTTCAGGTGTTATAGTTGAGACTGGCCTTTGGTTTTGTCAAAGAGAGGATCACAAAGGCCAGGATGGAGAATGACTTTAATTTAACTTTTCTGGACTCATTAATTAGTTTCTTCCTCTTCTCCACCTATTATTTTTCCACTTCTTCATTGAAAATGTTTCCTAGAATCCATATGGCTCAAGATCTCATTGTGTAGATAAGGTGCTTAGCTTATGGAGGATTTGAGAATATAGAGAGAATATGAAGAATTAGCTCAATAGAGAAACTTTATGAGAATCAAATTCTTAAAACAAAATTTCTACATATTCTTTGAATTGTTCAGTGATAGAATTCTGACTAAAGCAGATAAACTTTCTTTAAGTATGATGTTGGTTTATTGAGATTAGGACAATGTATTCTTTGGTCCAGTTGGAAGAGGGACATTCAACATGCAATGATGTTTTTGAGTAGTAATAATATTCCTCTGTGTGTATATGAGGGAGGGACCCTGAAAATGGAATGTATTTATAAAAAATTGTGTATTTATTCTTACATGTTTAAACTCCAATCACCTTCAAAGTAACCTCCATTTGATGCAATAATCCTATTGAGATTTTTTTCCACTGCTTATTAAAACTGTTTCGAACTCCTCAGTTTTGATGGCTTTTAGTACTGCTGTTTTTCGTTTCACCTCTTCCACAGCAGCAAAATGTTTCCCTTTGAGGACTGAACACTTAGTGCAGTGTGGGCAGATGTGCTCTTAAACCACCCATCATGATGAAATGGGCCAAGACATTGAGAGTCTTCAAAAAAATTCACTGAAGCCAAATGCAGCCTCTCACAATAGTGCCAGCTGGTGCACTGATTCAGATGGGTTCCTGGAACACTCACCCAGTGGGGAAGCCTATACTGTAAGGGGTCTTTCCTCCAGAGGATAGTTCTGTTTTTCGGGTTTTTTTTTTTTTTTTTTTTTGTTACTCCTCTTATGTATCTGTTGGTTGTGGTAGTGTCCATGTTTTTCCCTCTGAAACCAAAACCATATATTTATTTTCCTAAACCCTAAATGGGGAGAAATATAAGCAGAATTTGTAATTTTAGAATATAAAATTCATAAATAATGATGGTCTTCAAGATGTGAAATAGTCTTGAAGGTGAATTTCAGGTATGACTCATGCTGAATTTGTTATATATACTTGCTTAATTCTCTCCAAGATCCAAACTTAGTCTGTAGCTGTCACTAACAGTAAAACTGATTATTTAAGTGGTATGTATGGTTTTCATTTGTTTGGTCAGAAGCCACTGATCTTATTCAAGGTAGAGCTGGGAGCAAGTCCGAAGTATCTGGCTTCTTTTGGCTGTCTCACCTCCTTTAGCTATCCATTTATTTCACTACATTGGGGAAGGTGTATACACAAATAACATTAATGTAGTGTATGTATTCTAAAACATTCATAAAAAGCAAATGTGAGATGATTTTTAGTATACTAAATCATATTCTTATGGGTTCTTGCTATTTAAAGCAATCCTGTCCTGAACTTCTGATTAAAAAATAATTAACCTCTTAATTATTTTGCTAGTTCATGCTTTTATGTTTGAAATTAGCTAAAGTGTACCACATGCATAGTTATTTTAAGAGTTGTGTAATTTGATAGTAGCTATTTTAACTCAGTTCAGTATTTGTATAGTTCCTGGAAATGATATACTTTTAAATATTTTTTTTTGTAATTTAGACATTTTAGTAGATAATCAACTTGTTATTAATCTTATGTTACTGGTTGCTAATTTACATGATATTTTGATCTATGTTTATAATTTTTAATGCATTTCTTCACAATTTGCTATACTCTAAGAAACAACTGATCTGAAAGACTTACTACTGTGTATTTACGTTTTTGTTTTTTGGTTTTTGCTTGGAGTGGGAATAGAAAGGGTCACTGGAGTTTTTCATCACACAACAAAATGTTAAAGAATATTTGAACACCTATTTGAAACTCTAGATATCCTGTAAAAATAAAGTTGACTTGTAAAGGTTAAAATAATGCCATTTTACATTTTAGTTTGATCAAAAGCATTCTTGCTATATTACAACCATACCACTTGACATTTTACTTCATATGCTTATTTAAAATCTTATGTGATGTACACATGTGCCTGTTTTGATTCATAATTTGGATTTCAAAATTTTATATATTTAAAAAAATGTTTATTTTAATCAAATTAAATGAATTTCATGAAAGCTTTTAATTTGACATGAACTATAAGTAAAATTGTTGCCTGTGTCAGTATATTATAACATTTGTTAATATACCAAGACTAGCAGAAGACTGAGGAAAATGTTACAGAACAATTTTGGTCGAAGCTGAATTGTAATAATTCACATCACTTGCTGTTGTGTATCCATGTATTACATGTACTTGTGTTGGTTCTACTTTTCCCACAGTTCATATATTCCACAGTTGGTTTATCCAGTTCTCTGTCGATGAAAAATTAGCGCTGTTTTTGCACACTGGTGCTTTGTCTATCCTTGCATATATTCTTTGTATGCAGGAGATACTCAGCTTCTACTTAAGGGTGGAATTCATAAGTTACTGGGTTTGTGAATGTTCTATAAAAGATAATCCCTGCTAGATCTTCCAGGATTAAGTATTTCAAAGTTGAAGAGGGGAGGAGGAGGTTAAAACCCTGATCATTATCTTTTTATGGATATCACAGTCTTAATGACTTCGTTTTATAAGTTTTTATATCTGGTGGGGCAAACCCCTCTTCAATGCTCTTGATTTTCAAAAGTGTCTTGTCTGTTCTAAAGTCTCTTTGTTTTTCCATATCTGTTTTAGAATAAACTTTTACGATTTCACTAAAAATTCTATTGGACCTTCAATTTGAGGTCACATTAAATCTTGGGGTTATTTGGTAAACATTTTGATTTTGAAACCACTTGGAATGATGTAATTTCATTCCTGCAACAGAACAAGCACCACGGTGCTTCCTAACAAATTAATATTGGCTATTTGGCAGTGACCTTTTTCAGTTGAAAAATGTCCCTAGATTGGGAGAGTTGGTGATGTTTTCCTGAACGCATCGTGAAACTAACCATACATTGAATTGTTTCTTATGAAGTACAGAGGGAAATAATTGGTTAATTAAAATGAACAACACCACTAAGGGAAAGAATGGTCATTCCTAACTTTGTGGAAAGTCTCACAAATGACGGGTGAGTCTCAGGCAAATGCTACATGGAAATGATGACATTTTCACAGTGTCCCTTGACCAGCATAGGAGTTCCAAGTAATACTTCAAGTTTGCTGCTTTCTGAGAAATAGCCTGGTGAGGATGGCAAAATACTCTGGATTTAGAATTCTTCTTAATGTTTTGCTAATTAATGTCAATTCCATGGGAGATTTACCTTAAAGAGTATACACTACCAACTGCTACCATTTAAAGATAATGGATATATGACTTTATTTAGACTCCAGGCATTTATAAATTAGTGGTTTATAATTTGCTTGATTTGAAAATCCTAACTTAACCTCTAGTTCAGCACAATTTATGACTGGCTATTGCTCTGAACTCATGCATACTGATCAGGATATTTTTATGTCAGGAGTAGATGCTTGAGCTGGGCAGTGTGTTCTATTTCTCTGTTATTTAGCCTTCGTTATCTTTTTAACATCTGTTGTTCATTTCAGATATTTTTAAAAACAAGCATGATTCAAAGTCATTTTGCAGATGATAGTCTCATTGTCTGGACATTGCAAAACAGCTTTCTGCGGGAAGCAAGATTTGTGCAACCTCCTCTTTGTCAAGCTGTTTTTAGAAGAGAGGTTTGTAAAATAGGCACAGCCAATAAGCTGATTTTTCTACAACCAAGTACTAATGTTTGACTTATGTAGCTTCTCTTCCTCCCTCAGTGTCCTTATCCTGGCCCTGGCCAGGATACCATTCTAGCCATTCTAGCCTGGTTTACTTCAGTAGTATCCCACCTTGCCTCAGAAAGCTTCCTGCCCCAATCCATTCTTCATCCCACAGCCTAAAAGACCTTTCTGAAATGCAAATATGGCTGTTTTCCTCCCTGAAACTGCCTTTCTGCCTTTCTACTGTTTTTGGTTTACCTCTGCAGGTTCAAACCAATCATTTCCTCTCTCCACTCCAAAGTTTCCCACACTAGCACATGCCATTCAGTCTTTTTGGAATACCCTTTCTTCCTTTTCTTGCTGTCTGTTCTTTAGGTCCAGGTTTCAACTTGATTTTTGGCATATGGAATTATTTCTCAGTGTTTCTCTGCCAGCTCCAAGACTGAGATGAGCCAGAGTGTACTCTACACACACATCATAGCATTTATCGTCAATAGTGTAATTAGTCATGTGTATGCTTGTAATTAAGCGCAATCTGCCCAAGGTTAGAGGCCACATGTGACCAATCATCATTGCGTCCCTAGCTCCAAGTATAGGAAGCCCTCCTTGAAAATTTGTGGCATAAAGTAATCTTGTTAGTGTTCCACTTGTATGATGGTACTATATTTGTTCAGTGTATTACACAGCCAGAGTTTTGTTTGTACCTTATTTTTATATTTCTTAAGATAAACTTCCCAAGTCATGATTTGTTTAACATGATAGCTCAGATTTAAATATTAATGATGAAAATATATAAACGAGCATTGATTTCAGAGTAAGGGAATTTCTCATATGCATTTGTGAAAAATTCATGTACAAAATGATGGTTGAGGAATAACCAAGTCATTTACTAAGCTACCAAGAACAGAGAAAGAGATACTTTCATAACTTGTAGTGCAGCCACTTGAATAGTTTGATAAAATACCAAAATTGCTTAATTTCTAGGAAGAATTTCATAGTTAATTAACCATTGGTTTAATTAATATATTAAAATTGGTTAATTTCCCTGGCTGGTGGCACAGTGGATAAGGTGTCTGCCTGTGAACCCACAGGTTGCTGGTTCAATTCCCCAGCCAGGGCAGAACGAGGTTGCAAGCCAGGTCTCCAGCCAGTTCCATGGCTAGAGGCAGGTGAAAGGCAACCATACTTTGATGTCTCTCTCCCTCCCTGCCTCTCTCCCTTTCGCCATCTTTAAAAATAATAAATAAAACCTTTAAAAACTGGTTAATTTCTTTGGAGAGAATTTCATAGATAGGAAGGGTACATGAATAAACAATCAATGAAATAGAAAAGAGAACTAAAACCATGACATTTGTGTAAATAGTGTTCTAGGTGTGTCAAAGCTCAAGATGCAAACTGGGAAATACTAAGATGAGAAATTTACAAGATTTGCAGATAAAAATCATTGGACAGCTTTTCAAATAATTTTGTTTTCAACAAGAGTCTAAAGGATCTCAATCCAGCACTAAGTGACGTGAGTTACCTCTTTTCACTGTCTTAAATGAGACCCACTTGCTGAAGTTTACATCTGTTTGGTCAGCATCCCCTGTGCTACTCAACAACTTGTTCTCTAGGCACATCTTTCTCACCTTGGCCTTCATTGTTTTTCTTGAAACATTCTCCAAACTTATTTCTATATTCCATGCTACTTTTATTGAACTGCTAATATTTTTATTTGCCCAATCTCTGACCACCTTCTTTTGGTAATAGCACGTCCTCATCATTCGGAAACATCCTCCTCCAGACTGTTGTTCTCCTGGGCCTTTGATCATAGTGTCACACTTCCTGAGACAGTTCATTCAGCTTGTGTCTCAAAGGTGTCTACTCACAATAATCCTATACCTTGGACCACAGGCCAGTTCTTCCCTAAATATTACATCCATATTCTAGAAAAGAAAGGTTGTTTTCAATTATTTTAAGTTCTTCTAGGAGTTGCTGCATTAGCAAGGTATATGTCTAAGACATCTATAGGTAGTCTGAGACTTACACATGGCATGATCCAGAAAATCACAGTTTTGATTTGGGATTTGTTACTTGATACTGTAAAAATATTGGTGAATGCTCATATATCAAAGCATTCTATAATTTTGCTATTTGAATAATCATTTCATTGAAGATGATTTTCACCATTAAATTGTAAACTCGAGAGTAGGATCCATGTTTGTTTCACTTTCCCTTTTTCGTTTTCTTGGCACTGGTCACATTGCTTTGTTTCTTAGTGACCATTAACATAATTCAAATCTCAGACATCAGGTGACATTGATTAGAGGAGTTAAAGTTTTGACTGTAATAGAGTCTTCCTTGTTGGCTTTCTTAAGTAATTGTTTGTCTCCTCATTTTATACATTAAATTTTCTTACCTAGGCCTTATTTTTCTAATTAAGACCTAATTCCCTATACATGGTAGGTTTTCAATTTAAATGTTGATGACTGACTTATTGAATAAAGACCTACAAAGATCTATTTCACTTCTAATAAAGGCACTGACTCATTTCTACATCCATTCATCTATTCAATAAGTAATCAATAATTTAAAACATGGGTGGGCTAAATTAATGCCCTAATTAGAAGTAAAAGAGTTGGTTCATTGAAAAATGAGCTTTTATCTTGTATTTTTTATATGTAAATTGGGGACTACCATATGTTATACATTTATGTGTGATATGTGCTTAAAATATATGACATTTTCATGATATGATTTGAAATCCCTTCATAAAGTTCAGTTCATCTAATTTCCATGTTAGTTCAGCTGTTCATCCAACATGGTAAGTTCAGTTGGAAGATGTTTTTATTCATCAATTTAATTTCAGAATTCACTGTTTGAGATTTTAGAAAAACATGATTTCTATACTTAAGGAATTTGACCTTCAGGGGAACATGAACATGAACATAGCATGAGTTTAGTGGGAGGACAATAACAACATGAGTATAATGCAGGGACAAACCAATGCTTGTGGGAGCAGCAAAGCCAGGGAGGGTGGAATGGGGAGGCAGTGGTGGTGTGGAAGTGGGGCAGATTCTCTAGGGGAGACAGAATTAGAGTGACTTATTGTTTTAAGGATGCTTCTGGTGCCGGGCAAGCCTGGATTGGTTCCTGACCTTGGCTCTGTTATTCACTATTCAGGTGACCTTACACAAAAGTATCAATCCCTCAAACCTCACTTCTTTGTCTGTAACACAGGAATACAGTTATTGATCTGCCCAATAGCAATAATTGTAGTGAAAATTTTCTCTTCTCTGAAGTTTCAGTAGGGTTGCCATTGAAATATAAGGAAGTGTGGAAGCAGTAAGTTGAGGGAAGAATGTAAGCAAGAAAAAAGAAGTAGGACAGAGCCAGGCCAGGAGTTCTCTGCAGAACAGTGAACAGTCTGAGAAGGCTTTCACAAGTCATTTTTAACTGTTACTGATTGAGGGATCCATGTTTCAAACTACCAGATAAAAACCACGTCATCTTTGGTTTAGTAATCATGCAGTGGTACTGTTGTAGGGCCAGGAAAAATTAAGAGCCGTTCATGCTTCTGAGGGTCATGTGAACAATAAGTGGCTTGCACACGGCACCTCCAGCTTTGGCTTGCATGACTAGGTCGGGGAATGCACAGTGACTTTCTTTTTCCAGAATCCTTTCCTCACTCAGTGATAGCCTAGGGCAAACTTTGGAAGTGAAGAACATTACTCCAGTAAAACATGCATTAAAAGAACACTCAGAGAATGTATTTTTAACAAACCCATGCTGTGTAAAATGAGGCAAAACTCCCCAAAACAGAATTCTTTTCTCTGCCTGAGCTGAGGACACAAAATTCTGCAGTGTTATCTACTTTGATGCAAGAAAACAATACTTTGACCTTATTAATGTACTCGCTTCTTAGGGCAAATAAACCACCTTCATGGATTACACAATATACTTGGGTAACACGTTAACTTCCTTAGATGACGGTGTTCTATTTATAGTGATCAAAAACATTACCCTTGTTTCAAGGAATTCATCTGGAAAGGTAAGTGGTATATGTGGAAAAGTAAGACAACTAGCTCTAATAACATTTCATCAGTGAATGAAAGATACATGTCAAAGTAAGAAATAAACTCTAGATCTTTGAAAACCTAGGGTTTCCTGAGCATTTCGCATTTAGCAGTGTTTCCAGAACTATCTGGAGGCCTTTGGAGTTTTAGTTGAAGTCAGCCCTCTATATAGGGGCAGTGGAGATGGGAGCATTCCTTATGTTATTTGAGTGATGGAGTAATTTCTCATTCCCAAGACTAAGAAATGCCTCTGCTACCACAGATAGATTTTGAACTCTCTCTGAAGATGATAAATGGCCAATGACAGATACTTGTTAGAAAGATCCTTCTAGTGTTGATCTGGAAAGATGATAGAAAGGGGTTGACCTGGAGACAGAGCTGAGTTAGAATTTACTGGATTAATGGTGAAAGCTTTTAATAAGGGAAGAAATCCCAAGATAGTTCCCAAGTTCCCAGTGCTTTAGGAAATAGGAAGCTTTAGATTTTTTGAGATTCTAATAGAACATCCCAGTAGAGATATCAACTCTACCAGGTGGTCTTGGATGAGCTCAAAATGTTGAATTATCAATGCTGTGAATGTCAGCCAGGAAGCATGAATAGATAGAGAAGAACAGGGGCTCAGAGTCAGAGTCTTGGTGACATGGTCTGGGAAGGGTGAAGGCAGGAGGGCATCAGGTAGGAGAATGAGGGGGAGAAGCAACATGGAAGGAGGTGGATCTGTAGGAGGAAAAGCCGATCATGAGAACTGATAAGGAGGGGTCTTCTTATAAATTTAGTAAGAGTGTTTTGAGTGCAGGAATGGGGGTCGCTGGTGCCAGATTTCAGTAGGGTAGGTGATGAGGGTGAGAGGAGAAAATAATGACATGAAGGAAACTACAATCTTTTTTAAAAAGCCATGGCTGAGAAAATAGAGGAAGTGGCTGGAGGGGAGCAAAGGGGCAGGGAGTGTTGCTAGAGTAGGAGATTTGAGCCTTCCTAGAGGGATGGGGGAGGCAGCCGGCAGATAGGCAGGTTGGGAATATACTTATGATTAAAAAACAAAACATTAAATTGTGTTAGATTTATCTTTGGGAAGATGATCACAGTTCTCCCAAAATGCAACTTGACTCAAGGAACCATTTATTACTTATAAGAAAATAGCTATGACATCTAATAAAACTTTAATTAAAGGCTTAGATGAAATCACATTTATGAAACCTGAATCATTAAATCTGCAAAGTTTTTCCACTATAATACAGTTTGTCTGAAAGGAAATTTTATCTTAAGCAGCAGCAGGAAAATGAATGTTTTATTTCTTTCATCAGTTAAGTTGGAGCTGCAAAATGGGTGCAACATGATAATGTCTGCATTAGAAAAAATAGTATTTAGAATAATTTGCTTAGTTCCAGACATTTTTTAATTTTAAGTCAACATCATACCTTAAAGGAAAAAGGGAGTAATGACTTAACTGTTCTTTTATCAAGAGGGAAGCCAGGAATTAAAATAATAAACTGAGGAAAGAGTGCTGTTTTTATTCACTGTAATTAATTTCATGACTATTTTCAAGGTGAATTTTTATAGTGATTAAAATAGTGTCTGGCACATAGACCATGCACAATAAGTATTTGTGAACTATGAGTTTTCTATCCTGTATTTGTATTGAAGCAGTGGAAGTAAGGAACAGTTTTTTTTTTTTTTTTTTTTTTTAAATAAAATCATTGGAACTCTTTTTCTCAGTGATAACTCTCATTAAAAAGGTATTTATTTTATACCAATATTGCCTTCAAGGTGAGTTGGTTTTTATAAAGTTTCTTTATGAAATTGGTAAGACCTTAAAAGGACTAGTTATCATTTGTAAAATGTTACCCAGCAAGGCATTCCTAACCAGCTTGAAGTTAAAAAAAAAATTAAGGTATCAGCCTTATGCAAGTTTGAAATGAAAAACAAGAACAAAAATTAAAACAAATAAACCCTTCTCTGTAGGTTATCTTTCAGGATAAATTATAAGTTTTTTTTCCTCTCTGTAATTGGCAGATTGCCGCTTGCTTCAGTGTGTGCTGTGGTGTGGTATGGTGTGGTGTGTGTGTAGAAGGGAAGGTAATGAATGAGCTGGGAGGTAATAAGTCAGGTTCTGATGATTTAACGATATTTATGGATACCATAAGGTAGTTACCTAATTTGTATTTTAACCTTGTGATGCATTGCAAAGATCAAAACAACAGAATGCAAAATTAATGACTTTTGTTTTATAAGACAAGCAGAAATGTAATGGAGAATATAAATGTGCATCCATCTACAGTGATCGTTCAGCTTGTAACTGAATTCTTTAGGTCATTTATCATTGTTTGTCTATGTAAATTGCTGTGTCATGCTTTCCTGTTAATCAGAAACACAAACTTCTTTTTTTTACTTATTTTATTTCTTATTCACTTAAGACACTTAATATTTAACTTTATCAAATATTAGGAAAAAGTCACTATCATAAAGCCATTTAGTCTTTCCATTATTTTCATTTTGGTGAAACTAAAAGAAAAAAAATAGTTAATGTTCAGTGAACTTAGGTAATTTTCTCTTACCAAAATTCCCAGGTGTACTCAGATGTCTAGGTTACATGATGTTTTATATTGTGTAAAACAATGAATATAATAAAAAAATTGATATTTTACATATTATTTGTAATATGTTATTTTTGACCCTTTAGTTTTTTCCAATATGTAATATTAAGTACAACATTTGAAATTTATAATCAAGTATAGTTACATCCCAATGAAGACAGATAAGTCCATTTGTTAAGTGTCTTAAACATAATAGAGACTTTGAAATAGTTTTTAAGAATTGAAAGCTAAAGTGAACTCAAGGCAATTATTTAATCCTTTAGAGCGTAGATCGAAATATGAGCTGATAAAAACAACTCAATTTGTAGCTCCCATTCTGTAGCATCTGTAGTACCAAAAAATCTGTGAGGTCCTTCTCACATTTCTTTGACTTTTTCTGTATCCCTGCATGTTTGGTGTGCACCTGTCAATCTGGTAATCAGTTGTGCATTTTATTTTCTAATTGCTGTGTTAGTTAAGTCTCATCTCTTGGGTGATTGCACACGTTTGCAAGGAGGGACTTGAGTTACCTGTCTTTGACCTGAAAGATAAAGGATTTGGTTTTCTTTACTTTTCAACAGTGACATTTGCAGGGTAGGAGTTAACTGCAGCTCTGACTATTGATTTGGCTACTGTTGGTTCCTTCCGATCTGCCTGTGGGCACTGCAGTAGCAGGCAATGCGCCAGTGCTGGGTCTGGGTTATAGATGGAAGCTGTGAGTGGCGCTGGTTGGAGCAGACCCTTGGGAGTCAGAGGGATGCATGTCGTGTGAACTCAGCCCCACCACATTTTTTTGGCTGTTTCTTGAGCACCTGCTTCACCTGCTTCACTGTTCTTAGTTACTTTTAAATAATGCACCAAAGGGTTTTTTGAAAGACTTAAATGAATATTATATTGCAGACCACTAGCTTTTGACAACTACAATAATAGAAGCTACTTAAATAAAGCTGTGATTTTTAAATTTTTCATCAACAAATGAGAGAACTCCAACTTGAAATAACTTAATCAAAGCAGAGAATTTGGGAAGAAACCTCACTAAGCCCAGGAAAAACAGCATGGCTGGGCCTCAGAGACAGTGGTCCTCATCTCTCTGCATCTGTCATTTCTGTGGCTGTCTGTGCTTCTGCTTGGCTGGTCTGTGTGGCAGGACACAAAGCGAGTGTCATCCTCAGGCCTAAGCCACTCTGAAAGGGCTCAGCTTGGCACACTCCTGGAGTTCAAAACTCCTGTTTGAAGACTTTCTTTGTCCATTGCAGGACACTAGCACTATGGCTGGAGGCCAGATTCCATTAAATATCATCTTTGTATGGGACAAGTGAAATCATGGCACACCCTTGTTTAAAGCCTTCCAATTCCTTTCCATTAAACTAAGTATGCAATTCAATCTCTTTTCCATGGCTTGAACGCTGGTGCCCCTGCCCACCTCTTGGATCTCAACAGAAACCACAAGTATTTATTGTCCACTTACTTCCACACAGGATACGCTTCCCACTCCTGTTTCCTTCTTGTTGCTCATGTCTCAGTTGAAATGTCATCTGCTGTTGCCATCCAGCTGACTACTCATTAGATGGTAGCCATTCTCTGAAATTACCTTTTATTCCCTTACATATTTTCTCTACATACTACTCTCTCTGATGTCAGGGCAGATACGTGGTCTACTGTTCAATACTGGCTCCTTAAACTGCGAGTTGGCACACTGCAGGATCACAGCCACCGTTTGTTGCAGGAGTGATGTGACTTCTTGCAGATAGGCAATGCAGCTATGCTGGGCTCAGTGTCAGCTCCATTCCCAGGAGGGAAAGGATGGGTAAGGAAAATGAAGAGGCCACTTACACGGCATTTGAAGCTCTACAAAGCATTTTACCATATAATTTCTTATTTGATCTCATTCCAATCCATTGACTTTTCCCCCTTTTTAAATTGTGGTAAATATGCTTAACATAAAATGTACCATTGTAACCATGTTAAGTGATTAAAAGTATCATTTAAGTACAGTCCTGATGTACAACCATCACTACCAGTTGTCTGTTTTTGAAACTCTTTTCTTCTTGTTAAATTGAAACTCTGTACCCACTAAACAATAAATTCTCTTTCTCTTTCTCACTTGCTCCAGCCCCTAATGCATACTGTTCTACTTTCTATCTTTATGATTTTGGCTACTCTAAGTACCTCATGTAAATGGAATCATACATATTTGGATTTGCCTTTTTGTGATGGCCTTGTTTCACTTAGCATGATGTCTTCAGGGTCTATTCATGTGGTAACACATGTCAGAATTTCCTTTCTTTTTGAAGCTGAATAATGTTATATTGCATGCATGTACTGTATTTTGCTTATCATTTATTCACTGGACACTTGAGTAACTCAATTTTACCTGTTGTGAATAATGCTGCTGTGAATGCTGACATTTACCAATAAGAGGAAAAAAAAAAAAAAAAAAACACTAGGAGATAAAAAATCTTGTCTGAGATGACACAAATAGTGAGAACAGGTAATGAATTCAAATTTGCCCTTCCTTCTGCTATGCAGAAAGAATTATGTAATGTACTTTCTAACCTCTTCAGTTTCTTGTATATATGTGTGTTTTTGATCATAGTCAAGAAAATCTAATTTTCTTGATTTTATACTTCTTAGGTGAAGTTTATCTAATTTATATTATATAATACTATAAGTATTATAAAACCAATAGCTTGTACTATTTACTTCAAAATCTTCTGTTCAGGAGCATAAACAGTCTTGTCTTCAAGGAGTCTTTTTCAATAAAGAGGCATACTTATGACACCAATTGAGATGATTATTCTTTAAGGATACTTACTGTCTTTGGGTTAGTATTCAATAAAAATCAATTGGTATAGCCCTGGCTGGTGGCACAGTGGATAAGGTGCTGGCCTGTGAACCCAAAGGCCTCTGGTTTGATTCCCCAGCCAGGGCACATAACCAGGTTATAAGCCAGGTCTCCAGCCAGATCAGTAGTCGGAGGCAGGTTGAAAGGCAACCATACATTGATGTCTCTCTCCTTCTCTGCCTGTCTCCCTACCCCTCTCTCTAAAAAGTAATAAGTAAAATTTTAAAAATCAATTGGTATAAAATATTTTTCGTGTGCATTTTTCACTTTCTAAGGTTAGCACTTTCCTCCAGTGACTTCATATTTTTTTTAAAGATTTTATTATTTTCAGAGAGAGGGGAAGGTGGAAAGGTGGAGAGGTGGAGAGGGAGAGAGACATCAGTGTATGGGTGCCTTTCACCTGCCCCCAGCTACAGACCTGGCTGGAGACCTGGCTTGCAACCTGGTCATGTACCATGGCTGGGTTCTCAGGCCAGAGCCTTATCCACTGTGCCACCAGCCAGGGCCTGACTCTTCATATTTAAGATAGGTGGTAGTAAAAGACAGATGGCTGTAGAGAATATAAAACCTTCAGTTATGCTAAGAGGATTAAGTATAAATTACATAATTCAGTTTCATATATATTATATTTAACATTGGTGACACTTTGGTTATCATTGTTGCAGTGGTTTGTAATTTAAGAGTAATTGTAGCCTGTTTGAATAGCTCCATTTGAATTATACTTAACTGGAATTTATTCTCATGGTGATTCTATAATTGGATTTCAAAAATAAGTAAATATGATGTAATTGTCAACTTATACAGAAAAAGGGTGACAATGCAAACTGGGTGGTGGAAATCAATCGTGAATTTTGATGACTTAATGTTGCAAGTTAAGCTATCATAATCAATGCCGATCCCTGCTCTGCTACCTTTATGTTAGAAACAAGGTAGGAAGGCTAAGACTCAGTTCACACTGGCTTTAAAGATTTGGCTTTTTTTTTTTTTTTTTTTTTTTTTAATTTCAGTCCTGTGAATTACTAATTCTGTGATTTGGGGAAGTTGCTTTATCCTCAGTTTCTTGGTTTTCTCATCTGTAACATCACAATGATAATGCTTACTTCACAAGATATTTGTGAGGATAAAATATGAAATAAGGAATATTCTTAGAACTCCGTCTGTGGCATAGAGAGTAATCACTAATGATAAATATTACAGATGCTCAACAAAATATTCATGTATTTTACTGTACTTTTCTAAAGGTAAGCTTTGAACATGCATCTATTTACTTTCCTGTCAAAGGTGAAGGTTAAATATGTATTAGCACTTTATAATAAGAAAGGTTGAACCTATATTCATCTCCTTTCATTTACTAAAAAAATAGCCATTTAGATTGTTTTAAAAATAATCTAAAATTTTATTATGTTTGAGTAGCTTAGGCAATAGAGTTTTCTTTTTAAGAAAATGACTCTTGATATAGAAGAATAATGGAAAATACAGCCAGGAAGTTTATATGATTTTCAGAGGTCACAGCATTGCTTGTCATGGCAGGATGAGACCTAGAATGCTTTTCCCATTGTACAATTATTAAGTTAAATTTAGCATTATAAGTTACCAAGTTCACAGTTCTAAGACAGAGTGACCTGAGTAGTTAGCTTTGATAATAAGAATGTAAATGGAAGCATAATTATTAACAAATTGCATTTCATTGTGCCTTAAACAACAATTTATGCATTTTATTCCTTGCTACTTCATAAAGGACTTTCACATTTGTATGAATATGGCATCATAAAAATTATTGAAAATAAATTACTATGAGAGGAGAGCAAGAGCTGGCCTATCCTCATTACAGTACGACATATCATATATAATATTACATGGTGAAGAGAATTTGGTTAGGTGCATCTATAGCTGGTATATAATTTCATTTTTATTTTGGTGAAGCCTTAGACATTACTGATTAGATATATTCATATAGTATTTGTACCATTGCTGTTATCAAAGAATTGATTACGGCAGGGAAACTGATGTCAGAAAGCAATTATACTAATAACAACATGATTACTGCCACCAATTTAATTTTAGAAACCTGCCTAGAATTAAATTGAAGCAAATAATCTTCCTGAGCCATGAAGAATAAGCACTGATCTCTTTCTTTTACCCATTACAATTTAAAAGAAGTGCATTCAAACATTTTTTATTGGATCTACCATGTAACATCAGTTTTCCAATTCTCTAAATTTTAGATCTTTTTCAAATTAATTACTTTTCAAAGCTTATTTTCACAGGTGGAGGCTTCTATTTAGATGTTTGTGTGTGTTTACCTGTGATTATCCTTGAAATATGTACATTATGATAGAAAACAAGTCCAGGCTCTTGTTATTTTTCAGCTAACATGAATTCCTACCTTGTTACTCAGTGTGTCTTTTGGTTTTCTACCTTTTATTGCTAAATTGTAGCTTTTAATCATAATAATTTTTACTTTCCCTTATTTTTCCAATCTATAAGTGCAATCTTTGTTAATTGTAGAGATATACATAGCAGTGTATAAAAGAAGAATCTTCCTATTGACCAATGGTCAATGACTTTTTCTATCTCTTTTGTTTTTAAATCACTATGTACCAATCTGTATATGTGTCTATCTGTTTCTCTACCTACCTCCTTACCTATCTACCTATTATTTCTCTATCAGTCATATTTTTTCTATCTATTTTGGCTCGACCACTTACCCTGAACTTAGTTAAAACTCTGTGCCTAATTTTTATATATATATATATATATATATATATATATATATATATATCCTTATTTATATATGAGGTTTATATATTACCCCTACCTCACAGGGTAACTTTGAGTGTGAAATGAGTTAATTCATATAAAGCAACTAGCACAGTGCTTGACACATAGTAAACTCTCAATAATTGCTAGTGATTTATATTCCATATTTTTATTTATGTTTTATCTGCCTGCACTTCTATAGTAGTGTGTAAATTATAAAAGAAACAGAACAAAAATGAAAAGAAACAGCACCAAATGGATGGCCTGCCCTGCCCCACACTGGGCACTGGGCATAGGAAATTGAAAATGTGCAAGGAGAGTAAATGATAGTATTTAAAGATATAGCCACACAATTATGTTTATTTTTAAGATTTGAGGAAGGATTCTGATATTATTTTAAATGTATTACTGAGTTGAGACATGATCAAAGGGCATCTTATGATATTTTTGTTTGAAGCTTCTAAAATAATCACAGGTTTATACTAACAGGTTCAAATGCTGGAATTAATTTTAGGGTTCAGCTCTACACCCACTTCCCGCTCCTGCTGCTTCATAAAAAATTTCCTGACACTTGCAACCCACACAAACCCTTGTCTCTGTTGATTCCTGCCTATTCTACTCCCTTGAACTTTGGCCATTTAACTGCCTTCTCCCCCATGGGTATGTCACAGTGTAATGAATATCTTCAATAACACTCATGCGGTCTTTGGCTCAAGGGAACTGAAACACCTAGGCACCATCTGCAAAGCCCAGCCTGTAAGAAGCTCTTCTCCTGCATGGGCAAGTTGAATTCGAAGGTAGCTACAGATGTTCCGAATTTAAAAGTTGACCATAGATGGGAAGTTTTGGTTGGCTTCTGCTCATATGTTGCCTCATGAATATCTTCCTCCCAGTTGTGCCTTCTCCACAGTAGATACTGCAAAGAGGGCCCTTTCTTTTTTGCTGCATGAAGGCTGTTCATCATCCGATAGCGTGTTTATATTATCTGACATAAGCCATTTTTAGAAAGCAGGGCAGAACTGAGACATAGTATATTGCGTGGTTATTAGCAGAGACTTCCCTAAAATTACTTGACTTTAAAAAATATTTTTATTATTCTAAAATATATGTACTCCCTCTTGGTAATGCTTTTTAGTTATGTCACTTTTTTTTTTTCTGTAAAACTTACTAAACTCCTATGCAATTATGTAGTATTTCTGCTATGGTTTGAGGGTTTTAATTTCCCACCAATATTGACTTAAATCATATTTTGCACAATGAACTTATTTAGGCATATTGTTTGATAGTAAAATGTTCATAGGTAAGCATGGTTTTCTTTGTTGCATTTTAAAGGAAAATAAACACTTTGGATAATGATTTTTTATTTTATGTTTTTTATTTTCCACAACTCAAAGCTAATAATATTAATTTGATCATTATTTATACTTTAGTCTCACGTTCTGTATTTGCAAAATGTTTTCTGTATTTCCAAAGAGTTAACTACTTTTATGTGCACCCTATCTATTTAAGAACCCCATTCAAGAGTGTCACTTCAAACTTTTTATTAAGATGTTTTCCAGTGAAGAGGCTCAACAAGGAGAGAAAATGTGTTAGCAAACAAGAGAGGTGGGAAACGTGGCAAAAAGTAGTTAAAGAATTGACAAGGTAGAGAGAATACAGTGGGAGGCAGTGCTCCCAGCATCAATTGCTTCAGTTTCTCATTAGTCTTTCATGGCATGACTGTGGAGAGCAAAAGCAGGGTTTCTCTAACGATAATCTGATTCTTAGTGGTGAAACTAGATTAATGTCATAGTTTATTTGGTAAATTTGTTCTTGAACCATATTTTCTATCCCCGTGGATAGAGAATTCCAGTCCAAATTACTAACGAAAAAGCTGAATTAAACTGCATTTTTATGGATGCTAGCTGAAATTCATGCATGGCTGGTTAAAATGATAGTTACTACCTGGCTTTGACTCAATTTAACCATTAACGGCTAACTAGTGACATTCACAACTAGAGGAGGATCTTGCTTCCCTGAAGGCTATAGGAATCTCAGATTTTGCAAGGCTGTTTTGAGATCATATACAGTTATTTATTATATCCAAAATTCATGGAGTTGTGGGCATTTGAAATAAGGATATAAACCCAGTTTTCTTCTTTATATTTTCACAGTCTAATTTGGTACTACAAAATGTCTCATTTTCCTTTATTCTGGTTATTCACTTCTCATCGGTGTTAGGTACTTGCTGGTACATAATACAAGTCCTTTCTTAGCAAGCTGAATGATCCTTGATGTGGTTCTCACAGTGAGCCTTCTACTCCTGACATGTGGGGCAGGTCACTTAACTGCTGTGGTTTTCACGTTCCCTGTGTGTGTCAGCAGACCCTTGCACTAGTTCCGAATGCCTCACCGGGTGTGCCATAGCACAAAGCTGCCACAGGTGTGCTGACAGATTGTAATAAATCTGTAGGATTTACTTTTTGCTATGCCTTTAGACAGGCAATTATGGTGACTTTTTGTCAGATGAGATGTTAAAATGAACTGTGTACAGTAGGGGCAATTTATTGTAAGCAGGAGGTAAAGTGTAATTCTAAGCCCATGCCAAGAGAAGAACAGGTGTTTGTTGGAACCCGTGGGAATTCTCCTGCCTGTCAGTCATGCAGCAAAGCCCTGCATGAAACAGTCCTCAGTAACTCCACTCATGTCAAGGGTGACCAAATCAATAGGATTTTATCTAGGAAGGCTATTTACTTAAATCCTTTAAGTCAATTATCTTATTACCAAAATTTTATCAAGCTGCACTAGGTTTTATGTATCAGACCTCCCACTTCTTGCTTGGTAGCTCTAGGTGTAGTCATGGCAACCACCTTAAACAGTAAATATAAACCTGATGCTTGGGCCCAAGGTAAGTAATTTGGATATGGTAGTGGCAGGAATGCAATTTTTAGGGAAGGAGGAGGAGAAAATGAAGGGAAAAAACCATGAATAATATTTCCTCTTTATTTCCTTATGGCTCAATATTTTTACCATAGAAGATGAGAGAGAAAAGGGAAAATGTAGGCTTTATGAAGTGACTGAACAGAAGGCAAAAAAGAAAGGTGAAGTCTTACTGATGGGTTATGAATGTCTTTCTCTTTGAGTCTTAGTGTTTGAAAGCATAGTGTTAGTGATATGTTATATTTTGTTTATCTTTGAATATAATATTCTCCCTTTATAGAAATAAACCTTAACTGTAAATAAATTTTTGTCTGCGAAAATATAATTGAGGTTTTTGTTTGGGTCCATAATAAGCCCTGAGTATCAGACTTCCTTTGTCTCCCAAAACTTTTTGGAGGATTTGACACCAGTTATTCCACATGGAGCCAATGTTAAGGTCACCGTGTGGGCAAGGGGGAAGTGGAGGGAAAAATCACAGAGGTGAAGACCATCAGGTACATAATTGACTTAGTGACAGGTGGCCATCAGAGAAGTGTGACAAGCCTCCCACAAAAAGAACTTACTGGTCATCTTGTTCCATTCTAGTTCAAGTCCTTAATGAAAAATTATGTATTTTATACTTTGAATCAAGTACATGCTTTGTATATTTGCCCCAAAGTAGAAAAGTCCAGATTATTTCAAACAGTAGATTTTTATGTGCAGCAAAATAATATTCTGAGTAACCTTTATAAACAGATGGAATGCATATCTTGGAAGTTTGCAAGTACCCACTTTGGTGTTCCTGCAGGCCTGCGGAACACATTTGGAGAATCACTGATATAAGCCATTTTCTCTGGTGGAAAGTGCTTGACTGGCATGTGAGTCTTAACTGTGTGGCTCTCCAAGTGAGGTGCGTCAGCATCAGTTGGAAACTTATTAACTATGCAGAGTTTGGTTCCACCCCAGATCAACTGAGTGTGAAACTTTGGGGTGGGACCCAGGAATCTGTGATTTAACAAGGGAATTGGGACACAATGAAGTTTAAGAATCACAGTCTGAAATGATCTTGCCTTTCAGACTCCCTTCTCTCATTTCCTTATACTCCCAAACTCAATTTATCTCAGCATGACACTTACCATGGCTAACATATTGCATTCTCAATTGCATCACAGACTGTGATAATAATGCAAGTGATGTACATACTTTATTATGTTCTTGGATAATGGATGTTTATCATCATAAGCTTTTCCAAGGTTAACATGGTTAGCAAGTAGTGGGGCTGAGATCCAGACCACTTAACTCCTAAATCTGTGCACTTAGCCACAGAACTATTCCTCTGATGTATTATTTGAATGCAAGGCAGTTGGATGTTTGGGTTAGAATAAAGTAGTCCCAGATCCAGTGAAATCCCATTTTATGGGAAATGTATCCTTCTTTATTAATTTCCTCTGTGCATGTTGTTTCACCTGGAATATACTGCTTTGCTTCTCCTTTAATCCAGCTCTGTGGATACTTTTGTTGAGACTCACCTACTCCTGATATATTTTGTGGAATGGATAATTTCCTTTGTTAAAAAAAATCATTTCTTTTAGTCTATTTCTTTATGAAGGCCCCGCTGTCATATAAAACTTGTTAAATAAATTCATATGCTTTCTTCTGTTCATCCTCCCTCCACCACCCTGCACCATTTGTACCCCTTAAAAAATATTTTACTTATTATTTCGAGAGAGAAGAAGGGAGAGAGGCAGAGAGAGAGAGAAACATCAATGTACGGTTGCCTTTCACCTGCTTCCAGGCATGGACCTGGCTGGAGACCTGGCTTGCAACCTTGTTATGTATGTGCCCTGGCTGGGGAATCGAACCAATGACCTTTGGGTTCGCAGGCCTGTGTCCACTGTGCTACCAGCCAGGGCTGTGTACCCATTTTTACTAGAACTAAACTTTTATTCTTTGTCAATGTTGACTGTTATCTTAAAATTGTCAATTGAATCTTAACCTCTTATACACCCTATTATTATATAGACTATATTGGGTAATAAAAGTTAAAAGTACATATATGAAAAGTGTATGGGATATGTTTTTTATGTTTTGATAAACATGTTTCTAGTCTAATTCGAGGATAGGGACTAATTTTAGGGATATATCCTTAGAAGTATTGGCACTTAGTTTTTGAAATAGGTATGTACATGTATATATAAATATCAGGTATTCTTGGTTTTATTTTATTTCTTTGTTTTTGTTCTAAATTACAGTTTACATTCAGTATTATTCTGTTTTAGTTTCAGGTGCACAGCATAGTGTTTAGAAAATCACATACTTTACAAAGCATCCTCCCAATATTTCAAGTACCCATCTGGCCCCATATATATAGTTACTAGGTTATTACTGACTATATTTCCTTTGCTGTAATTTATATATCCATCACTATTGTGTAACTACCAATTTATACTTACAAGACTTGCACCTTTTTCACTCATACTCCCAACCTCCTTCCCCTCTGTCAACTGTCTCTATTCTTTGTAATTGTGAGTCTGTTTCTATTTTGTGTTTTAATTAAATTTCATGTATAAGTGAATCATGTGTTAGTTGTCTTTCCCTGTCTGACTTATTTTACTTAGCATAATACTCTCCAGGTCTATTTGTCCTGTTGCAAAGGGTAAGATTTCAGTTTTTTCTTTATGGCTGAGTAGTATTCCTTTATATAAATGTACCAATGTACCACTGCCTTTTTATCCACTTGTCTGTTAGTGGGCACTTAGTTTGCTTCCAAATCTTAGCTATTGTAGATAGTCTTTCGAATTAGTGTTTTAGAACCTTTCTTGAGGCATTTATTTGCCTGTAGTTTTTATTGTCTTTTATTCCTGCAGGTTTGAGGTTTTGCACTGTCTGCATGCCTCCTACTTGGAATCGTCAAAATGAATTGCAAGTTTTTCCAAGTGAGGGCCTCTGTCTTTGTTGTTGACTTCTTTCAATTTCCCAGCAGGGTTCTGTGCATGGTAGGCATTCAAGCAAGGCTTGTTGAATGATAAGGATGTTTATAAAATCTCTGTATAGCCCTTGAATAAAATTTTAGGTATTATGGGGGAGGAGCCCACCTTAGAGGAAAATAGCTATTAGAAGTACTTAATAAAAGTACTGAAAGTAGAGACAATTGGTGTTGTTTTTAACTTAAATTTCCAAACATCTTCAATGCAGACCAAGCAGAATTTAAAATATTACCATGAAGTACCCACCAGGTTTTCTGTAGTTCATTTGGTCTTTTTTTGTTGCACCCGCAAGTTGTTCTTTTTGGCTGTGCTTCAATTTACTGAAGTGATTCTGTCTGCCTCAACGGGCCTTGAATGAGATCTTCTAATGAACTCACTCATCTCCCATGAAAAGCTTTCAGAAAGAGTTTCATTTCATTGCTATAGTTTTAAGCAGTGCTATAAAACTTTTAAACTTGAAGAGAGAATTAATATTTTATCATGTGAAGGAATTCCTACTTAATGTCCTATTAATATCTCTTCTCACATATACAGTTATTTTTGAAGTATTTCATTCTTTTTTTGATCCTTAGATGCTCATGAATTTATTTAAATAGTGATTTGTGGAATTTATAACCAATAACTTTTCAAACCATTCACACATATGTATAGTATCCTAATTGAGAAAATAGCATGCTTATTATAAAAAAATGAGTTTATTAGAGAAAGGGAAATAAAATTACACAATAAAGTAAGTTCATTTTTCTTTTCCATGTGGTAAACTTATTGCTATATATAAATTAATTTATGTGTATGCAACAAGTGTTCTTTCTCACACATACACACACACACACACAGTTGTCAGGTTTTTAAATGAAAACTTCTACAAAATGAAATCTGATATGTTCTGTGTTTCATGTGTTATCCTATTCCATTGGGCATTATAGGTTATTGTGAAGTTAAAGGAATATGAATTGAAATGTGCATTTAATAGCAGGAGAAAGCACAGGAATAAATAAATTGCAAAAAAAGTTTTCCAGATTTCTTCCTTGAGGGAGGTCTGCCTTGCCTGTGGTATGGGCATTGGAGACAGTCAGGATAGGACAGTCTTTGGTGGTTCCAAAGGTAGTTCTAAGTTAGGTTCACTTACTCCCTAAATTGGTTTTGAGTAAGTAACTTGACAAACATAGGTAGTTGTTAGTAATTGCCACCCAACTTCAGCAGCTTTCATCAACATATTTTGTAGCCTCTAAACAGAGCTTTATGCTAACCTCACTGTCTAACTTCACTGATAATGATTTCTTTCCTTGTCAAAATTTTTTGCACTTACAGTTCAATTAGAAGTATCCCCTATCTTCCATGGGCAAAAGAACATCCAGCTTAAAAAAAAAGTCTTATAAGAATTTATCTGAACTAAAGTGGCCTTTGCTGGGAAGCAAGATCCCAACAGATTGAGAAATGCTAGAGAATGGAAGTGTTGTAGTTAATTTCATACATTACAATCAAAGGAGGGGCTACATGAAATCCATTGATGGTAGATTAGAGAGGTGGGAGAAAGCAAAGTGGGGAGATCTCTGGTAAAATGTAGAGACACATACTAGTTTTATATTAGTGGGTGCAGGATAGTTAACAATTAACATTGACAGCACTTAGAGATAGTATTTGGGGAACAAGATAGCAATGAAGGATTTAGTGAGCTCCTGCTCTGGTGCTAGGTTGTGCCCTGAGGATTCTGGAAAAGATCACCCTGATATTCCAAAGGTTTATTATTATGAAACAGACCCATAGTCTGTTCAGTTATGAGGGGCTCAACTGTCTGCCACTAAATGTATAATTGTTAATACCAGAGTTTGGTGAAAAGGAAAGGAATTTTTTATGTAAAGGTTAAACGGATTTAGATAAATAGTAGAATTTTGCCGTTTAGGCCCACTCCCTTTAAAACACCCCAGAATACGTAGTCCTGCCTAACCATGCTAGCTTCAGAACAGGCAAGTCAGAGGTACCGTCTTTTTCAAGGAAAATAGGACTCCATGGCCTCTCACTTCCCAGGTGCCGTTCAGCTTTACTGGCAGCTCCCATTCATTCATTCGCACTTGACCGGGGAGGTTTTGCTCATGTTGCGGTGAGTTTCAGCTTTTCACTTAGAACTCTGTGGCACCTTCGTACATACCGGACCCCATGGCTGGTTGATGGGGTGCTTCTGCTCTCTTTCAAACTGTGTAGCCCTTTCCTAATGGCTGCCACCTTATTTTTAAGTCTCTGACTATGGTGTCTGGTGACCAGCCCTGGCCACTGGAAAAATCTCGTGCAGCCCTGTAAGCTTCTCATCACCACTCCATGGTCAAATTTCCTCCTATATCCTTGGTGCCTGACATGGCCACTGTTATTTATATATTAACACATTGTTGACTGGCAACTTTATACAAAACCAAAATGCAGGTGCAAGCAAACTACATCCATCTGTTCACTAACACATTTTTGACTAGCAATTTTATAGCAAAAACTAATAGAAGTGCAGGCATGAGCTAACTTGTTATTGGTAAACAAGTGTTTGGGCTTGAAAACATGAGTCTTTTCATGACTGGTCTACAATGTGTTAAGAAACCCGGCATCTCTCAGGAAAATGACTGTGCTCCACCGAGTCCCATCCCCCAAATTCTGTGCATTCTGTCCATTCTCTTGTAATTATAGATGCAAAATCCCAATGGGACAGGCTCAGTGAAGGTAAAGATGGACCTTTATCAGAAGATACCAGCCTAAGACATGACTCCCTGCTAACACCAACTTTTAATGAGCAACTTTTAATATTAGGCCATCCTATGTTGTTCCTTTCAGTCTCTGAAGTTTGTAAGACCACTATGTGGGGCTTCCCTGAGCTGGACAGGTGTCATCTGTTGCCCCTTTTCCTTCCACACTTACTTAGAAGAAGACTGCACCTGCCTGACAGTTTTTTCACATATGCACACTTTTTAGGATAAGGAAAAATTAAGTCTTTTCCCCCCACAGTAATTTTGAGTACATACATGAATTCTTCCTTTAGTAAAAGTCTCCCTGCTTTAAAAGTTTCAGTGAGAAGTCAGTTGACTTGTTTATAGATGCTGTGTCTTGATGCTTTTTAATCTGTACTCTTTTGTGGGTATTATAATTAAAAGAAAAATACAAAGCAAATTTGCTTAAAAGATTATTATCTCATGGATGTTTAATCATGAAAGACCCACCTGATTGGTTCCTACAAGCCCACAACTTACACACACCATAATAGAGATTGATTCTAAAGCAAACAACCTGCATTTGAATTACTATTTGTTAAATTCTTTATAAGATATGCTAAAGTTTGCATTTTAAGTAAAATATCCCATATACCAAAGTTTAGAAAAGACATGAATTTTAATGCATTTTCAAGTGGCTGATAAGAGAGCCACTCATGGCTTACTCAGAATTCTCAAATGACAAGTGAAGACCCTAGAGCTTAACTGCAAGTGGATTCCACCCTGAAACTCACAGAGATTTGCTGTTGATCTGGATGAGGGGTATTTTCTTCAGGGAGAGCAGATGCTCCTTATCATTCCATTTGGTTTTACAAACATTTGTTGAATTCTTACAACATACCAAGCATTCAGATATGTAAACCCAGATGAATCAAACAATAAGACATATTTATTGCTTTTGAAAGTATTTAGAAAAAAATGGAATTTACAAAGATAGACATAAACAAAATATTTTATGACACTAGTAAGTGTTATAAATAATGGTATTTTCACCATGCTATGTTTTGGGACATGATAGCAGTTATTCGGGCCAGTGATAGTTGTATTCCAAACAATGGACTGGTTTTCGCTTGTTTTCATGTCATCATTTTTATGAATAATGTAAAACCCCATAATAGCTCAACACATGGTTGCTCAATTGAGGTAAATTAAAGCAGTTCTAGTTCTTGGGTTTTTTAAAAGAGATGTCACACAGAGTTGGTACTTGTTGATAAAGGGTTCACCTCCTGCAGCCCACCCTTCCTAACTAACATGCTTTGGTCTTTTTCTTCAGTTACCATTTAAGACTTTGAGAAGCAGTCTTTGATGCAGTGTGTGACCAGGAGAAAGAGCTGTAATAGCTGGCACTTTTTATTCAGCTGTTTTCTCTTGCTCCTGAAGAAGTCCAGATAGACTCAGAAGTAGGTGAAATCTCAGATGGTGACTATAGGAGCAATGAACTAGCAGTTATTTTAGTGAAGAATCACACTGATAGTAAAATTCAGGCAAAAGAGGAAGTGTTAACTCAGTCTATGAAAAGGTAATCTAGAATCTTGTTCCTCAAAGTGTGGTCCATGAACTAGCAGCATCAGCTTTCCTTGGGAGCTTTTTAGAAACGTGAAACCTCCCCAGACTCACGGAACCAAAATCTATGTAATGAAAAGATTTTCATGTCCTTCCTTTGTACATTAAACTTGAGAAAGACTTATATAAATAAGTTAAGCAGAGGATAAATCATTGAGAAAGGAGAAATATCAGTAGCTTCGAGAAACAATTTTTTTTTGCCTTTAGTGATACTGTTGAGTTTAGTAGTTTGATGACTATAGAAAAGATAATATGCAAGTAATAGATGATCAAGACATCAAAACACACATTAAGGGGGGAACATGAGACAACTTTAACAGAACAATAATAAAAATAAATAAATGTGAAATACTAAAAAAATGTTTCTGTAACATGATCAATATTTTCACTCTGTACTCTCCAGATAACAAAGATCTGAGTTTTTATAGAGGAGTTTGTTATTCAGTCTAGTCTCTAGAATAGCCCATACCAAAAGACCCTCCTGAGTTCAGAAAATTAACATGAGTCCATTAGTAAGCAGGATCTGACTGTTGAAAATATTTTCAATCTCTTTATATTGTTGTGATGGTTTCTGACTTAATCATATTTTCAGGCTGTCACAACAAACAAGCAATCTAATCATCACCAAGCTGAGGGTAAAAAACACATTTTATTAATTTTACAGATGTAAACTAATCAAAAGTAATTTGGATCTTGGACATAGTTCAAGAAAGTCATTTATTTAACTGCTACGAGATATGTTTTTGTTAAGTGCTGCATAAAGGCTTCAGATACAGAAAATAATATAAAATCGAGGCAACAGTTTTAAAGGCTAGAGAAATGGACTGAGGTATCCAAATGTGGATCCATTTGTTACCTGAACTTGTAGACCTTAAAGTGAGCAATACCTTGCTTTTGTCCTTAAGTTATGTATCACAATTCATTAGAAGCAATATTGCTTATTATACCTGTATTGTTTAATTAATAAGAACTGCAAAGAGTACAGATATTGTGTAATTAGATTTTATTGCTTTACTCACATCCCTCCTGTTTTCCTTCTCCTTATTCCATTTTTTCCTATTTTCTTGTTCCTTTCTGTCTTAGCTCAGGCTAAGCTTGAGGCAATTTTTGGTTATTGATTTCCCAGGAATTGTACAATCATTGAAAAGCAAGAGTGAGGATAAAAGGTAAATAAGGGATGCAGGAAGGCCAGCAAATAAAGGTGATCTGAACTAGCCAGTTTCACAAGAAAACGCAGCTGGTGTTTGGTCTCCCAAGTTGCCTCCCAAAAGGTTGCATGAAGCAACTACATTTTAAATCAATTTTATTCAGATTACTTTGTTTTCTGGCTTCTCCCATTTTGTGTCTTTGGTCAGCACTTACCCCCAAAGGATGTGGACTGCTCTGCACTTTGCCCCGCTGAGCAGCATCTGCAGAAGCCAGCATTTCCTTAGGTCTGCGTAGGTCAGATATGTGTACTGGATGGGTACCAACTCCTGACATGGTAGTTGCAGTGGAATCCACATGGGACCCTGGCCTCAGGCCCTTTGCAATTGAACAGAAATGGAGGTTTGGCTGCCTATTGCCACAAAAGCCAAACTCATGAGGCAGGTACTGGTACAAAAGGAAAGAGGTTTTATTCCAGGTGCCCTGTGACCTGGGAGAACAGTGGGCTCCTGTCTCAAAGACCATCCAAGAAGCTTAGTTTGTTCCTGGCTGCTGTTTATTTCAGGCTCCCTCTTTAAGCTTGCATTTGGAGAACACACAGGCTAGAGTATCCCAGGTAGGCAAAAGAGAGAGACTCCCTCCTGGAGGCTATGGGCCATGGGCTGCTAAGGTCACATGACCCTGAAGAGAACAGGTGAGTGCAGGACCTGAGCAAGAGATAGCTTCTTCCTTCCCCTGAGATTATATTAGCTTGGGTGTGGGATGGACCAGGTGCTTTCCCAAAATGCAAATCAACTTTCTAAACTTGTGCACACTAAGGGAAGTCAGGGACAATCCCTTCCATCCCCAGGCTACACCGATGGCCTCTTTGGCCTAGTACTTACCCTTGTGCCATTTTGACTTTGGCACGTGTACATGCCTTCCCCAGGTCCCAGCCCCGATCTGGTATGGAACAGAGGAGGGGCTTCCTCTATCCAATTATGTTGCTAGCGGTTCACAGGCTCAGTGTAAGAACCTCTCTGTGCTTCCACCTTGGCTGATGGGAGATACTTTCTGACCCTCCCATTGGCTGCTTTATGGTAAAAATACTCTGAGGAGGCTGAGTCCATCTGCAGCCATAGGAACCTAAGCCACTGCAGCACCAGCTAAGTGCTTTATACCACTGCACCAGCAAGAATCACTGGGGACTGCTCTGCCCTGAATCTGGGTGAGTGGCTAAGGCCTGGGAGGCAAGTACACTGAGCATATCTGGATATCCTACAAACTGTTCAGTACAATCTCTATGCACTTGACTAAGATGATAGCATCTTAAGGGAAAATACCTGTTTTTCTTTCCCCAACAATGAAACCTGCCCAAGACGTATAAATCAGTGGCTGTAGACCCAGGGTAATTGTGCCTCCCAAATCATTTATAGCAATGTCTAAAGACATTTTGAGTTGTCACCACTTGAAGCGTGCTACTGGCATATAGTTGGTAGAGGCCAGGTATGCTGCTAAAAGTCCTAGAATATGCAGAACTGCCACCCACAACAAAAAATTTCTTGACACAAAATATCTTGGTTGAGAAATGTTGATACAGGCAAAGAACCTATTTTTTAGGGATCAAGTTAATTTAATATTTTTCTAAGCATTTGAGACAAAGAAAAACTCAGTTCTCATTTCTTGAACGTGGCTGGGAATTCTAGCCTAGTCTGGCCTCCCAAAGGCTGCAGTGCCTTTGGGTACAATCTGTGCCTCGGGCTAGAGGGTTGCCAGAGGGTACTGCTGGGGTGTCCAAGGCAAATTTCAGTGATTTAAGAATATACCTTTCGCCAGTCCTGAACAATGAACAGAGGTTAAACTTTGACCTTTGCTTCTACCTTTTCTGTTGTGCATTTTTGTGACTGCTGTGTTCAAGGTGAAGAATTTGAATTAGAATCTTTGTCTCTATAGTTCTGATGGTTTTTGGAATAAACATACATCTTTGAGCCTAACCATTTTTATGACAGTTTTCACTGTTAAACACTTTTAGCCATATGTAGCATTAGAATACTACCCATGGTGCATAAATTGAGGCTTTTGGACATTAGTTAGAGTCCACTGTGCCACCAGCCAGGGCTCACATACTGTTTTTAAAACCACAAATGAAGAATAATATATTATTGTATAGTTTAGTATTTCCTAATTTTATGACACTTGTTATGGATGTGTAGAGAAGGTATAGGGATTATAAATTCAATTTGAGTAGTTTAAAACCCTATATTTAATGATAAAGGGTTTTTAACCTAAGATGGCCAAACCACTGATAATATATATTTGCTATAAAGAGAATTTTAAGAGTTTTATTTTTTGATATTAAAATTACTTAATAAAGACTTGTTTCCATTAACTTGAAAATAAAATAAAATAAAATCACTTTCATTACTACTATAAATAGATGCAACTATAATGAAGTTAAAATAGAAAGGCAAGGACCCTTGTTTTATTTAAGAATGAGCCCAATAAGCCTAACTGGTGCCTATGTCATATAGTAAATATTTGTTGCATATAACTTCCACCTGTAGTAGTAGAAATGACTATTTATAAGATGAATATACAAACACATAAGAAATTAAAACTTAAATACCATTTTCTTTTTACTTCAGGAAATTTACCTGGAATTCTTATGCCTTAGTATTCTCTTTTGTAAAGCACACAGAATTAAGTGTGTTGATCTAATGGGTTTAATTTAGTATCTATTACGATCTAAGTGCTCAACTATGTTAGCTATTATTAGTATTAGGTCCTGTTGGATAAGTGGGTATGTCAGATTTATTATTTGAAGATATTTAGTCAACCATACTACTGCAACTAGTCTTTATTTATGAACTGTTTTTCACAAGTGTTTCATGTTCTTTTTGTTCATTTTTTCTTTAGTGGAAATCTTTTAAACCACAACATTTTTTTTTTTGGCTCTTTAAACTTTAGCATGAAAACATAATACTAAAAATGGTATGTTTTTCATTAAAGATAACTAATAGTTGAAGCTTTATACACTCTCACACTTACGCTATGTGTAATATCTTCTTATAGTTAAGTGGAGTTGGACAAATAGCAGTACTTGTCAATTTGATGAGTTGTGATGAATGTGGAACCAGAGTTAGTTGCTCATTGACAATATTGTCTAAAAGGTTCACTTGGTGTTTGAGAACTGTTAGTCGATCACGGTAACCTCAGTGAGCACTAGAGTGTTAAAGGTCATTTTATCTCTTCCCATGCTCATCTTTCCTGGTCCTGACAGCTCAGCTCTGGCTTTTCACTTGCTTCATCTACTTTCCACACACCAAAAATGAACTATTTCCAGACACAAATGGAAAAGGAAAATCAAAACAACTCGTACTGAAATTTTGACAGTGTTGAAACATTTTTATTCATTTTCCATTACATCTTACTATTCTTAAACATATTTTTAAGTATTTTATTTATTATTTTTAGAAAGAGGGGAAGTGAGGGAGAAAGAGAGGGAGAGAAACATCAATGTATGGTTGTCTTTCATGTGCCTCCAGCTGGGGACGGGGCTAAAGACCTGGCTTGCAACCCAGGCTTGTGCCCTGACTAGGAATCGAACTGCCGAGCCTTTGGTTTGCAAGTCAGTGCTCAATCCACTTAGCCACATCAGCCAGGGCTTTATATATTTTGTTTAATTGCACCCATTGAGAGACATGCCACCCTGTGATGAGGATAAAGAAAACAATAATTGCTGAAATTACTTTCTTATTGAAAATCATCAGGGAAAATAGTCACGTACAAAATAACTAGGACCACAAACTGAATTTCTACTGTGGCTAACATTTTTTTACAAGGGACAAACAATACTAGTTATAATTTATTAATCATTTTACTAGGTGTGAGACATTAGGGCATGCACTTCACATCGATTCGTTCATTTAACTCTCCCAACAAGCTCTTAATTACTTAATGGATAATGGAGGGAACTAAAGCATCCAAAAATTAAGTCACTTGCCTGAAGTCCTACACCTAACAAGTTACAGAACCAGACAGATCATTACCAAAATAGGGAGTCATTTCACTTGTTTCAGTTTTACAGTGTAACTAAAATTGTTCAACATGTTCTTATATGTCAATGGCAGAAAATAAAGTTTGACTAGATCTAACTCAATCTCTGCCTCTCTCCTTTAGATCTATAATCTACACACTTCTTAAAATCTGAATCAGTATTAAAACTGTAGACTGCACAAAATCAATTTAAGGAATCAGATAACTCATGTGCTTAACCATGTACCTGATGTTTGTGTACTTTTTGGAATAAGAATAATTCATTCACTTAAATATTATTCTTGACACTTTAGAAGATGCCTGGAAATGATACAGAGGAACAACTCTTTTTATTAGTGTTTAACAGAGAATTATCTCGTCTGGTGGCAAGTGTCTGAAGGGTTCATTTTCAGGTCATTATTTTTCTCATTTGGAAAGATTTTATCCCTGGCTAAAGACTTTGAAGAAACATGTTGCAGCATGACTTAAGCTTCAAACAGGAAAACAACAAAGATATTAGAGATGATGTACTTTAAATATATGCCTGTTCTTCATTCCTTTCAGTGATCGGGCAAGCTTAAGCTCTAAAGTATTATTGTGTAGGCCAAACAACACCCATAGGAATAGATATACAGAAGTAGTGTTTATCCAATTTGTAATGGATTGATGAATCCATGGCCAATGGGATCATTATTTAAAGTAAGCTTTTCCTTTTTCTCCAGAATTCAGCATTGGGATATTTTAAATATATTTGTTGAAAGAGTTCAGCTGTTGGGTGCATTTCTCATTGAACTTGCCTGTTTTTTGACTTACTTAAACATGGTCTGAAAATTACAAATTACTGCCCTTCCCTCTGCCTTTATTTCTGTTGCTTTGGGAGCAGCATCCAGACAAGCCAGTTAACCAGCCAACTGGCTTTTTGGAAGAACAGATGCAGAAGTAGAGTAAGCCTAGAAGTAAGAATAGAAGATAGGAGTGGCAAGAACAGCTTAGAGCTGCTCATTTCTGGGGCAAACTTTAAAGCAGAATGCTCCCTAGTGGAGGAGTCCAGTCTCCAAAATTATCTTTGCCACTCATGTCTCATGGTTCTTCATCCAATAGGAACCCATACCTTTCAGATTATCTGCTGTCTCCCACTCCTAAGGATGAACCATGTAATCCGTTTTCCAAGTGAAATCTACAGTGCTGGATGCAGTTTCAGCCACAAAATAGACTCTAATAGTATCTAAATAGATACTTATTGAATAGACAAAAGAATGAATTCTCAAAATTACTCTCAGTTTTACTTTAGGATTGTAGTTACATTACAGATTAGACATTTATTTAAATTAGCAACCATTATTTTGTAAAATTATAAACATCTTTGGTAAGCTTACATGTTCTCCAGTTAATGGGAATGAATTCCTTTATATTTTTCTTACAATCTAATTGGAATTAGCTTCACTGAAGAAATGTGAGTTTGAATTAAGGGTGGAGGGTATAGGGGAGAATCTGGGAAGAGGGCAAGTGTGGAGCCTTGAGGTAAAATGTACTTTGGATTATAGAGTGGTCCCTGGGTGAGGGGACAAAAAATAAAAGGCATCCTAATAGCAATAGCAGCCATGTGGAGGGAAGAGAGAATAGTACTGAAGAATGCCAAAGAGAAACTGCAAATGTACCAGCAGTTGGCATAAAATGCTTTATATCTTTCTCTTTCTTTCATTGCTAAAATTTTTCTTATTCCCAAGATTCATATTTCAGACCATACCACTAGTATTTATATATTTCAGACATGTTATGTGTCAAATAAGTTGTAGCAGGTTGACCTGGAGACCTATAACCATTTATTACAGTCTTTTTATGGGGAAAATGCAGAGGAAAGTGTGTCAGAATTTTAAGGAATCTAAGCAATTTTCTAACCCAGTGGATTTTTAATGTATCTAAGGTTTAGGAGCACCCTCCTTTATTTATTTAGAAAGTAAACTTTCCTCAGAGGTGAAATGTGTCATATATAAAAATGGAGATGGTCTCTTTTCCCCCTTTTATCCCCAAGGTGGCTTGGCTTCTCTGCAAAGCTCAGGGTTTGCAGTCGATTTGCAGTTGCTGATGTGACACTTATGCTTGTTTACTGGTGAAGGAAATCCAGTGACATTTAGAAACTTGGCAAAATGATTTAAGAGCAGACCAAGTCCAGCCATCAGCACAGTGTGCTTGTGATGGCACAGAGATTCTCCAGCAGTGAGGACACCCCACACAAAGCCAGCATAGTGCCTGGCCCAGGGAAGACAATAAATAAATAAGTTGTGGAAGGAGTGAAAAAGTGAAGGAATGAGCACTGACTGGAGATTTAAAGTGTGTCCAAGTATTTGGTGTTCTGGATCTTTTTGAATAGTTTATAAAATGCCTGAGCTTGTGAAATAAACCAGTGAAGAACCCACAGGGGCTGCTTTATCATTTTCTGAGAACATCTTTTGCTCTTGTCAAGATCTCTCTTCCCATTGAGGGAAACAAACTTTCATGAGGGTTGAGAACATACCTTTTTTGTTCACTGTTAATATATTCCAGGCCCAGTGACTAACATGGTGTGTGGGACCAACCAGATGCTTAATACCTATTTGTGGAATAATACTGTGCTCTCTGAAGTCCACTGTCTGTAGGACCAAGCAATTAATGTGCTTGAAACTGAACTCATTTCCTTCTGTGTTTCTAGTATTGGTTAAAAGCATAATATGTGCATATTCTTCAATGCCAGAATAAGTCTAATCTCCTTTACTCCCCTCCTAAAACCAAATGATTGTCAACGCTTGATAATTTTGCCTTCCCAATGTGTCTTAAATTTGGCAATTTTTTTCCGGTGCCTAATATACTCCAAGTGTAGGACCTTTGCAATTCATCCTTGGAGGGTTGTTTTTTTTTTGTTTGTTATTTAAAAATTTTTTTTAGTGTCTTGTTGTTTCCTTACTCTTCCTGCCTGATTGGTCTTTCCAAAAGTGAAATCTCACTTTGCCACTTCCTTGCTTTAAACTTGAATGTCTCCCTAGAGTCCTATGAGATTGTATAAGCCCCTTAGTTAACGCAGCTTTCAAGTAACCTTTCAGCCTTATTTCTGCCACTTCATTCTCAGTTTCCCCTAAATTACCTGCCTTTGATTAATGCGCTATCCTGTCTCAGTACGTCTCCTGCTCTTTTTTGTCTATAGTGCCCTTTTGCCCCTCTTCTCTGCCCTGCAATTTCTTGCTCATCTTTAAAGCCTCAGTTCAAATTTCCATTTTGTTTTTTCACCTTTTCTGTAGCTCTCCAGTAACCCCAACACCAACCTATTTAGAGTTGGAGCACATCTTTCAGAACACTTCTGAATGCTAAGCTAATTGGCTTCATGCTAATATCGCCATTGGACTACGAACTTGAAGGCAGGGACTTTTCCTTCCTAATACAGAAACTATACCAACAGTCTGATCTTTCACACGGAGAAGGTTTCATTTGTGGGTTGCTCACACTGATTAGTAAGTGGTATTTATTTAACACTCCTAGGGAAATGTTAGCTCATTTCCTTCAACTCTAAATATTGGAGATAGACTAAATGATGTTATTTAAAGAGACTCAACTCTAAATATGGGAGATAACATTAAAGATGTTTCAAATAGCCACCTAATTGAAGAACTTGGCAAGATGTTATTAATTATTATAAGTAATAAGGAATTATGATAAGTAATATGTAGCATAGTCTGTCTTAAGGAAATTCAAATTGAAGTATTACAGTTCAACTAGTTTTAACTAAATGGCCTTAATATTTCTCTACAAAGCTGATGGGATGTCCTTTTGATTATTATATGTATGGTATTTATCTAGTATTTAATATATGATAATTAAACATGTAAAATATGTATAAATGGATATTTGTGTTTAGATATAATTGTTTACTATAGTAATATGTAGTATATATTTTGTGTCCAACTCAGGTGTAGTCTTCTTTTGTAAAAATACATATTTTATTACATTTTTTATATGCTAATTGCATAAGTAATCTCATTCAATCCAGAAAAAGATCTTATGTAGCCAATATTTGTTCAGTCATATTATTTATAAAAAAATTTACTGTTTCTAGACACTGAGAATTCAGTAGTTAACTAAAGAGCTGTAGTCAAGATAGCCAAATGTTGCAATCAAGATTGTAATAGAATCATGGGAGACAAAGAAGGTTCTTTTCTCTATTTTGTCTTCCTTAAGCTTAAAATTTTGAATTGGCTCATTAGTCATGAATGAGAAAGTTTTCTTGTTTTATGTATTGCTATTGAAGGCATTCATATTGCCTAATCTACTCAACACCTCCCCTACAGCGACTCATTTTTCTTTTCTTTTTAACATTGAATTTCCCAATCAGGAAAAATGGAAGCAAATGGTGCAGGATCTATTTACACCCTGCCAAGAGTAAGCCAAGCTCTTTAGAGTTACTGTAGGTTTGCATCCATTTTCTTTTCATGGCCATTGGTCCTGGGGCGCTGATCTCTTATTCCCTTAGAATCTAGGAGTGGGAGATGGGAGCAGGATGGAGCCCCACTATTTAAATCTGCTTTGAGAAATGATAGAAATAGGTTGTGTGCAGGCTTCTATGAGCCACTGAACTGAAGCCTGTTTCACATGAACTGTCTGCTGGTTTTCCAGTGCTGTGAACAAGGTAACAAATGGGAGCCTTTTTGTCCCCCTGCTTGTGATTTTAGAGGGTAAGAGAAGGTGTTTTTGATCTTTAAGATCTAAAACTGAGCCCACCTTGTTCCATATTTGCATCTTCATGTCATTCTCAATTCTTGAATGGCATCTGAGATACTGAGGATGTGAATGTTGATCTATTATTATGTTTTGGATCCTTTCTTCCATCCGAGTTTTGTTTAGATGAGTCTTGGATTGGGGGTAGATGTTTATGCAGAAGTTGTATTGACAGAGACATCTGTGTGGATCCCAGTTAAAAACAATATGTTGTTCTGGGAATTGTTTACAAACAGCTGCCAGCTGACATTACATTATAAAAGTATTTGCAGGGCTGGCACATTTTATGTAGCATTTTGCATTTGTCTTTTCTGAACTGACAGCTGGGTGGATTAGTTGTGCTGAACAGCCTATGAGGCAGGATATCCTAGGATACAAAGGGAGGAGCATGATGGCCCCCCTAAAATAGCTCTGGGGGAGGGCTAGTGTATCCTGTAGCAATTCCTTATTTGTAAATTGTTTTTGTTACCAGTAACTACAAGACTGGAACTTTTGTTTTTGCTTTTTTCTTCCAAGTATGAATGAGTTAATGATTCAGTGTCTGAAGGCAGCAAGAAATATATCCCTAGGTTCAATTCAATATCCCTTTTATATGTTAGTATCACTTCTTCTTGAAAAGGACTGCTGTTTCCATTTTTTTAGGGAGTAGAGTTCAAGGATTTTTTTAATATTAATATTAATCATTACTAAGCATTTACAAATTTTGGATCAAGATAATAGGCCACATGTTGGATGAAAGAGAAAGCAGAAATTGGTTTATCAAAGGTATAGACCAAACATACTTTTCAAAATATTTTTTTACTGTCAGGGGAGAGACTTATTAAAAATATGATTTAAATGATAACTCATGAAGTACAGGGTGGATCTCTGACCAATTCAAACTAATTATTCATGAGTTATATTCTCATAGGAGAGGGACCAACATAAATGAATTGAAGCAAAATGCCATTCATGATAAATCTAGACAGATTTTTAAAGATAAATGTGAGTGAGAATGGTTTCATGGTGAGTAATCATATTTTGGTTTCTTGAGCTAAAATAGGCACCTGTTATACCATCTGAGGTTAAATACAAAAAGAACACTTGCCAAGCCTTCTTAGTAGCCAGATTTTGATTTGATCTGACCTACTGATTTAAATGTACCTTCTTTAAGACCATTTGAAGTAAATATCACATTCTAGTTACTATAATTTTCTATAAAGTTTTATAAATATATTATTTACTTGATTGGCTTATATACTGTTTTTAATTTAATTCATAATTGTAAATTCTGTCATGTGGTCTTGTGTTTAACCTCATCTTGACTAATGATGTGACTGAAGCTTAGGCTTAGAAGTCTACATTATGCTTTGCCTTACACATAGCAGAAAACTACATTATGGCCAGGCCAATAGCATTTTCCCCAAAAGGCAAAGTTATATTTTTGCTTTATATCCTTATATGCCAAGTGCCATTTTATCATAAGCCTCATGTTCTTTGTGAAAATATCTAAAGCATAAATACTTGAAATAAATAGAATAATAAGTGCTTTTCATCAAAATACTGTTGCCTTTCTGCTTATCGTAATTATAGCAGTGAAAGTGCCGATGAAGTGTTGATTTTAAGAAAAATGGGGAAAATGGGCCCTTGACGATAATTAGCTAATTCATTTCATTATAGAAGCAATGATTATTCATTGAGCAGTATATGTGTTGGGCTAGGGAATGGAGATGCAATGATGAATAAGATGAAGATACTTCAAAAAAACAGAGATAAGTGAATTGGACAAGCAAGTAAACGGATCTCAGAAGAGTAAGAATTCAGGAGGGAAGCTACATCAGGCCACAGTCACATCTAGAGACCTCTAATGTAGGGTTGAAGGGAGAGTTAAGAGGGGCACCCCGGAGAAGGTGACATCACTTCTCAGTTACAAAGGGCAAGTGAGAATAGGGAAAGCCAAGAGGACAGGCATTCCTGGAAGAGAGGGTCACCTTAGTTAATGTCCAGAAGACTCAAAGGATGATGCCTTAGGAAAAAATTCCACAATTCAGGGTGGTCAGAGAGGGTTGCAGGAGGGAGAATAGAGTGGTGGGACTAGTTCTTAGATGTTTTGCCAGCAAAGTAGTAGTTTTTAGATTGTCTCTCAATATTGTAGTCTGCATTAAGGCAATGAGGGCAAAAAAGGCAGGAAAGTTGATCTGTGAAGAACCTTTGATTCTCAGAAAGGTGGGGTATCTCCGGAAATCTCAGGGCTCCTCACTTATGCTCAACGTTAAACCTGCACAATCGAAAGATCCCTCTTTTGGGCACTTGGTTGCATTTCAGGTTAAAATCTTTTGCTTTCGCTTTGAGCAAGAATTTCGAAGGCTGATGGAATAACTTGGCTCTTTGTTTTTGAAATGTATTTTTCTGCTTTCTGGAGGTATAATTGAGCTGTGCTTCACTTTGCAAATTCAGAAAAAGCTTTTATATGCACTTCAGGCCCTGCCTTCTCATTACTGCAATGTCTTTACCAAAAGATATCCTCTTTGATTTTGCGTTTTTTAAGGCTATCTTAAGTCATTATCATTTGCTTTGCTACTTGCCTGTCATTTGTCATCCCAAAATACAGTGAGGAGGAAAAAGACCTCTAAAAACACCTTCCACTATCTGAATGTTCCTGTGGGAGTTCTGACTGAAAAATGTTACTTTCTGTGTCAGCCTTGGTCATCTCAGAAAGCTCTGTAAAGGATTTAGCCCTAAACGAAATGGAACGTTTAGAAAGAACAAACCATTATGGCAGCAGTTTTCAATTGCTTTACATATTTCTTTAAGTTAGCTCCCAGCTTCCAGAGCCATGATGAACAGTATACACTGATGCCTGCAGACCATCCTTCCATTTGTTAACAAATACACAGACTCTGTTACCACCCCACTGGTTTCTGTTCCTTTAGCCAAAGCAAAGGTGCTCACCCTCTCGGGCCAGCTCCACGAATTTGCACCTTCCTCCTTACTTCTGCTTCATTGCCAGGGAAACAAGGAATCGCCAGAATGAACACATTGTAAAAATCATCTCCTTGACCTTTGTAGTTTTCTTGGCTCTTTGGGTGATGAAAATATGAGGAAATGAAGTGAAATTTCTTGGATGAAGCTAGGTAAAAAGGTAGTCATCTATACAGTCTCAGAGTATTCTAAAATGTGGGAATAATGACCCAGATAGAGGTAAAATTCCATCGAGGAAGGTCTCAAGAGGAACATGTAACTAGTGTCTATACATCTGTCTTTGAAAAACCATAACGAGTGTCCATATGAAATTTTGTTAATTGTTGCTAATATCAATAAATAGTATCCAAATTAAATCTGTAAACAGCATCATTAAAAACTAATAAAAGGCCTCAACTAGGGTTTACCTACTTGCCATCTCTAAATGTACTAATTTAGAAATTAAAACTGCTATTTAGGGTTTTAGAACCTGTCCAACTGTAATTAGTGGTTTTAGATGTAAGTTTGAAAATCTTATTTAAACTCTTTTCATGTGTATGAAAAAGGGGAATGCATGGTACTGAGGATTTCCTCCTACTATTGACACACTCTCAAAAATAAATACCAACATCTTGCAGACACTGTGCCAGATCTGAATTTAATGTAGTCTATTCATTTCCAATGATAAAATGTGCCTCAAAAGAAGTTTAAATCTACACTATTAAAATAACTATACAGCTATTATTATTTTATTCATATTTAATTAAGTAATTGTCTAGTTAGATGGTGAAAGTTACTGCTAATACACATTCTGATTTATGGAAAAGCATCCCTTTTACTTAATGAATCGCCTTTGTTATCCTTGAAATAATTTTGTAGTGTTTTTATTTAGTCAGCCTACACCTTTTTTTAACTTAACACATTCTTCTTCTTTAAATGTTATTTCACCAGTATGAAGCATATGTGTGGTTAATTCAAATTTTTTAATGGGAAACTGCAAATATTAAGTTAAAATATGAAAGATGTTTTTATTTCTTTTAATTTTTTCCTGTTGACATTTCATTATACTCTGTTAATTGAATTTTATTTTTAAAGATTTTACTTTTTACTTTTAGAGATAGGGGAAGAGAGAGAGGCACAAAGGGAAAGAGAAATCAATGTATGGTTGCTTTTTACCTGCCTCCAGCTACAGACCTGGCTGGAGACCTGGCTTACAACCTGGTTTACAACCTGGTTATGTGCCCTGGCTGGGGAATCGAACCAGCATCCTTGGGTTCACAGGCCAGCCAGCACCTTATCCACTGTGCCAGCAGCCAGGGCCTATACTCTGTTAATTTTAAATTAAGTATATGCTAGCACCTTTTACCCTATGATATCAAGTATTAGAAATAAATTATAATCATTTCACCTAAGCATTTGAGTGAGAACTCAAGGTTCAAGATTTGGCTCTGCCACTCTGTACCTTTAATAACTGTGAACAAGTTTACTTACTTTCTCTAAACCTATATTCTCCTTTGTTCAAAATTATTATGCCATAGATTCTTGAAAGGATTAAATAAGAGTAAACACAATATGGTTACTTATTATTGTATTACCTTTTAATTTTAACATTGAATTTACATATTTAATTAATGTTTCATTAATGTCCTATTGAGTAGTATTTATAATTAATTATGTGTAATGTCTTAATTTTTATTTCATTTAATGTAGTAGAGATGAAGTGGAATTTATTCCTGAATATCCTGATTATGCTAGAAACATATCTGTATTTTTGTTCAAAAGCTAATGAAAACATATTTTAAAATTCACTGTGGAAGAATGCAACAAAGCAATAGTCATCAAAATATTTAATAAACCATCACAAGTGTGCCATTTGGTGGTGTTTTATAAATTTAATGAGCTATTATGGAATATGACTAAAATGCAGGAAAAAATAGACACGAAGAAGTAGAAATGCACTTAATAAAGAAAAGATTGTGAGTACTAGAGTATTTCAGCAAAATTGAAAGTGGAAAAATGGGATCCATTATTTATCTCTCAATATGATTGAAGGTGATAAATTAATTGAAATATTGTACATAAAGTACTTAGGTCATTTCCTGGCATTAGCAAGTACTAAGAGAAGATTAGCTGCAATTCCTACCACCAGTAGCACTAGTTCAACTTCCATATCTATTATTACTAAGATGTTAGCTTGCCAGACCTGTTAGGTATTCAGCTCCTGGAAGGAGGGAAAAATCTGTCATATATAATTTATTTACTGCTTACTGTATTATTGTCTTTTTCATTTATTGTCCAAGATGTGAGCTGGAATTTTAAGGCAGGCAGCCTGGCTGCTAACCTCCATTAGGATCTGATTTTAACACCTCCTCTTGGTGAGGGATTGAAAATGAGATAAAAGGCAGATGGAGAGCCTCTTGGGAGTCAAACATCACAGTGTTTAATATCCTAAAGAAAGAAAAGAAGGACAGGAAAGCAAAGAATCCCAATAGCACTATTTGTCTTTGTAATGAATCAGGACTTTATGAACAAAATAGTTTACATATATGGCAAAAGGATTCTTGAAGAAGTCACTCTTTTATACACGTTATGTTGACATAGGGACATATCATAGGTCGAAACCTTCCCTTATAGGACAAATAAAAAGGCAACCAAAAAGCAGAAGATAGATTAATAGCATAAGTCAATGTCAAAGTGTACCAGGATTGCAAATTTTATTAAAATTTCTTTTTTAGGTTCTTCGAACTAAAATTTCTGTTCAAATGTAAGTTTATTAAAGCGGATTTTCTTGACAATTCAATTAATTGTGTGTGCTGCACTCCCAGTATCAGTTTCCTCATTGTTTTTTCCCATGGCATGTGTTTGTACCATATAGCTGACTGGCTTACTGATTTTTATGTGTCACCTTTCTTTAGTGTAAGCCCTATGAGGGCAGGCACTTGGCGTGTTTTATTCACTCCTATACCACCAGGGCCTGGCTATATGCCTGACATATATTACATAGTTTATAAATATTTTTTTGAATGAATGCTTAGGGATACTAAGCTGAAATACTTGTCTAGAACAACGGGTGAGTTATTTTTCTTAAAAAAGGAACTGGTGAGCTATTTTTCTTAAGAAAATTTAATAAGTTTGAGAAGGAATTTCTGGGACCATTAGCCATAAAGTAGTCCAAAAAGTGAATGAAGACATCTGTAAAGGCAACTCAAATCAAGTAGGGGAAATGTTGTGGAACGTGGCCAAGGCAACTCCATTCCCGAGGTGAAGGTTAAGCCCATAATTTCAAGTGAGCTGGGATGAAGTTTAAGACCATGATTGTCAGTGACCATATGTGAAGAAACAGTGAAATGAGATTTTGGGAACCCACAAAAATATCACTAACCCTGACAGCCATGGCAGCCCTATTAGAGGATGTACTAGGTCAGGGGAACTTGTTAATTGGGTAAGAATGAAAATTAGGACCTGAAATGTGTGGCCTCATCAAGACAATCAGCCTATCAGAGCTTGGGTCACACTTTATTTTGTCTTGAGAATATTTCTGTGTTTTTGCAGTTTTGCCTTAAATGCCTAGTGAAGTTCCCTAAAAACAATTCAGTATTGGCTTAGCTCAAATAAGAGTAAAACTATCTCAGCCACACCTAGACAAATGTGGTTTGGAATGCTCCAGAGGAAGGGGCGTGGCAGCTGTTGATTGGGAAACAGGGTGGAGAGAGGACATGTTGGACAGAGTTATAGTCAAGGTGGGGGTAGTGGGGTTCAGTAAACATGATCTCTGTCCAGGGTGTTCTCCAGCAATGAGGGCCCATGGTCATGGGACATAGATTTTTCTCTGGGGTAAGTCAATGCAAGTGTAAAGAATTTCACTTTGTTGCTCCCTGAGAAATGCTTTTAAAGTCTCTGAAAGGTCACCAGTATTCAGGAAAGAGTCTGAGACTATTTTGTTAACTCCGCTTTTCCACATGTCTAATCCTTATGCCGAGTCAAGTGATTGCACAAACTCCTCTCAGAACTTTTTGACTGTTTATATGACACCAAAGAATTGTTTTGACAGAAAACCTCCTATTAAAGTAAAAGGGTCGGTACTGGTTCAAAACAAGGGTGTTCATGCAATGCTTTTATCATGTGTGCCAAAGTCACCATATTTCAAGTGCTAATATTTGTCCATGGAGTTTTTTGCTCCAGGGATTTAGAATGTGATGAGCCTAGAGAAGTGTTGGAAACAATGAAGGGCTGTTCTGTGGAAGGTTGTTGAGTCTATGATTATTGTACGGCACACCCGGCAGAGGTGTTTTTGTTTTTGTTTTGTAGATTACTCTAGATTTAGAGGTATGTGGATCTGACCCTACTCCTACTATGGGAGAATCACATATGTTTTCAAAGTATGATCTTCTATACAATGGCCCAACAGGAGACTTTCTAGAATAGAACAAAAACATTTGTAAAAAAATCTCATAAATATATATAAAATGTACTTTTATTAAAATTTTAGGAAATGTCTTTTATTTTGTATCATGAAGACCTATTTCTATTGCAGACTGAGAGCAGGTAGTTATGCGGAGGTCACTGGCCACCACCGAAAATGGTCGAGTCAAAAAAGGTTTGAGAGTCAAACTTGGAACCAACATTCAGTTCCTGTGGGGACATATCCTACAAGATATGTCATACTTTTTTAAAATTATGGATCCAGGTTTTTAAATTCTTAAAATTTCAGACCTACCTATAGGTGGTCAAGGAAAAGCTAGAGAAGAAGAGAACCATTCCAGCAGGTGGGGGACAATGTTTGGAACTTGACCTACTGAAGATAGCTCTCAGAAAATAGCTGACTCACACAGCTTAACACAATGGGATAGCAGTTGATTAACTCTCCTTACTTCTGCCAGTGAAATCAGTACAAAGAATACCACTACTAACGGATTTGAAGAATATGTGCTGGGAATGGCATGAAGTGGAAAGCATGGGAAGCATTTAAGATAAAGTCTTATTTCTGTTTATAAATAATTATATTAGGCAAATGTATGAGCTTATTTTGGGCCATTGAATCCCCTCTTATTGATTAGTATGCAGGAAGGCAACTCACATTTTCAGAAACTAAGGAGCCTTAAACATTCAACAGGGACATATCAATCACTGTCTCTTTTCTATTCTACTTGTTTCTTCAACCTCAGACAGTCTTTGACCCTCCTTAAAAATTATTTTCAATTGCAGTTGACATAAAATATTATTGATACATAGTTTCAGGTATGCAACATAGTGATTAGACATTTATAAATTTTACAAAATCTTCACCCCAGTAAGTCTAGTATATATCTGACACCATTATGTGTAACTATGCATAATGGAATCATTGCCTTTTTAAAAAAAAAAAAAAAAAAAAAAAAAAAAAATTTGTAACATGACAAAATTACAGATGTAGACTCTCTGCCCTCAGAGAGGTACAGGTTTAAGATAGGGATAAGTAAAACATAAACATTTAGAATATAGGATGCAAAGGGCTAAGTGCTAGAGAACAGGCACATATTGCTAAAAGGGGCAGAGAGTCAGATGCAGACAAGGGAATTTTCTTTTTGGGAACTGAGAAAAGACTAGACAAGGATCCTTGAATGAAATCTCATTGAAATTGGGCATGGAGGGTTGTCTGCAACGTTAGCCGGCAAAGTTGAAGGCAGAAACAATTACAAGGCTAAAAAAGCAGAGTGCTTGTCCAGGGGAACTGAGTAAGAGTTTTCTTGTGTGTGATAGGAGTTAAGGGGGAGTCTGGGAATGGTCATTGGCACTTGCTCTTGGAGGTCCTTGATCCAGGATAGGGAATTTTAACTTTGTTTGTTCAGGGAGACCACCTGCCAGAAATGTGTAGGAAATCTCCTCATGGGGTACATGATTAGTATGTAGGATTTCTCTGAGGCCTTCTAATGGTATCATATGTATAAGAACCAATTATATTATTCTAATGATGGTCCAGCAATTAAATCATAAAGCCAAGGCAGTTCCCAGTGATTCATATTGTGCTCAGCTTTGTTTTGCTTCTTTGGGATTCAACATGGAAAGTGGTACTAAAGTTAGAATTGTATGCCATTTTAGTTTTTCAAAATGCTTTAGAAAATGTGGCAGCGATAGAAAATAAATTGAGAAGAAATACTAAATGTAGTCCATGGCCCTTTTACGGTTTTACTCATTGTGTTATAAAAATAACTGAGAGGGTAAAAAATATATAATGTTAGTTTTTAGAAACGTTTTTAAGTGGTAAATTTAACCAAGTTAAGTTTAACAGCCTTGATAAGTAATAGTCAAAGACAGTAAAAAGTCCAAAATTTGTCAAGGAAATAAGTACAATAGAAATAAAGGTACCATATGTTTTTTTTGTGCATGCATGTGTACATGTTCAAACTAATGTTTAGTTTCTTCCAGAATGCTGAGCTGAATGCAAATAAGATTTAGAGTTCTTGCAGTGAATTTGTTTTACAGTGTAGATGGAAATACAAGTTAAAGTAATCAGTTGAACTTTTCTAACACATCAACAGCAAAATTTTTGTTTTCTTCAACTGCATGATTTTCTTTCAAGTTAAATAAAATTCTAATTTGGCAGAAGTGGGAGATTTTTGTCATCTAATTCATTGTCATATAAAATATGGTATGTGCTAGTTACGCGAGAAAAGCTCAGCATGTTGATTTTCTTGATATGTGCAAAAGCACTCAATACAAATTTACTCCTGAAATTTATCTTAGCATCTGCCTGGAGCATTTTTTTTTTCCAGACAAACTTCACAACATTGGAAGACAGTCAGTGGTGGCAATTATGAGTCCAGTTAATGCTCCATAATTTATTAGTCCCAATTTATTATTATGAAGTCCTATTTGCACCATAATTCTTGGAGCATTATAGAAAAACCAGAGTGGGGGAAAACAGGTTAGAAAGGAGGGATGGAGGATTATAGACTGAGATCTTTTCCATTTGTGGCAAATTAAGATTTTTGCTAACTTTGAAAGATTGTTTTAAAATCAGTAACAAAAAGTTATGGATTAAGATTTGTAAATATCTGTAGAAACTAGGTATCTTTCCCAACTTTAACATAGTGAAAAGTATTCAAAACTTTGATTTCTGGTTTCTCAACATTTTGCTGTAGGTATATTTTTTTCTTTAAAAGGAAGAGATTTAAAATTTTAATTCTTTAAAAGGAAGCAAAGCATCACAAAATCTGAATAGTTATGACAGAATGACTTGGTGTGCCTAGTTACTATAGCAAACATATAAATTTTTCCCATTTTATTTTGCAGTTTCTTAGATTCTTAATTATGACAATATCTCTTGGCAGATAGATGCATTTCTGCTTCTAACAACTGCTAACTCTTGTCAGGTTAAATTCAGATGTTTATCCAGTGGTATTAAATTGAAGGTACTTTTAAAAATCTCATACAAAAACATATCTAATCTTATGATACTTAATAGTGTCCAGTTGCCATTGAAAGAAACCTAGAAAACAGATGGTCCTATATAAAATGCCAGTAAAGGTTGCGAAGGTGACCTCAAAAATTATTGTTTTTTCTTTTTTTAAGTATATTTTATTGATTATGCTGTTACTGTTGTCCCAAACTCTTTCCCCTTTGCTCCCCTCCACCCAAGATCCTAATCCCTCCTATAGTCCTACTCCACCTTAGTTCATGACCATGGGTTGTCAATATAAGTTCTCTGATTTCACCCTTTCCTCTATTGTTCTTAACCTCTCCCTATCTTGTACCCACCAATTATGTTTCCTAATCTCTACATTATTTCCCCATTTTACTCTCTTCCCCCTACCAGCTGATAACCCTCCCAATGATCCCCATGATTCTGATCCTGTTTTGGTTGTTTGCTTAGTTTATGTTTTTATTTTTATTTTTTAGGTTCTGTTGTTGATAGTTGTGAGTTTGTTATCTTTTTAATAATCATAATTTTGATCCTCTTCTCTTAAATAAGTCTCTTTAACATTTCATAATGGCTTGTTGATGATGCTCTCTTTTTAGTGATTGTTTTTTAACCAACACCCATGCATTTAGATATGGCCATGTGACTGGAGGGCTTTGCCAGTCATTGAGCAGAAGTGATACTTGCAACATCTGAATCACTGTTTAGAGAATATTGCTTCCCTTCTGAGTGGGCTGGAATGGGGATCTGGTAACTCAGCTTCTACTCTGAATTTAAGGTTCACACCCAAATGCGGCACTATAAGTGGAAGGGAGCTGGGTCACTGGATGAACTCATGGAGCAAATCCACTCATTCACCCTTGGCTGCTGCCTACCTCTGAAGAGGTATATAAACACATTAAGTCAACTGAGTCACTGTACTTTTGGGTTTTGTTCTAAGAACTTGGCCTATTTTCTAACTGTGGTTACAATAGTTAAAATATATGAAGCTTTGATATGTTTTTCTTCCTCTTCCTTGATCTACATCAAGGGAAGAATATGTTTAACTTAACGATGCCAGCAAATATTTTGGAGGGAAGAGCTTAAAGCATCTTTAGGAAGCATTACTGTCCAAATCAACCTTGCCTTTTCAGGAGGATACATTGGAGAAAGGGACAACAAAGACATTTAGAGTGGGATGGACCAATAAAGAATCGTCTCCCTCATTAAAAATAAGGGGGAATTATGGCTTTATGAGGTATAAAATGTGACTTGTATAAAATGGTGACTATAGCATACATAGGTTTAATATTTTGGAACATATCACAGGAGCATCACATGTATTTTTCATTAAACTCTTGAAATTTTATTTTTGGCCATTATCCTAGCCAAAACAGAAGATGAATTCTATTATTTTCCCACCTTAAAAATGATATTAAATTTTTATTTGCATCTTAAGTTAGGGAATTTTTTAAAATACCAGGAATATTTAACTTTACAAATGCTCTTTCCTACCTCTTAGTTTTAAAAATGTATAAAAAAATGGCATAAATATTGGAGAACTTTGAGAATTGCACATTGCATTAATAAATGCTATCTATAGTCAAATTTAAGGAGAATAGTTTTTATGGGAATAATAGAATTGCCAAATAATTTTTTTAATATTTTAAATTATATTTTATTAATTATGCATTAAAGTTGTCCTGATATTTCCCTCCTTGTATCCCCTCCACCCAGCACCCCTCACTCCCTCAGGCCATTGTTCATGCCCACAGGTTTTGTGTATAAGTTCTTTGGCTACTCCATTCCCTATAATGTACTTTACATTCTTATGGCTATTTTGTAACTACTGATGTGTATTTCTTTATCCCCTCACCTCTTCATGCATTCCCCCACACCCCTCTACCATCTGGCAACCATCAAAATGCCTTTGTATCCATAATTCTGTCTCTGTTCTTCTTGTTTGCTTAGTTTGTTTTTTAGATTCAATTGTTGATAGATGTGTATTTTTGCCATTTTATTATTCAGTTTTTATCTTTTTTTTCTTAAATGAGTTTTTTAATATTCCTTATAGTAATGGTTCAATGATGATAATGGTTTGGTGATGAACTTCTTAAGTTTTTTTTCTTATCTGACTCTTTCTCTTCCCTTTGACTCTAAATGATAGCTTTGCTCAGAAAAGCAATTTTGGCTGTAGGTCCCTACTTTTCATGACTTTGATTATTTCTTGCTACTCCCTTCTAGCCTGAAAAGTTTCTTTTTTTTTTTTTCTTAAAGATTTTATTTATTATTTTTAGAGAGAGGGAAAGAGAAACAGGCAGAGATGGGGAGAAACATCAGTGTGTGTGGTTGCCTTTCACCTGTCTCCAGCTACAGACCTAGCTGGAGACCTGGCTTGCAACATGGTTATGTGCCCTGGCTGGGAATCAAATCAGCAATCTTTGGGTTCACAGGCTGGCACCTATCTACCGAGCCACTAGCCAGGGCTAAAGTTTCTTTTGAGAAATCAGCTAACAGTCTTATGGAAACTGTCTTAAGATAACTAACTTTCTTTCTCATTCTACTTTTAAAATTCTCTCTTTATCTTTAAGCTTTGGCATTTTAATTATGATGTGTCTTGGAATAGCTCTTTGCATCCAACTTGTTTGGGACTCTCTGTGCTTCCTGGATTTGCATGTCACCTCTTGAAGTTGTTCCAGAGGCTGCTTCTACTATTCTTATATTTTCGGATTCTTTTTTCTTCTTGTTCTGATTGGTTATTTTTGCTTCTTTATGTTCTAAATCATTGATTTGATTCTTGGCTTCATTCACTATACTGTTGTTTTCCTGTAAATTGTTCTTTATTTAAATTAGTGTACACTTTATTTCTGACTGGATCTTTTTCATGCTGTTGAGGTCCTAAGTTCCTCGAGCATACTTATAACTGGTGTTTTGAACTCTGCATCTGACAGATTATTCAATACATTTCATTTAGCTCATTTTTTTGAGTTTTGACCTGTTCTCTTTTTTTTTTTTTAAGATTTTATTTCATTATTTTAGAAAGATGGAAAGGGAGAGAGGCAGAGGGGGAGAGAGACATATACGGTTGCCTTTCACCTGCCTCTAGCCACAGACCTGATTGGAGACCTGGTTAGCAACCTAGTTATGTGCCCTGGCTGGGGAATCGAACCTGTGACCTTTGGGTTCACAGGCCGGTGCCTTACCCACTGTGCTACCAACCAGGGCGTTGACCTGTTCTTTCATTTGGGCCATATTTGTCTCCTTGTTTTGGTAGCCTCTTTGTGCTTATTTTTATGTATTAGGTAGACATGCTCTGACTCCATGTTTTGGTAGTGTGGTCTAATGTAGTAGGTGTCCTGTAGGTTCCAGTGTCACAGCCTTCTTGTCACCCAAGCTGGGTATTGGAGGATCACCTTTCAGGTGGGCTGAGTACACCCTTCTCTTGTAGTTGAGCCTTGGTTTCTTTTGGCAGATTAATGAGAGAATTTACCCGTACCAGTCAGCCGCAAGGATTGGCTGTGACCATTTATCACCAACCCTGTCCCTTCTGAAGGATCAGCTGTGTAGGGACAGGTTGGTGGTGCCCCAACATGGTCTGTAGCTGTCCACTGGGTGCTCTGACCCTGGGGTTTCCTGGTGGTGCAGGCCATGGTCAGCCTCACCTGTGTTTTTCCAGGGCAACCCTGCCTGAGTTTTAAAGCTATTTGAGATAGCTTCTACTTGTGCTGGGATTGCAGATTTCCAAGTGGAACCAGGCTGTGAATCTGCAGCTAGTACCAGGACTGGGGTTCACTGAGGCCAGCTGTTACTTATTTGACAGGATTTAGGAAGTTTTGAACTGTGCAAAGACCAGCTATCATATGGAAAAGTAGCTTGGGTGGGCCTGTAAGTTGGGTGGGGTGGAGTCTCTGGGGATACCCAGGGCAAGTCAAGCAGTGTTAGCCAGGTTGATGAAGTGTCAAATATGGCACCACCTTGAAGCCTCTGTGGCTCTGGGGGGAAGAATTTAGAAAAGGGACAATGGTCTCTGCTCAGTTCTCCCCATATACTGCTGGTGCCTTTCAAGTTGCTGCCCTGGTGCTGGAGCTCAGAGGGAGTGGATCTGAGTAGGTGAGTCCATGTGTAAGTTCTTTAACAGTAACTGCTTGGGGCTTCAGCCATTTCTTCCATTAACTCAATCCCCACATGTTTTTGCAGCCAGCAGTTGTGGGGACTTATCTTTCTTGTTCTGGAGCCCTGGGCTGGGGGGTCTGGTTTGGGCCTGGCATTTCTTATGCCCAAGATATCCCTTCTGAATTTTTATCCACCACACATGGGTATGGGACCAGCCTGTTCCTTATCTGCACCCCTCCTACCTATCTGGATGGATGTGATTTCTTTGATTCTATAGTTGTCAGACTGACATTTTATCTCATTTCTAATGATTCCGAGTGCTTGTTTTGTAATTTTGATGTGGTTGTGTGAAGAGATGAGAGATATCAGCCTATGCTGCCATCTTGACTGGAATTCCCAATTTTTTTTTTTTGTTTGTTTCTGAGAACAGTAGTGCTCAATTCTAGGTAAACACCTTTACTATAAAATGTGCTCATTGGTATTTGGATAATTTAATCTGTTAATGAGCTATCTTTACCTCCAATAGTTAATTAAAGCTAAAATGGCTTACGGTCTTCTTGCATTATTAATTGTACTGCATAGTTTTTATAGCTCAACTTGTTTTTATTACCAAAGCAAATTATTTTGTCTTTTTTCTGCTAATATTTTTCAGCTTCAAATTATCCTCATATCTCCCACATATTAGAGAAGATTTATAAAATGAACTCTGGCTTTCTCTGGGTATCATGTTATTTTGAAACGGCTCTCATTAGGCATTTTGATTTTCTCACAGAATTGACGACAAACTTGAGTGACAGCATGGGGAGGCTAATATCAAGGGCTTCTCTCCCACAAATATAGCAGATGCTTCCTTTTCATTTTAGTGTCTAATCCTAAACATCCTTAATTTTTATTGATGCCACTGCATTACGCATGCTGACTGGTCTAAACTAAGAGAGCTGTTTGTATTTCTGCCATCAGTATTGGCCAGTTAATCACTGCAGAATATGGGGAATCAAATTTCTTAGGTACCAATTATGGGAAAAATAAGGTTCCTCCACTCAGGAATTAAAGTAATGAGAGGACAGCTAATTAGAAGTTAGAGAATCACGACTTGTAGAATGTGATTAAGAACAAAATGCAAAGCGTAAGTAAGTCTGTTTATACTTGAAATCCTGATTAGACTCATGTTAGCATTGATGACCTGTCAAGATTCTGGGTATCATAGTGCTGGCTGATACATTGCATTCGGTGAAGGTTTGCTGCCTGAGTATGAAATTGTATTCATCTAGAACATTAAGGTGCAGTTATGTATAAATTTTGGCAATCACTGAGTTTAATATCTCAATGTATGAAAATATATGTGTCAAGTTATCCTATTTATTTATTAAATTTTAAATACCCAAAATATTAGGTATTTTGCCAGGTGCTTCCATTTTAACAACTATAGATGTTTAGGGATTTATATTTGAAAAATTACTGCTTGAAATTTTCTTTTTTTCCATCCAATTATTTTAGTATTATATAAGGTAAATCTTTTAGGCATTCAAAAAACTGCTGCTGCAACGAAGTGGTTTAGATACTATGCTATTTATAAGGACCAAGGTACACTCACTCCATTTTGAGCAAAGCATGGTCTTTTTCTTTTACCATATCTACCTTCCAAAAGCTATTTGGGGTAAATAGTTATATTGGTCTGTGGATTCAGATGAGGAGAAAGACAACAGAATTGGACACATTGTAAATAAGCAAATGCTTTGGGAACTGCTCTGGGCTCTCAAAATGCAAAAGAGGGAGCCAGCGCATGTTTGAGGTTGAGATGCTAAGTGAGGGATCATTCTGGAATGCAGAGAGAGCACCTGGGATCAGTACAAGTATAAAAACATGCTAATGCTGTTAAGTGCAATAATCATGCAGTGCCTATTTGGAGGTTAGGAGAACATTCTCAGAGGTATAGTTCTAGGAAATTATGAGATGTATTTGATAAATAGCAATCAGTTCCGAATTTCTGGGCCACAGTAGAGATATTGTGGGGGTTGGAGGACTCTGGGGAGATGAGCGCCTCCAGCACCATGTTGGGAAAGGCCTTGCTTTTTCAAGCTGAGGAGGTTATACTTCAGTAGGCAGTGGGAATTCACTGAAGGCATAAGATCATGAACATGCAGTAAAAGTGCATTTAGAAGGATTAATTCAGCTGGGTTTTATAGAATGAGTTGAAGTATAATAGAAATAAAGGTGGGACATCTATCAATTTGAAACCTATTGTGAGTAATACAATGCAATTCACAAGGAGATAATACAAGATTGTGGCTGACCTAGTTCTGATTTTCATTGCCAGTAAGTTGATTTAGTCTGACCCTTCAGAATTTTTAAAAATACCCTTAATCTAAGGGCTTTCCTTTTCCTTCTGCTGTGCTATTGAAAAATAAAAATTTCAGTTGCTTTGACTCATGAGGCCTGATAGCAGAACTGTTCTGTATAAGAAACCACAATATGAGTTAACACTTCAGACCATAACTTAAGAACAAAAATGTGTGAGCATGATCTCAAACCATTAAACACGCAATGTGATAATCAATACTTCAAAGTTTAGGTGACTACATTTTGAACCATGTTAATTAATATTTTGTTCTTTTATGGTATCTGTTACATGACCAATTTGAATAGTGACTTAAAAAATGTTTTTATTTAGAATCAGTGAGAAAAGTATTTTCTATTATTTTTATTTCAATGAATACATTATTCATGTTAATATCTCATACAATGTGCCTGGCAAAGAGGCTATTTTGGAATTCTCAATAAAATAAAGCATCAGGGCTTTACATGAATTGTCTTCTTTCAAGCTTCTTCCTTCTCAACTCTCATTTTCTTTCTAGACCCGGTTAACTCATACTAAATTTTTATTCTAATGCTGTACCTGCATACTGTTGTTACTGCTGGAGGTTTTTTTCCTCAATATTTCTATATTTCTTCTTTAAGAACTTCTTGGTGGGTGGAAGTGGAAGAGGGTATAGAGTGTATGAATGATAATGAAAAAAAAAACAGTAAAAATACTATAGAAATCAGCAAAACTGATTTTTAAAAATAACCATGTATTTATAGTTTTTAGAAGTTTCAAACCATTTTTCTATCAATTATCTCTTTTAATTCTAGTAGCACTATTATGAGATTCAGAACACTGTGACTAAAAATGATGTTGTGTTCAAATGAGCCTTGAACTGCCTAAATCTTTGGATGAGCTGGATGTTTTTACCCAGTATCCTAGATACCTACCATTTTTCTTTCTGGATTTATATGTAAGATGTCAATTTCTTTGAAGAATGGAATCTTTTAATTTCTTTCCCAATGTCTCCTTTATATTATGAAACTTTTAACTATTAAGACTGAAACTCATTACAAAAATAGTTTTACTGAATTAGTAACTGTGAGGCAGCTTTACAATATAGTGTGAAATATCTACTAGATTTAGTGTTTCACATCAACAATATGGTGCTAGATAACAATATTTTTACTTTTTTATGGGTATGTATTTTTATTTATTTTTAGAGAGAGGGGAAGGGAGGGTGTAAGAGTGGGAGAGAAACATCATTGTGTGGTTGCCTCTTGTGTGCCCCACACTGGGGACCTGGCCTGCCACCCAGGCATATGCCCTGACTGGGAATCGAACTGGCAAGCCTTCGGTTTATAGGTTGGCACTCAATCCACAGAGCCGCACTACCCAGGGGTATTTTTACTTTTGCCAATTTGTTTTAACATCTCATTCATAAAGTGTTATAAGGTTGCTCTGAATTATTTGAAAAGGCAGATATGACAACACAAATCTTAAAGATCCATTACATTACTGAAATAATAAATAATCTTTAAGAAGTTTAAAGAAATTAAGTAGTTGATTACAGTGCTAAATAAAATTGTTTGTAAATGTCTCAATTATTGAAACTGCCAGTAAGTTAAGATTTTTCCAGTTTCATGTTGTAGAAGGCATTATAATTATGAGTAGTTTCAAGTTATTGTCATTGATTTTTATATATTTTATTATACAGAGCCCATATTTAAATATTTACATTCTACAGATTCTCAATGTTGTCCTTCTCATTGGACCAAAAGAATGTTTCACTTAATGTTCCAATTGCTTCTTCATGTAGTTATCCTATGTTGTCAGATATCTATTTTGGCAGAGTTTGACTTCTAGTTCCAAATCAAGTATTAAAGTTTGACATTTTTCAGTCAAAGTTCATATTGAGTGCCTACTAAGTGCTTAGTTATCTGACTAGTGGACTTTTCTTTTGAAGGATTCCCTATTATGGAACTCTGGTTCATATTGAATGAATTTAAATGTTCATAAGAATGTTTGGGATAACACTAATTTACAGTTGTTCATTTGTTTCTTACAAGATCTTAAAATTTTCATTTATATTTGTTTCTGCTACAGCTTCACACAATAAATACCCATTCATTATTTTATACTAGGAATGTTAACCTGAATATAGCAATAAAGACTAAGGGATCAGAGTTTGCATCCTCTAATTAAGAAAAACAAGAACCCCAAAGATTAATATCAGGAGGCCAACAAAATGTTTAGGTCAATTAATAATGGTAAAACAGAGGCAGAAGAGGTTAGTCAGGCTTTGAAGAAATCAGATGCTCAACTAGCAGATCCAGGATTTCAACCCAGTTTCTGTTTGATTCTAAAGTCAGGCAGTTCTTTTTCAATGCTGCTGCCCTGCTTCCATAAATAGATGTCACAAAGCAGTGGGCAGAGCTAACTCAAGGAATCAAATGCAGTGGTTTGAAAGGTTTGTAAGGACAAATCCTTACACTTGATTTCAAATGGATAACAAATGGATAAACAGTGGCATGTGTCAAAAATGTTAGTTTAATGTAAGTTCCATGTTAGTCAACATCCTAACCACGTCAGCAAGATTACACCTTGATTAGTGTTTAAAAAATAAAAAAGCACAAAATTAAGAACAAATAAGATGAGAGCCTTGTTTTATATCAGTTGCCTGTGTCTGAGTCTTGGTTTCATTGCTCATATTACATTTTGAGGAAACCAAAATTTATTAAGCAAAAAGGCAATAAAAAGTTAATGCATGGCTTATAAAGAATGACAAAAAAATGAAAGGTGTTTAGTAGGCTCTCAGAAAACCTGGCTGGACATGACAGATGCCATCAAAACTTGACTTTTTTAAACTAAATTTATTAGGGTGATAATAGGTCATATAGGTTTCAAGTGTATATTTGATATATTATCTGTATATTTCATTGCAGGCCCTATACCCAAAGTCAAATCATTTTCTGTTACCATATATTTGGCTCCTTTACCCTTTACTACTCCCTAACCCCTTCTCTCTGGTAACTACCATATTGTTGCCTGTGTCTGTGAGTTTCAGTTTCATATCTCACATATGAGTGAAATCATATGGTTCTTAGCATTTTTTCTGATTTATTTCATTTAGCATGATATTCTCAAGGTCCACCCATGTTGTCATGAATCACGATATTTTATCTTTTCTAATGGCTAAGTAGTATTTCATAGTATATATATACCACATCTTCTTTATCCAATTCAATTGTCTTTTGAAGGACCCTTTGGTTCTCTCCATGTCTTGGCCACCGTAAATAATGCTGCAGCAAACATAGGGGTGTGTATATCTTTGCAAATAAATGTTTTTGAGTTTTCAGGGTAGATACCCAGAAGAAGGATCGCTAGTTCATATGGTAACTATATTCTTAATTTTTTTGAGAAATCATGAGACTATTTTCCATGGTGTTTGTATCAAACATTCCCACCAACAGTGAATGAAGAATTCCTTTTTCTCCACAACCACTCCCAACATTTGTTACCTTTTTTGTTGGCAATAGCTATTGTAAAACATGTGATATAGTATCACATTATAGTTTAGATTTCCATTTCCCTAATAACTAGTGAAGTTTAGCATCTTTCCATTGACCTTTTTGGACCTTCTTTTTAACATATTGACATATTTTATTCAGACTTAAACTCCATCGCCAAAATTCAAAACTGTTGAAAATTCAAAAAATTATCCTTCTATTTTAATGTTAAAATTTTTTTAAAGATTTTATTCATTATTTTTAGAGAAAAGGGCAGTGAGGGAGGAAGAAAGGCAGAGAAGCATCAATGTATGGTTGCCTATCACCTGCCTCCAGTTGGGGATCTGGCTTGGGGATCTGGCTGGAGACCTGGCTTGCAACTTGGTTACGGGCTCCAACTAGGGATCAAACTAGTGACATTTGGTTACACAGGCAGGTGCCAATGCACTGATCTACACCAGCCAGGGCTTCCTCCTGTTTTACTTTTGTATAATTTACTGTACACTTTACAAGAATCTTTAATGGTTTATTTCAAAGTGCTGGTCAGACACAGAAGGAAGAACAGAATGCTGAGAACTCATTTATAGCTCCTGTATTTTTTTCTGGAATATTGCAGTAGTATCAATAATTCTCCCTAAGATCTGTATTTTATCTTTTCTTTGCAATAGAAAGCAGGATGAAAGCTGGGGTTGAGGGATGAAGGAATTCAGCAAAATGGAGAAAGAACTCATGGATACGGACAACAGTGTGATGACTGCTGGGGGAGGAGGATATAAGGGGACTCAATGGTAATGGAAAAATATAATAGAGATTAAATTTAAAAATGTATCTCAGACTTGAAATCAATCATAGGGATAAAACAGATAGTGAAAATGAATATTTCATTCAACCATTTGCTCTCAAATTCTGTGTTGCTTCTCAGTTATTTAACTTCCTTCGCCTCAGTAGGTTAATGTTGCAGAAGCTCATCTTTATGTAGATTAGTGATGCACAAATGTTTCTGTCTTAGGAGCTCTTAAAATTTTAAAAATATTGAGGACCCTAGTAATTTTTTATTGTCAATTATCTCTCTTCATATTTACAATATTAAAAATTAAAAGTAAATTTAAAATATTTACCTAATTTATTTTAAAACTCAGTACATGTTTACATTTGACATTTTATGAAAAAAATACTGAATTTATGAAAAGTATTGTATTTATAAAAATATTGTATTTCTGAAATAAAAAACTTAGAGGAATAGAAATATGTGTTCCACTTCTGTAAATTCAGTATTTAGAAAGATTGTTAACAGAAGATGTTTTGGTTCACATATCATATAACCTGGAAAATTCCACTGTATATTAATGAGGGAACAAGGGTGAAAAAGAAAAGTAATATCTCAGTTTTATCATGACAATAGTTTTGACCTCACACCTCCCCTTGAAAGTATTGTAACACCTATGGGTTCCCAAAACACTATTTAAAAAACACAGTTTAGATAGATATTGGGTGTGTATTTTTGAATCTTTTTAGTTGTGTTGCTTTGGTAGTGACAGATAATATGTTCTATATAATCTGAATCATTGACATTTAGTGAAACATCAGAGAAGCTAGAGATTGAAACCTAGAACACAATTATGTGGGTAAAAGATTGGCTTAAGAATGAAGAGATTAAGTAAAAAGTGTATGCATGTGAGTACATGTGCTCACACGTATGTTCTATACTTGTAAAATATAAATGTATTCTCTATCAGTCAGTCAAGAATGAAGTAATAGAGATCACTCAAAAATATAAATGGCATCAAGATTGCATATGCCTCTGTCTTGTATGTGTTAAAAATTATTCAGGTCATTTGACAAAGAAGGCAAAGTAAAATAGTTACTACTTGAAACAGGATGGAAAGCTTTTTATAATTTTATAGACAATGGCAGGATATAAGTCATTAAATGGTGATGTTTGTGCTGAGCTAGCCAAAAGGAGGAAGGAACCAAGAGCCGAATTACTTCTGCACAGCTCCCCTTCTGCACTGTACCTGTTTAAATGCAATTTGTGGTTCATTCTTGTATAGGAACATGCATATCACTGTGCTTGTGACAGTGCAAGATGCTTTGGTGTTCCCTGGGAGAAAGTATTAATGGATTTTCTACAATTAAAGCATTCATATTTGGAGAAACTTTCCTTTCATATCTTTATTTTCCTTTAATTTTTTAATAAACTAGCATGATGAGTCATCCACTTTGCCAAGAGAATGATAAGAAAGTATTGGTGAGTAAATATTAATTGAACTGAATTGTCCACAGTTGATATGAATTTTGTTTCTCAGAATTCTGAGAGTATTAAAATTATTGGGAAATGCTTCACCTGTATCTAGGATTTGGCATAAATTACAGATTTTTATTTTTCAAGCCAAGTCCTTTTTTTTCTGGTTATAGATCTCCAGTAAATAGTTGGGCAGCCTTTAAAATAGTAATTTAAAATATGGCCAGAAGTGGATTACCCACAGCAGGGAACAGTGGACTGGGGTGAGTTAGACCATCATTGGATTGGTGTCTAAGGGACTGTTTAAGAGGTTGTGAGATCAAACTGAGTGATGCTATTATATATAACTATAGCATGGCAGTAGGACATCCACAGACAGTCCCCATCAAGGAAGCCTGGTACAGCCTGGGGGACATATTGTATGTGGCAGATGGAACAGAAGCTCAGACAATGTTGGAGCAGACCATACTTGCACAGATAAAAGTGGCCAAGAGACCGGCATCTGAGAACTGTCAGTTGGCAAGGTTTGGGGTAAGACTGGCTATACCTGGGGCAGAGCGGGAGGAGTAGTAACATCAATGAAAAGCTTGGTTACTAAAAGAGGAAGATCTGCTACAAATCAGGCAAGATGCTCTGTCACCCGAGAGTGTAGAACAAGAATCTCCTCGTTTTAATGATGCCAGCCAACATTCTTTTCTATCTGTGAAGGAATTTCAGCTTTTATGAATGTTAATTAAACACTTTGGAGTAATTTGCTATAAATCTTTTTTTTTCAAGCTTAGCCTATGGCTTGATCTTACATGCTGCAAAGGTTAGAAAAAAAATATCATCTACCTGTGGAAAACATTTTTATAATATGATAGGGCCCAGTTTTTGACTTATTGCTTCCTTTGAAAGATAGTTCAGTGCTGCTAGTGCTTGCCTTTTCCTAGTCTATTTTATAAAATGCTTAAGGACCATATGAACACTTTGGATGTGGCACACCCTCCCATTTTGGCTATATTCTTTAAGTTTTACGTAGGAACAAGTCTACTGGTTCTTTTTATTGCCAGTTATTTTTATTTTCCTTAATGGCACTTCTGCTTTTCATCCTGCTCTTGGAGGCATATGCATTAACTCATTCAAGCCTCTTGGGCTCTTCCAAATATACAGCTGTGCAATTCATTAAATGATTCATTAATTGTTTACAAACCTCGAGGGCCTCCTTTAATAACTTGCTGGAGCTTGCAATTAAAAGAGTGTCCTAGTACCCTCAAAATAGAGCCTCCTTCAATGACTGAGGCACTCCTGAAAAGAGAATTTATTAAATGACCATAAGTATGCCAGGGTTATAGTGTGAACTGAGTTGTTTCTCTTGGTTGCTTTCTTTTCCTTTCTATGTAGACTTCCCAGCATGTCTTGCAGAGGCATGAACTACAAATATGTACTGTCACTAAAAGCTTGTAACTTTACAATTTTGAGACTAATATATTTCTCAGCCTTAATTTTAGACATCGATAGGCAGGCAAAATCTTACGCCAAGGCAGATCTTATACCTTGGGTTCTATAAGGGTTTCAGCAGGGAACTTGTATGTATGTTCTATGTGTAAACGATGGCCTAAATCTTTATCTCAATTTTCTCACTGAGCTCTCACAAAAATACTGTGGGTTATAGGTTTTCATAGCAGTCTGAATTTTAAGCAGTTGAGGCTTAGAGTAATTCCATACAGAGCAAGTAGTAGAGCTGGGATCCTAATAGCCAGTCAGCATTCTGTTTCCATGCATCAGGGACTTCTGTCATCCATTCATGGTTTCTTTGTTCATTGCTCCTTTAATTAATGAATGCCCACTCTGTGAAAGTGAAGGGCAAGGAGTCTATACATATTATATATTATATAAATAAATAAATTCGGGGATACCTCTTGTTTCCTCTAATCCCTTTAAACCTATACGCATGATAGAGACCTGTTTTTTCAATCAAAGATTGCCAAGTCCCACTTTTAGAACTCCTCTATACCTAAGCATATAACACACATTTATGTGATACAGTTTAATCTTGTGCTTGTAAAATACAGTTAGATGTATGTACATGTGCATGCATATATAACTAATATAAGTATCTGTCTCATTTTTTTGTATTTCTCTTAATTTCAGTGATAATCTCCAACATATATATGTCCTTCTTGTGGAACTCTAAAATACAAGTGGCCACCTGGACATATTTTGCTCTAGATAATTTATTTTTTTTCTCTTATTTTTTTCTGCTTTACTTTGGGATTCCTTTTTCTTTGATGTTCTCACTTTTTTTTTGTGGCTCTAGTAGAGTTTAACCTCTGTTCTCATTTCTTTATCAACATCCTTTTTAACATTCTCCTTTTTAATGTCATTCTCTCTTTAATTATTTCTCTCTAAATTTTCACTCTTCCAGCCACCAGAAAATATAACTGCCCAGCTATGGGACCTAAAATATAGCACAATATGCCCTATTTTCTTTTTAAAAAGTACTAGATTGTTAGTATACTCACTTTTTTTAAATCTCCTTCTCTGGTACTTACTCCTTCCTCTTTCTCTTTTCTCCAGTTTCCTTTTCACAGTCTTCCTTAATTACCATTCACATCTGTTAAATTGCCTCACAGACTTTTGAATGGCTTAGCCACAGAGTCTAACACGGGAATTATTACTTTCTGAGCTGTGCTCCTTATGCCTCAAGTACCTATTGCAGGCACTGAAAAATGAAAAACCACTGGGTCCTCACCTCTGCCTCCTGCTTCAAAGCTCTAAGAATCGTCCCTACAATGAAATTAGGCCTGATTTTAGAACCACTGCCCTTGGGAGGTCATTCACCTAAGCAGTGATTGTGCAGCTAGGCATGATGAAGGAAACCTCTTTTTTGCTTCTAGACTAACTCCATTTAGCTGTTATAACTTATTTTTAAAGTAATACTCAAGTCGAATAACACAAAGAATTGATTTTACCTTTAAGGTCTGAACAAAGTAAACGCCAAATGATATTACATGTGGAATTGCTTCTTTGATTTAAAAAACTGGATTTTCATTTTCACAGAATAAATTAAGAGATCCTTACAAAAGGTAAAAGAACTGTAATTTCATTCTCATATTACATTCTTTTTTCCTAATGAATTTGTTGTTTTCAGGATAAAATGGGCTCATGCAATGAGATGCTTCCCTTTGTTAATGAAAACCAGGAATTTAGAAGTACAAAACGTTACTGCAGTACAAAAAAAAATTCAGATTACATGAATATTTACCACTCAAGAGTCATATGTATCTCATACTTAGTAGGTACTTGATAATTATTTATTAAATAATTATAATAGCTATTACTTAAATGTTTATTTACTATGTGTCAGCCACTGTTTTAAGGATACTTAGTCCTCACAGTCCCCTGAAAAGGCATGTGCTATTATTGTTTTAGAATTATAGATGAGCATTTGCATCATGTTGAGGTTATATGTGTCAATTATCCGAAGTCAAGCAGGAAGAAGCTGAATCAGGATTCAAACCCAGGCAGTCTGGCTCTCAAGTTTTGCTGTTACCATCACGATGGTACAGGGAAAGAAAAGCCTTGCTCTTATGCCAAAAGTGCTTATGAAAGTGATTCAGCTCATGACAATTTATGATGTAAATTTACATTTATGACTTCAATCAAAATTGCTGGATGCTATGTATATATGATTACTCATACATGAGAATATTGATTGCTATGATTTTGTAAACTAGGCTCCTCCCATTATTTCACCTTTGGCCATAAAAACTTAATCATATGATACAAAATTGATTTAAAAGAAAGATAATTTCTGTAAATAAAGAGAGCCTTTTTATACTTTGAGATTCCTTTCACTTCCTATCAAACTGCCTCCACATTTGATGGGCACTTCACACAACAATGTTTTATATTCTCTGGTGTGTTTACACAGCAGTAAGTTTCAATATGTATTTGTTTACCTCTATAAATAAAACCCTTGGCATACAGAGCCAATCATTGGAAACCTATTTTCTTACGTTGCCTTAGTTGGGATACCCTTTGCCATTGTTATGACTCACCAGTGTCATCATGAGGAGCAGGTTCATCCAAGGCAGGTCAGCTCTATAGTTACTTACAGATCTGGGTTTAACTTAGCTAATTCCTCAGGCAGAGTTTGACTCCAGTTTTCATTGATGATGGGTAATAATCCTATTTAAAGGAGCTTACATATGTAATCATATTTGCTAATCAGCCTATGGATCCTATCAGGGGAATTGATTCAGTGCAAGGTTTGCAGTGGTTTCAGCTATGGCAAGTACACACTTTGCTAGGAATCCAGAGTGTTTGTAATTGAAAATTGCATAGATATCCATAATACTATGCTAAATCTTAAGTCCCACTGCATATTTTTCATGGCTGAATATCTATCAGAAGTGTCTAATATTTGTGATGCTTGTGTAAGAAGCATTAAGCAACATTTGGAGAAAGAAGTATTATATTTATTATTGCATGAGTTGAAATAGTTGATGGCTTATAATAAAGTGATCTGTGGGCTACTTAATTTTTGTGTAGTGAATGCCTATACATGCGTTTTTATAATTTTCATCCTCAAAGTCCTAAATGCTTTTAGAAAGCCATGTAATATAAATTAATTGATGGAGGTGTTCTCTGTCTTTTTTTCTAAAGGATGGCCATAAACTCCATATGATGACTCTTAAGGCTTGTTTTAAGTAGGCGGAAGCTCTGTGCAAAAAGAACCATCTATGTTCAACATAATAGTGGCTTCCTTTGCAAAGACACAGTCCTTCTGAAATTAAAGGCAAGGCTTTAGAAGTTTATATAATAAACAGTTGAAAATCATCTTATAAACAAAACCCACTGTAAATAACCTTACAGACAAAACCCATTATACTTACTAAAATAACCCTCCAATGTCTTTACTTCCTCATCATGTCACAAGGGCAGATGACAGCTCATAGCCCTTCCCAGAAATGTTCCCTTTCTGAAACCTCTAAAGTGAATTTTGAAGAAGAAACCTGAATGTTTATGAGTAGGATTTAGTAAATGACTTGAATAGTCTGGTCCAGAGTAAACCATGCTAACAGTCTATTCCTTTGAACTCACTCTAGTGCCCAGTGGTTGGACCTGGTGGAGTTCCATTCCTGAAAGTGGAATAAGGTCAGAGAAACAACCTGGTTTCTGAGATACCAGAGGGAGACAAAGCTCATTATTCAGGAGAAACGCAGCTCCACAGGGTAGAATTGCAGCAGGAACCGGGACTGGGAGAAATCTGTGGGAAGAGACAGGTGTTTCTTAATGAGAATTTTAGGAGTCCTTGAAGGGTCCAAGCTCTGAGGAATTCTGGGAACCCAAAGGACTGGTATTTTCCATTTTATAACACAATCCTAAGCAGTTCATTTGTTCCTTAAACTCTTTCATAGCATAGTGTGAAATTCCCCTATGTACAATAGTCCCATGAATCAGAGATTTATTTGAATTAACCACTTTCCAGTTTTTACAATTCTGTGTTCCATTGAGGGCCAAATGAATGAATGGGTGAGGAATTTATTTGTCCATACCTCCTAGTAGATAATCTTGATTGGATTAATTTTCTTAACGCAAGGGGAAGTCATGAGCCTGGGGAATCATTGTTTTTAGGACAATGATAGATCTTCTCCTTTCTTAGATGAGTTTAAGACTTGTCTTGTTTAGAAATCCCCCATATTCCAGGATAGGAAATTCTTTTTGTCATATCTCTTCCATGACTCTCTGCTTTGGTATTATAAAGAAAAAAATGTTGTATGTAATTTTTAAATATCTTTATTTAAAAAATATGTATACAAGGAAATTTTTTAAGAGATCATGCAGCCCATCATCTGTTTCATAGTTGAAAACAATGATACCCTGAGAAATTGAATGATTTAGCTAAGGTCACACAGCTAATTAGCAGCAGAGCTAGGAATAGATATTGGGTCTGTCTGCTAGAAGTATGTATGATCATATTAAATTTTATTATATAAGTATTAAAAATTTGCAGTAGGTAATTTATTAAATAATGTATAATAGATTATTTTAAAGTAGTAAAATTAGCTGGAAGCTATGTTTTATTTTCAAAATTATAAATTTTATTGTCATTTACCACATAATTCTTCTATAATCAATGAAACTGAAGAATACCCTCCCCTCATATAACTTCAACTCATTAAATAAAATATTTATCTTGATTGTGATTTGTGGTTTAGAAAAATAAGTAATACAATTTTCATATGGATAGGTGATTTGAAATTTAGCCTCAAATCATTCACTAAGTACAAAGAATATCAAAGACAGTTCAAACTTGACATGAAGTTTGGATATAAAATTTCTCAACTATGGTTCTGCGTGTCTATACGTGACTTTCTTCCTCACTTAAGAATTTACTTTTATATGATTATGCATCTGGAAATATTAAAACAAGTCTCACTCTTAACTTATATACATCTTTCAAGCATGACTGGTAGAAAATTAACAACAACCAAAATTAACTTTACTGTGGCAAATACAACCAGTAAAAACTTAATAGCAACAACAAACATTAACTCAAACAGCAGCAACAAACCCTACTTTAACTTAGGGAGTAGTAAGTACATTAACTTGTAAATCAGGGTCTCTTCTCTTTGCCTCTATTCCTGACTCTCTCCTGAACAGCAAGAAGTAGGAGGAAGTTTCCTTATCAGTCTAGGCTGAGAAGTGTCCCATAGTCATATCACTACAATGATCAAACCCCAGGGCATTTGTTCACTGCCCTCTGCCACATTTGACCTGGAACAGTTCCTTGCACACAGCAGGTATTCATTAAAAATAGCTATTGCCCCAGCCAGGGCACATAATGAGGTTGTAAGCAAGGTCTCCAGACATGTCTGTGGCTGGAGGCAGGTGAAAGGCAACCATACATTGATGTCTCTCTCCCTCTCTGCCTCTCTCCCTTCCCTTCTCTCTAAAAATAATAACTAAAATTAAAAAAAAAATAAAAATAAAAATAGCTATTGCATCAAAGCATGAATGCTTGAAATAAACCAATATGCACTTAGACCTGCAATGGTGTATCAACTGTGCTAGGTTCTGGGTACAAGGTTCTTGCCCTTGGGAGTTTTACTCTCTTTTTAGTCCTTTGTCTGGGCTACAAAACAGAAAGAACTAAAGAAACCTCAAAAGATGACCCATTAGTCACATCAGAGTTCACTCAAGCTTTGCAAGAAGGAAGGGAATTGGGATTACTTCCTTTGTCTTCTACTCTCATTTGCTTTTCCTTTCACCACACAGAAACACCCCATTCTCCTATAGTATCTCTCAGAGCACTTGTCTCCCTGATTTTTGCATTATGGTAGTTTCTCATAATTTTTACATTATGGCTATGGAAAATTGGCACACTCCATTAATACCTTGAATGTTTAAAGGAGCAGAATAAGTTAGTGTAATGTCTAATTTCTTGTCTAACCAAATAGTTTTTATAGATCAAACAATCTGCCTGCTCTCCACCTGCTGCTAAAACTAGTGAAGTCCTGGTAGTGGTAGTTAAACATTGCCTGTGAAATGCCAACTGCTGCCTAATTAAAACATCATTTTACAAAGTTATTGCAGGAGATTTTGATTGCACACATTTGTATGAGAATTAATACTCACAAACCATACTGAGTAGCCTCAAAAGAAGTTTGTAAGGCCAGGTCAATAGAGTCATTGTACAAAGGAGCAATACCTTTCTAGTAGCTGTGAATAATTATAATATATTTGGTCTAAAAGTATCACTAAGCTTCTATTATTGGAGAAAAACTAAGGTTTTTAAAAAATTGCCAAAAATTAAAATTAAATGGGAAAAGGTAGTAGGATAGTAAGTTAGTATTTTGTAAGAGCACAATGTTTAAGTATTTTTTAGATTTCTTTAAAACCTGTGTTCATGATATAAAATAGTTTAATAAACGGAGATTATTTTTATCATATCTCTGGCTCACCTGATTTTATTTAACTTTCAAATCTTTGTATCTTAGGCCAAGAGCTTCTGATTATTTGCCCTTTTGTTATATTTCCTTACGTTAGAGGATGGTTTTATTAGTCTTGTAGATGCATCATAATGGGGAAAATATATGGACATAAACATATGAAATGCCATTCTTTTTATTTTTTAGTTTGGCTACAATAAAATTGTTTTTCTGTATCCTATTAAAAGGAACTTTAGTGACTGGTTTCCAAGGGCACATGAAAGTGAGGTTTTATTTGCTGACTTCTTTACTTAACTATCTGTATCATTTCACAAAGGGCTTGGAAATAATACAGTGAGATTGAAGTGCAAATAGATGCAAATAGAATTGGAGAGACTATGAAGAGCAAAAGAGATGAAGTTGGGGCTAGGAGGTGTATGGTAGGAAGTCATACACTTTGGAATTACAATGTATGAGCTACATACTTCTCAATAATCATTTGGTGGAGTTGAGGTTTGGTTCTGATCTTCCTGATGACTAAAGCAAAAAGGGAAATTAGCAGTTATATGAATCACACTGTTCATCAGAGAAATGCATATTATTTTTTTTTAAAGAAAAAACATTTCTTTAAGGAAGAAGTTCTGTGCTGTATCTTTAAGAAGAGGTATTAATAGATGAAATTCTCTACAGCATACATATAGTTTAGGAATAATGAGTGCCTCAGGGCTTCCTATGTTACGTTTCTCATTGTGAGCCAAGGATATATGCTGTTAGGAAAAAGGATGTTAGACATTAAGTAAATAAGTAACAATTTCAGATTTGAAGAAGCATATTTGAAGTCTGTAACCCAACTCTTGGGGTAACAGACTCTCTAATCTGTGCTCTAGCTGGTGTCATATGGAATAAAACATCTTATGTTTTATTCCATATGACACCAAATATAAAATCTCTTTAGACCAAAATATAAAATGTCAGCAATATTGGCCAGTCTTCTTGTCTTCTTTTATTGTTCCTTTTCAGATTTATTGAGATATAATTGATATATAATATTGCATAAGTTTAAACTATTATTTTGATACATGTACATATTGCAAAATTATTACTACCGTAGCATTAGCTAATATCACCATCAACACATAATTATCATTTGTTTTGGTAAGAACATTTCAGATCTACTCTTAACAGTAACTTTCAAATGTCTAATGCAGTATTATTAACAATACTGCATACCCATGTTGAACGTTAGATCCGCAGAACCTATTAGTCTTCTAATGGGAAGTTTGACCAACATTCTCCCATTTCACCCGTCCTCAGCTCCTGGTAACCACCATTCTACTCTCTGTTTCTAAGAATTCAGCCTTTTTAGATGTATAAGTAATATCATTTAGTATTTGTCTTTCTCTGACTAACTTCACTTGGCATAATACCTTCAAGTTCCATCTATATCGTTAGAAATGTCAGGAATTCCTTTTTTGCTCATGGCTGAATAATATTTTGTTATATACATATATTAAGTATATATTATATATAAATTATGTGTTTTATTATATACGTATATATCACATTTTCTTTATCCATTCTTCTATTTATGGATCTAGGTTGTTTCCATGTCTTGCCTATTATAAATAATGCTGCAATGAACATGGGAATGCAAATATATCTTCAAGATGCTGATTTCAGTTCCTTTGGCTGTATTACCAGAAGTGGGCTCGTTGGATAATATGGTAGTTCTATTTCTAATTTTTATTTATTTATTTATTTATTTATTTTTTAAAGATTTTATTTCATTCATTTTAGAAAGAGGGGAAGGGAAAGAGGCAGAGAGGGAGAGAGACATCAATGTATGGTTGCATTTCACCTGCCTCCAGCCACAGACCTGACTGGAGACCTGGTTTGCAACCTGGTCATGTGCCCTGGCTGGGGAATCAAACCTGTGACCTTTGGGTTCACAGGCCGGCGCCTTAACCACTGTGCTACCAGCCAGGGCCTCTATTTCTAATTTTTAAAGGAACCTTCATGTTGTATTTCACTGTAGCTTCGCCAATTTGCATTTTGACTAAAAATGAACAAGAGTTCTCTTTTTTTCATATCCTCTCCAACACTTGTCATCTCGAGCCTTTATAGTGATAGCCGTTCTGACAGATACGGAGCAAAACAAATCAGGGATTGGGACTGAAGTGTGTGGGCACGTGTACATGCTCACATGTGTATATGTTTTAAGATGTAAGTTTTATCATTACTTAAATATACTGAGGCTAATAGATTAGAAGATGGTTTCAATTGGAAAGATAACTTGATGTAAGAGAAGGGCACACAGTGAGCCATGCAGGGCTTGGCCACAGGCAGGGGAAGTGAAGGGAAACCAAGAGGAAGAGCCTTTCTTGCGGTTTCCATGAGAAAGAAATGGCAAGTTAGGGAAAACGGGTTTAAGATTGGCTAGTTTGAATAATTTTGAAAGCTGTTCCTAGTGGTTTGGTATGTGGCCCCAGGTTAATCTAGGCAGGTGGATGGTGGTGCTGGGTGTGTAGATTAGAGGAGGTGGTTGGGATGTGAGCCTTATAGTGATTGTTGAAAAGTGTGCTCTTACGATAGTGGTTTGGTGTCTCTAGGCTAACCTCAGGAGGGGCACTCCCTCTGGTGTCAGCAAGCTTCAGATGTCAAAGGATCAAAAATATAGAAAATAAAGCCCTGGCTGGTGACTCAATGGATAGGTGCCAGTCTGTGAACCCAAAGGTTGCTAGTTTGATTTCCAGCCAGGGCACATAACCAGGTTGCAAGCCAGGTCTCCAGCCAGGTCCGTAGCTGGAGGCAGGTGAAAGGCAACCATACATTGATGTTTCTTTCTCTCTCTCCCTCCCTTCCCCTCTCTAAAAACAATAAAATCTTTTAAAAAATACAGAAAATAAAACACATGCTTAAGACAGTGTATAGTATGTGGCCAAAGAAGATTTCACTCATAAAATGACATTGGGCCCAGACTCGAAGGTGACTGGAGAAGGAGCCATGTAGTTGTTTGGGTTCCAGGCAGACAGAACAGTAAATGCAAGCATCCTGAAGCAGAGGCCTACTTGTTGCCTTTAGGGGAGCCATGTGGAGGCCTGTGTGGCTGGAGCGGAATCAGGGAATAGAGAAGTCAGAGATGAGGTCAGAGATCTCAGGCAAAGGAGGAGATCATATATGCCTGGTGGGCACTGTGAGGACTTAGTTATTTGCTCTGGGTGGGGTGAGCCCACTGGAGCATTTTGAGCAGAGGAGTAACACAATTTGACTTTCATTTTAGTGTGATTATTCTGACTGTTGTGCTGAGAGTAAGCTACAGTGGGGGAAGGTTGGAAGCCAGGAGGTTCAGGTAAGAGGCTGTTGCTGCAATCTAGGCACGAGATGTGGTGTTTTGGTCCCAACTCGTTCCAGTGAAAATTGTTAAGAGTCTGGATCTGTTTTGAAGGAAAAGCCAAAATTATTTTCTGAAGGCAAGATGAAATGTGATAAATAGGACGTAGGGGAGGAACAGGTTATAATTAGTCTATAGTTTTCTGAGAAAATGTATCTTTACATAATATGTTTATGCTTAAAAATCTTTTACTGATGAATTTGCAATAAAATATGTATAGAATTTGAAATATAGCAATTATAAGTTCTCTGTGACTATAGTTCTAAGTATGATAGGATTATCAATGTATTGTTAGAATTGCCTGATTTACCAAAATGTCATTACTATATTCTGTATTATGATAAGTCTCACCTCTTACGGGACAATAATGAACAAAACTAACAACAACCAACACAGAACCAAGTATATGAATACAAGGAATAGGCCTTCAGTGGTCAGGGGAACGGGGTAGGGGGGAGGGAGAGGTAGAGGCAAAGATGGGGAGCAGCTTAGACAAGAACCTAGTATAAAGGAACCATGGACATGGACAACAGGTGGGATTGA
>PVIW01001992.1:0-27175 GCA_004026585.1 Noctilio leporinus | reverse complement strand
TAAATAAATAAATAAATAAATAAATAAAAAGCAAAATAGTGTTGAAATTGCATCTATAAGAGGTGTTGAGATCTTGGCTAAAGATCTGCTAACACAGGTATGTGGAAATATCCTTTGTTTGGTGCTTAAGAGGATTTAACCTAAAAATGAGCCAGAGTAATTTTTTGATGATAAAAAGGTGTTCTTGAGATCAGTTAGAAGACATAGTGTATAATGGAAGTTTAGGATCAAGATGACAAGCATTTTCAGAAGGACATATAACCCAATTTAAAAAATACCAATATAGAGTAATTACTAATTACCTGGCAATGTATCTTACCTACAATGTCTTATTTATTCCTCACAGCAGTCTTGAAGACTCTATCAGGATATTGACCACAGGCCTTTCCACATATCCAGAGAAGGCACTGTAAGCTCTAGTCCCACAATGGGGAAGATAGCCTTCCTCTTCTTTGCCATCATTGTTGTATTAAGTTCATCTAGTATGTATTTTTCTGGTTTCGATTACTAAGCAATTTTTATTATCATTTTACCACTATGTAAAGTTTTCTTAAAGGGAAGAATACTCTAGCACAGCAATCTTTACAACTGTCTGCTATGGCATGTAATGAAAAAAGTGGCATTCTCATTTGTATGTCAGTGTCTTATGAAATTGCATAGTGTGAGTTACTGCTTGGCATCTAGTTTATGTGGGTAAGAACTGAAGCTCTGGAACTATGAATAAGGTGATCAGTCTCAACAAAGCTGAGAATTCCTGAACCAAAATCTCAGGAATGTCAGTTAGTTATTGTATAGTAGAGTTTCACACTCACACACACAAGTATGAAGGTAATCTCATTTCTTTGTTTAGATTCATGTTCATCTAGCTCAAACTGGTCTTTACTTCTTATTCATAGAAAAGCTAGAGTTTATCCCAGAACCCTACCACCTCAGCAATATATTATCTAAACAAAAGTTGGCAAGAAGAAAGAGATTAATAAAGCTTGTAGAAGCTAGCATATATTCTACCCAAATCACAAATCAAACCTTATCAAACCTGACAACAGTTTGGCAAGAGATTAGAGGAATGGCCAGATGGCTGCAGTAGAATAGAACATGACCAACCAATCTGTTTACTGATTTACTTACCTTAATTATTGGATTACTCATTCATTCAATACTCAGTGTGCTAAATATATCAAGGAGAATAAACCATAGGTTCTGCTTTAGGAAGCTTGCTGTCTAATGGCTAGAGGGAACAGACAGGTGTAAGCCATTACCAAAATGATAATGATGATCGTTAGCATGACCCCTCTTTCTGTAAGACTTGCTGTAAGTTAGTGTCTAAGAGCCCCTTTAGCTAAAATACCTGAAGTGCTATCAAATGCTTATGTTCAGTGTAGTGCTAATGGACTCATTGGGGAGACATATTATGATGCTATTTGTAATTAGGACCATGGAGTTCTCATCCCACATTTAAGGAACTATTTATGAAAGACATAAAATCAGTGTTTATATTGTGTTCATCAGCTACACACATTCACAGAACTGAGTGGGACAGAATGATGTTTAAGTCTTTGTAGTCTTTGTGGAACAGCAGTCTTTGACAGCCAACAACCCCAAGGACAAAGGCATCAAAGAACTAGTAAACTGTATGTATATGTGTTTATTTGCCTTCAGATTTGAATCATTTGTATCTGTGAACTACTTTCACCTTTGGAAATTAATTATATGTTGTCCAGGGAGTGATGATGATGATCATGATGATAAAACATTTATGTATCAGGCAGTATGTGTGTCCTGCATTATTCTAAGCCCTTTAAATAGGTTATGTTATTGAATTTTCAAAACCCAATGAAGTAGATACTGTTATTATGTTCACCATTCCAGAGGAGGAAAATGAGTTGAAGAGTCAATGTGAGATTATGAATCTAGGGCCTTCTTCTGAATAATAAAGGACCAGGTCTTCCTAGTAGAGAGCACTGATGACCATCCTCTCCCCTCTTTTCACCTGAATGTTGAGAGTGATCACTTTTCAGGTTGCCACTTGTTTTTATCATTGGAAGGAATGGTTGCTGTTCGGAAAGATGCCATCCAGTTGGGCCACAGTCAAAGGCAGAATACAGCACATTCCAGTTTCTGTCCTTACCTACTGCCATAATCCAATAACTGAATACATTCTACTTCATGCCTCATCTCCCCTGAAAAGCTTGGCTCTTCTGTGGGTTGTGGGCACCTCTCCAGGAAATGGGCTGCGGGTATGGCCTGGTGTTAATCTTCATTGATCCAGGACCACAATATTTGAGACTGTACAGATAATCTACTGTGCTGGCTTAAAAACAAAACCAAGAACATGAACCAATGAGCTTTTCATCATTTTTGGTATAGTAGTAAAAATTTTCATTTGTGTCTGCTGAATGGAATAAAGATTTTAAGATTATCTTTCTACCTGTATTTCATCTGTACACATTTTTAAGAGAGGCATTCTCAATATCATTTTTATTTACTTTAAATACTTGATGCTTCTTTAACCTTTTCTAGTTTGCTGTGGCATTAATTTGAAATAAGATCTTTTAGCTGTTCGTTCAAATTCTCTAAGGTTATTGCTTTGTCCTACAAAATTCCCCACATCTTACAATGTATTATCATTGTGCCTGAAAAACTATGTCACCCACAGTAAAGTTTAGTAAAGTTCATTAAAGAACCAAAATATTTTATCGGGGGATATATTATACTATATTTTGGTTTACAGATCAGTTTTTAAAGTCATTTCATGCAAAAAGAGATAGTGAATATGTAGATATGTAATGTTTGAAAGTACATGTTCTGTGTAAGCAAATTCTATCTTTGGCTTTGAAATTTCTGTCTGCTGCATCTCAATATACTTCCCTGAAGCCATTTCCTTTTTTAAAAATTGTCTCTACTCTATCTTGGTTTATTACTTGTGTCATATTCTCCAACTTAGTTTATTTTTCTCCAACTGATTCCACATGTTACTTTCAATCATTGTGTCTCAGGATTTGGGATGAATGGCCCTGAAGCATTTCCCTTGTTTGCTCTTCTGCAAGACTTTTTGTCTGGGCACAGATAGGGCCAGCGGAGCTGAGATGGGAGGGGAATGCCTTAGTGCTGCCTACTCTCCTGGAAACCAACTGAGCCTGAAAAATAAACACACAAAAACTTGCTTTATTCTTTGTCTATAAATGTAGGCTTTTCCAAGCGCATCTTGAACTCAAGTTAATCAAGTGGGCACAAATCAATCTGGACTTTCTCCCTTTGAACATTCTGGTGTTTTGTCCAACCTTATCATAGCTGGAATTTTGCTATAACATGAAGAGAATGGGAATATGGGAGGTGAATAAAAAATATTTATCAAATATTTCTCATGTACATTATATGAGCAAAAAGCTAATTATTACCTTAATCACCCTATACTGCTTATGATGTTGATACATTATTTTACAGAGTCCAATTCAGTGGCCATAGCCAAAGGGAGTACTGATATTAGTAACATCTGCTATTAACAGATACTAGTAACATCTAGTTTTGTGCTCCTCTTTAAGGTCTATATTTTACTTATTTTAAAAACAATCATATATAACAACATGATTAATTTTGGAAACTGCCTCAAATAGTTTTAGGGGTTAGTAGTATATAATGTTTAAGACATAAAAAGAAACATGAGAGCAGTTAAATATAATAAATTTATGAATAGTTAGGTTTTTGTCTAGCTAAACAATGGATTTTCCTTCTAAAAGTCACCTGATAGTCTAATTACATTTTTAAAATTACTCTTTCACTATATAGTCCAGAAAACCAAGGACTGAAGCTATTCCCTAAGGCTGTTTAATTATCTAGAATGCAAATTTCAAGACCCTTTTTTAAGCTTGACCCTGAGAGAGCATGACCTTAAGTAAGATTTGATATTTGAGTTCTCACAACTTTTCAAAGTTAGTGCATGCAGTGAGTGATACACAATGAATTGAATTCCCATAAAAAACCTATGAAAATCAGTTTCATTCCTATTAATAAATATACAACTTTAAACTTAAAGTTAGATTATGAGATTTTATATATATTTTGATTCACTTATTATCATTTAGTAACTCATTTGGTAACTAGGTCATTTCCTAAAATCAAGTTAATATTTAATTAGTGTAAATTTGTAAATTCCTTTCCTTCATTCTATTCTTTTGATCAGTTATGAAAATAATAGTGCCTACCATTTGAGACCCTGAGCTGTCATCAGTCAAGACTAAGTGGTAGTATACCTTTGGGGGTAACATTCACTTTTTTCTATTTTTCTTCTTCTATTAAATATTGTCTAGTATCTTGTGGAGTACTGAATTTTGTCCTACACCATTTAGTTAGAAAGTAGAAAAGTTGATTTCAAACTAAAGTTTTTATTTTAACTCTACCCAAGTCATGAGTTATAGTAGTCAATACACACACAGATGAAAAGTATGCTCTGAAGGAAAAGATAAGATATTCCATTCTCCATGAAAAAGGAAGAGGCAACATACACACAGAAACTTGAAAGGAAAATAGAAAGAGAAGAAAGGGAAGGAAGGAAGGAAAGAAGAAAAAACATCAAATGAGATTACTTGAATAATTATGTTCTGTTCTGTCTTGCAATTCTTCTTGTTTTATGGAATAGTAAGTAATAATTATGTTATAATTTATTTATCTTATTTCTTACCTTTCCTTCTATTTTAAGTCTGAAAAGAAGCAGGTGAAAATATGTAAGGATCTGGATTCCATTCCATTACTGTCTTTCATCAGTTAATTTACCCATCATTACACAAGGAGCTCTAACATTTATTCAAATCAAATGTCTAAACTCTTTTTTAATTTAACTGTCTTTTCCTCCTTGTGAGAACTCCCAGCTAAATATTATGGTCTGCAAATAGTTCATGACCATTCATGTGAAATAAATTATATGTAAAGAATTGAAAAGTTGAGGTTACTTTGAGGATTTCTTGTGTCCATTTTTAACTTTTAAGGTCAAAGCATTTGCAGGGTAGTAGAGGGACAAAGAAATACAAAACAAGAGTTTGGCATTTTTGTATATTGAGCTCATTTATGTATTTAAACAAGTCTTTGGCATAGACCTTATTAGTCTTTTTTGTGTGTGCTTGGAACATTGACGCTTAGAGAAACTTAACAAAACTGAATCCCAAAGTCAACAGTATCAAGTGCAAAAATGAACATCTCTTCCTATGTGTTCGTGACTTGAAACCATCCAAATACTCTTTTCCATTTTGGCACTTTTATTATTATTCAATGTTTGCTTCTGCTAATTTTCTTTAGTCTGAAGTATACCCTATATGATATTACACCATGTTTTTATTGTTATTTTACACCATATTTTTATTGTTATTTTCATGGTATATCCTTACTTTTATCCCATCTATATCATTATATTATAAATGAGTTTCTTGTAAACACCATATAGTTGGTGTTTTAATGTTTAATCCACTTTGCCAGTTTCAGTTCTGTGACTGGTATATTGAGAACACTTAAGCTATTGATATTTTGTTAGAATTAAAGTATGACATTTTATTCTTTCCTTTGATTTGTGATTTTCTGCTTCCTTCTTGACTTCCTATGGGTTATGTAAACATCTGTTAGCCTTTTATTTTGCTTTATCTATAGTGCTTCGGGGCATGTCTTTGGGTTCTTAATTTTCTTTTTAGGGGTTACTTTAGGAATTCTACAACATATCTGAAACCTTGTTACAGTTATCATTCCCTCTTTTTGAAGAACCTCTGTCAATAGTTCTTTTAATGCAGATCCATGAGTCATTCTTTGCATTGCTAGGTCTCTAGAAAGTCTGCCTTGTGTGCTCTATCTTTCAGAGTTTCTTGATGTTGGTTTCATTCTTTTTTTTTTTTTTTGTACTGTTTTAGGTGTGCTTACCCCATGATCCCAGAACCAGAAGTCTGCCTTACCCTTGTTTTGGCATGGCATGTTCAAATCAAAAACAGAGGCTGTAGCCTCAGCAAAGTGGATGGGAACATAGCATTCATTTCCCCCTTCCTCTGTCAGGTAGAGTCCAGGGTCTAACAGCCCATTTCATTGGTCCTTAACTGGTCACCTCTCTCATACCCTGAAAAGAAAACAGTGCATCCAATTTGTAAATGCTTTGTTAATAAGAATGTAAGCTGTATCAAAGTAGATAAAATGCTGAAGGGGGCATTAGGTGGAGGAAGTTTTCTTTTGCTTCTTAAAAGAAAAAGGTGGATGAGAAGTCCAAGGTAGAAGAATGCTCAAGTAAACATTGCACCAGGAACAGTGGCTAACAGTTCCTGTAAATAACAGTTATTTACAGGCACTATGCCAGGCCAAGCTATTTACTATATTAAATCTTACAGTGTTCCATGAAATGACTATTAATATATTACCTCCATTTAATAGACTTGGAAATTGAGGCCCAGAGACAAATTTCAGAGCTACATGGTTTGAGCTACAATGAGCTCAAACTTTCCCTCAAACATCTGTGGATTAGAAATAAATATGTCAAGTACCTGGCATGCATTTGGTGCTCAACAATAGGAGTTTTAGTCATAAATAAATGCTATTCTTTTATAGTTTAAATGATCATTTGACATAAGTATTGTATATTACTGATTTTTCAGCAATGAAGCTCAAGAACAAAACTCCATGTGTATGCAAAACACAAGAATTTTTTTCTAGCAACAGTGGTTAAATATAGCCTCTCCAACATCTAAAAACAGAGGTATTCAAAAACAGAGGTATTATTGCTATAATAGAAGTATTGCCAAAAGAGCCTGAAGGCCTTCTCTTTTATAAAAGGCTCATTTGCCGGAGTGGCTGCTGAACTTAAGTGGTGACTGAACTTCACCACTTAAGTTAGACAGCTGGTCTCTATTCTTCACCAGAAAGTGTGGACTTGGTTCAATCAGGGCTGGACTTAATTCTGAGTCCTGCTTTGTATTACTCAGAGTAGCACTGGGCTTTTTAGTTCCAGCCAGGGGACCTGGGCTGGCCACAGAAGGGCATGGACCGGGGTTCTCATGCAGCTGTAACAAAATGAAGGTTATTTATGTTCAAGACGGGCTGCAGTTGGTTGGAAGCTCTGGCAGACCTTCTTACAAACTAAAGTGTACTGTATTTACTTGACCTTTCAGATCCATCCAGAGGCTGATTGTTAGAAATATTCCAGAAATGTGTCATGCTTCAGACTCATCAAATTCTGTGAATATTCTTTGAATTTTGGTTTTGAACTCTCCCAAATGATTTTGCAGCTCTGTAAAATGGCTGATTTGGTTAAGCCCTGACGCTTTTAGCAGTGAAACTTGAATGCAGTTTTCTAGTTGTTAAATGCACATGTTCAGTCTGAATTTCAATAACTGTCCTTTTAAATTGAGGCCTGTTTGTGTTCTCTCACATCAGGAAGAAAGGGATTCAGGCAGTTTGGGTCTCTTAGAGACCTTTAATTTTCCAAAGGCTCTGATCTGTGTCAACAGCTGAGTAAACTTTTTAAGAGGTATTTAAAACCTACTCATCTGAATGCAGTACAATGAAATAAATTAAATGCTTATATTCTGCTTCAGCTTCCTCTGAGTAGCAGCTCATAAACTAGAGTCGCGGATAACAAAGAAAACACACAGTCCTGATCAGTTTTTTCATCAGATTAAAGCAGTGAACCTAATTTACAAAGTTCACAGCACACACTCTCCCGGTGGATGGTGCCAAGCTGGGCACACCATATTTCTCTTTCGGCTTGAATGAACTCGTGAAATATTTCCACCCTTTCTTTGCAGGTGCCCCATCACTAGTCAGGCCTTTTGCATTTCCATCTGGGTTCTCACACTCTCTTTCAGCCATCAGCTGATTTGTGCAGGGTAGCCATATAGATACTATCTTTTTGCCAGACATGTTAAGCAGGGCAACCCTGAGTTTCGATGAGCTGCAGTAGGCATGGCCGCTTTTATCATTTTTACAGGGGAGGAGATTAGGTTATAAGATCACGAGAGCTATGGTTTGAGCTGGTTCTTGGCATAGCCAGGAAGTCCCACCCTGGTTTCTTAGAATAGAATGTAATTAATCTGAGTTGCAGTAGTTGAGAAATAGTTTTGCAGAAGAGGTGGGGCTTCTGACCAGCCTAAATGACGAGAAGCACATGAGTGGGTAGAGTTCAAGTTCCCACTGTGTCTGTAGCCAGAGAATTTGTGAAAGGAAGGCTGTGAAAATGACAGGAAACATGGGTGGGCTTGGAAGACCATGAGCACACCAGTGTTTTCTAATGTTGAGTACATTTAGCACAAGCTGAACAAATTGAGGCAACTATCTTTTTAAATTAAAGGAAACTTGAGCTAATAACTATAAAAGCAACAACAACAACAACAACAAAAATAGAGGCTTGCCTTGGCCCAAGTAGGTGTGAAAGGGTTAAAAATTGTGGGAAAGGTATATTAAAGTAAAGTAATAGATTAACATAGCCATTGCTTTTCTGCACTCTGCTATCAATAGTCCCAGAGGGTATAAGTGTGAGTTGATTGAGCATGATAAGCTTTTCCTACCTCAGACAGCAAATACAGCTTTCTTAAAGGGCATTTGTAAGGATGAGTTCCTCTCCATGGCAGGCAGCACACTGCTAAGGAATTCTAAATGATGAAGTATATAGTTATTGTATCATGTCCGAGGCACATGACTAGATCTGAGTGTCCTTGAATATTTCTCACAGGAAACAATCTGGATAGTTACTAGCATGCGTGATGTTTTAGTTCAGGCTGTGTGAAGTGCAGTGGGAATCACATTGACTTAAACTTAGTACATTTGTAAATATGGAGTATTGACTGTATTGTTTTGTGGTTGTAAATTATGGAGAAATGTAAATAGACGGGTCTCACTCTTTGTAAATAGCTTCTGATGATTCCTAATAGTGTGTTGCTTAAGCACCGCTTTTCAATCAATGCAATATGCAAGATTCTTATCCGAAAAAATTTTTAATTATAAAAAGAAGAAACAACAGCAAAATTAATAGCTCTTATAGCTGAAAAGTAGTTCCTCCTTTTAAACACTCTGTTGATAGGTATCTGAAAATTTGTCCTTCGGTTTACGGTTAACAGGAAGATTTTATATTGGTGCTGGTATGCTTCTTATAGTAGTACCTTTAGTAATTATGATTCCTTCTTAAAGGGCTTATATTTTTAAATTTAGTTTTAACTGTTGTAACTGCAACCAAGCAGTAGAGTTCAGTGGAAAGCAGCCAGAAGTTAGAGTCTGAAAGATTGCATTATATTTCCAGCTCTGTCAATAATGTCATGGATGATTAACTTAAAAATTCTGGGATGAAATTCTTTATTGAACTTTTTTTCTGTTTATAAAATTAAGTTAGTAAGTAGGCTAATTAAATTTAAAGCCTATTGTATGGTTTTTCTGGTAATAATAATAATAATAATATGCTTAATGTGGGCAGGTAAATAGGCCATTATTATGAAACAAGTGCAAAGGGTGACTTCTGAATGAGTATAAAAAAATCCACCTTATAAACAATGTAGCTTTAATTGCTATTGCATGTGCATTTACAGCATCCTGCTCATTTGTATTTGCATGAAACACCCTTTTTATAAAAGGAATATTATATTGCATGTAGGAGCTTGCTAAATGGAATGAATCTTGCTGGCAGAGGATATTCTGGGCTTCCAATCTCATTGGGAGTCTGATGTAAAAACATCTGCAACTTGGAAGACTTGGAGATGGCTAATAACTATAATTAATAGTTATTTGTTTTAAGGAAAGCAATTAACAGATTGAGCTGACATTAAATCTACTGAATTAAAAAACTAGCAAAAAGGAGCAAAAAGAATTCAGAAAAAGAAGCAATGAATATTGAATCTATAGTAGTTTTTTATAGGGATGGTTGCTATTACTTTTTTTTTTTTTTTTCATAGTTATGTTTGATAGTGGTAACTTGGGCCCATCAGGCCCAGTTTATTTTGTATTTCTCTTCTGTCTTTTATTATTACAACTTACACTTTGGCTATTGTGTGTTTCTACACAATCTGATAGTCCATTCTAGAGCTCACATTTTAATACTGATCTCAAACTTCAGATGGACAACTAGGGTGTTAAGGCCCATGATCAGTGGATTGGAGAAAGCAGCAATGTTGAGTCTGAAGAAGAAAAGGGTAGGCAAAGACATGTCAACAATTTCTACTGTTTGAAAGGCTATCTTTTAGTTAGAGATGTATTATTGTATTGAATAATTCCAGAAACTTAATTTAGGATCAGCGGATCAGCAGGAGAAAATAAGCTGCCACTTTTACCCAACCTCCAGTTATGCAATCAAATAATTTTACAACAGGAACTGGAACTGAGCATTGCTACCACCTTACGGGAACTGGAACTGAGTAACTGGCATTGAGAGTTGCTGCCATCTTACCCCTTTTTGATGCTTTCTGAGTCCATTTGGACTGCTTTAAGAAAATGTTATAAACTAGTGGCCTAAGTAACAAACATTTGTTTTTCATGGTTTGGGGAGGCCAAGATCAAGGTGGCCATATTTTATGTCCCCATCTGATGGAATGAGAGCTAACTAACTCTTGGGCCTCTTCTTTTAAAGGAACGAATCATATTCATAATGGCTCCACCCTCATGACTCAATCACATTCGGATTAGGGTTTCAACATATGAGTTTGCTGGCAGGGAAGCATAGACATTCAGTTCATAACAGGGAGGACAAGTATCTCCTGTTCTCTTCACTCTTTGCTGATCCCCAACACTGAGTCCTAGCACTTGGGGTTGCTCTGTCTGTGCCTATGCCTTGGTTTCATTCCACATGGCATCTGCATTTTGCCTCCTGACCTCTGCAGTTTCTTCTGGGACCCAGCATTATGAAGCCTAATGGTTCAAAATGACTGGCTATACTCTATTCAATTTTGTTCTGTTTAACTGATCATTCCATTCAATTAACTTCAATTTGTTTAGATTAAAAAAAAAACACACAGAACTTTTTGGTTTTAGAATTTGAAAAGCATAGTTTTTATATGGCCTTGTACAGTATCATTAACTTTTACTAATTCAAATTAAGAAAATAGATTCATAGTACATGAATAAAAATACAGTGAATTATGGCATATTACCATTTTGTAGATGTTTCAGAGGGGCAGTTTTATCTCTTTTGACTGTTCTCCTCATAACTAACTACTGAGAACTTTCTAGATAGCAATGACGGTGATCTAGGGATTTGGAGAGCATCCCAAAAAGAAATGATTATTGCTTTTATAGAACATGTATTCTGAGATGGTTACAGGACATAAGGTATGTATCATATGTAATCAGAAAAAAAGGCAAGACATGTTAAGTTTAGCTTCATTTTCTTGCTGAAGTCTCCATGATGCTTATTATTATCCTTTCTCTTTTCTTTTTTAATTTAATTTTATTGTTGTTGTATTACATCCATTCCCTTTTTACTCCCTATCCTCTTTTTTAAGACAGTGGCTCTAGCTTAATGGGGTCAACAGGGCCAGATAGGTTGCTGCACAACAGTTGTGTGGTCTGTGCTCTGCACAGAGGCACTGGCCAAGGGAAGTGCCTCGTTCTGCTCACATGCTAAGTGCAATGCAACCGCAGCACCCAGCAAGCTTGTGTGTGCCCCACCCAGAGCATACCCGATTTTCATTTACAGGAAGGTGCTTTCCAGGCTAGCAGAGGCCCTGAGTTAGACTTGTGCCTCTGCGCACCCACAGTGAATTGAGGAACAGTTGGCCAATGTGGTTAAAACTTACCATAATTTGGCCCTGCCTGGTAGCTCAGTGGATAAGGCACTGGCCTGCGAACCCAAAGGTTGCTGGTTTGATTCCCCAGCCAGGACATATAACCAGGTTGCAAGCCAGGTCTCCAGCCATGTCTGTAGTTGGAGGCAGGTGAAAAGTAACCATACATTGATTGATGTCTCTTTCCCTCTCTCTAAAAATAATAAATAAAATCTTTATAAAAATACTTACCATAATTTACCATTTGTGGGGCTGTTCCTTGAATGGAAGGTTGTCTGTGTGCTGGAGAGAAGAAGTGATTAGGAAGACACATGTCAGTGGTTGTGGGGATCAGGGGAAAGGAGCTGTTACTGGTGGTGAGGCTTCCCTTTACTAGTCATTCAGGTCGACTTCAGTCTGTACTTGCTTTGAATAGGTCCTGTTGCATCTACTTTATGGCTTAATTGTGTGGGCTGGGCCTTACTAAGAAGGTGGGAGAAAATAGTTGACACTTCAGAGAGCACATATGAGACTTATCTTAGTGATTTGAATGACAAAATATGGCTCAGTGATTCTAAAACTAAAATATGTATTTAATGCTCATGAAATTGCCTCAAAGTGCCAGAAATTCCTATTTTGGATTGGCTCCCTAGGCAGTGAAAGTTTAGACACTGACTCATCAAACTATTTCCTTATTAACAGACGTGGTGCCAAACATTCTTGAGCGTTGAAAAAAATAACTGAACTGTTGTTCAAAACCCTTTGAGTCTCTCAAATACAAAGCTCTCTTAACCTCTTCATTTTGAGACTCAGGAATTCAAAGGAAATCTGATCACTGTATACTTACATGTTTTTGTTGGGATCTTTCTTTCTTTTTTTTAATTCTTAACTCATCCAAATGCTATTTGGCCAAGGGTGCTTATATTTGAGAAATCTTTTGAGCCATTTTATAATCTGTTCAGTGCTTTATTTTTTTAGATCAAGAAGTTACAAATTGCCAGCATTAAGCAAAAAGTATATACAAGCTTTATTTAGAAAGATGAGGTTTTATGAATTATGTGAATAGATATATCTCACCGACAATCCACCCTCAGATATCACTAAATAGTTGAAATTTCTCTTAGGCATAAAGTCATTAAAACTTCACCTAATTAGATCAATGTTTATGCAAATTGATTTAATAAAATATAAATATATTTATATTGAGCTCAATAGAAGAGTTAAAGAGTACCATAGCCCTGGCTGGTGGCATAGTGGATAGGGGGCTGGCCTGCGAACTCAAAGGTCACTGGTTCAATTCCCCAGCCAGACCCCATAACTGGTTGCATGCCAGGTCTCCAGCCAGGTTCATAGCTGGAGGCTAGCATACATTGATGTGTCTCTCCCTCTCTCCCTCTCTCCCTATCCTTCTCTCTAAAAATAATAATTAAAATCTTAAAATAAAACAGTTCCATAAAAGTCAAGTAATATATCTACATAATGTCTTTTTGTTTTGATATAATCTTATAGAGGGCTTGGCCTTATTATATATATATATTTATTAAACTGAATGAGTTTCATTTGATATAGGCAGAAAGTGTTTTACCCAAGTATTTATTTGTCAAGTGTTACACTGAGGCAAATAAAGATAATTTTCAGAAGATGAGAGTAAGAAGGATTGAACAAGCTTTATCTTGGCTTCCACTTGGAAAGATTGATTGCATTTTTTTCCTAGCAGAAACTGGTGTGTGAAGCCTGCTATGTTTTTACAATAAAGTTGATAATCTTCAACTTACCCCCATTACTGCTCGTTATCAATACATAATTTTTCTCTTTCCCTCAAATTTCATATATATTCTAGCCATTCTTTTGACAATACTGATAATTGAAGTCCCCTAATTCCTTAGCAGGGTTATATCATATTGACCAATAATGTTCTTATCTCTTTATGAGAAAAAACATGGAAACACAAAATAGGAAAATGATCCTTCAAGAGTAGCAAAATGATCAGTGTGGTTCCAATGATAACTTTTGGGAAATAGTGGCTCTTAATCCTTAGATGTTTATTTAACCTTTACACAGTCTGTCAAAATCATTTGGAAGAGATCTGAGAAGGGAACAGAAAGTAGTGTCAGCATTTCTTTTTCTTTGCCAGGTTTTGGTAAAGACATTCAACATTTTGATGGTTCCTTTTCTACATTTCTAATATAAATACTGGTGGCCTGTGAGTTCACTTGCAATACATGTGTGAAGAGTTAGTGCTAGTAAAATGTGGTGCTCCTTTAGGCTGGCAGAGGTGGTTTCCTACTGTCCATTTTATTACCATCTATAGCGATAGCATAACGGCTTGTTCCAGATGACAATGGACTTAATAGTTGTTATCTATTACCTCTCTGTGCTTTTTGGGAAGTTGACAGGAAATGGATTCAAAATTAGGGCAAAGTGAAAAGCCCGTAAACTGCTACTGGATAGAATAAAAATGCGTGGGCCCTCTGCAGACACACAGCACAGCTAACTCACTTAACTTCCAGCTATAACACGAGGGAGCTGTATTTAACATCAAAGCACTGGAGAAGGTCGCTCAGGTTCTGCAGGAAAGTCTGTCAAACTCATGGCAGCTCAGCTGGAACCATGAGGTAGTGGAAGGCACAGAGGCGGCAGGCTCTGGGCACCATTGGATTTAATATAACCTGATGGTGCAAGGCAGCATTCATACAGTTCTGCTCTGAGTAGGCCCCGTGCATACAGTCTGAAATGCATCATATCAGACTGGCAAGCAATAAGGAGACTGCTGTGTGTTATTCCTTTATATATGTTCAATGAGAGAAGGGCAGGTAGTAAAGGCTTTGGTCTGTTCTGTGGTTGTTTTGAAGCAAATCACGTGTACATCTGCATAGTTGAGAAAACAAGAACTATGAGTATTTAATCATGGGAGTTTCATGCAAAATTATATTTTACTGAACTATCCTGCACTTCGCACAGATTTTTTCTCACATTTTTTTTCCATTTCTATTTTGTTTATTTATTTTGTTCATTACATTCTGTAGACACAAACAACAGTATGGTGATTTTTTCTCACTTTGAGTGAGAGACTGTAAAGGGACTAGTTGAAGTCATAGACTTTTCTGTTCAGGTCTGCCCATTCCAAAACAGATTCTCATCAGCCCCGGCAGGATGGTCCTTAGTTGAAGAATAGCATTCATTGAACTGGAGTTGCCTGCTACATTTCACACAGTGAAATGAGAAAGCACACAGCCTGCGGAGTTTGTCAGCAACTGCTTTGTGCTCAAGTTTATCAGCTAAAAGGCAAGCTCTTTATACCTGATGGCTGAAATTAGAGTTACCACATACAGACATTTAAGGCATTCACATAAGTGCATTAAGCAGAACCAGTCATCTGTAACATCAGGCAGGTAAACTTAGCAGTTTTTTTTTTTTTCTTATTTTTCAATATAGGGCAAATGTGAGTAAAAATAGAAATTTTGGAGAGTAAAAGAGGTGACCTAATGAAATTCTATCTGTCAGGCTTATACCAGAAGTCAATTTAGGGCAGCAAAATATTCGGTTACTCTCATAACAGTCTTCATAGATTATGAATCTGTGACTTTATACAGGTCCCATGGTAGCAAAGATAAAAGCAAGAGAAATAATGATTTTTATTCATGTTCAGCTAATGATCCAGGTGAGATCACATCCCCATATGAATGGGCAGTGTCCCCATTCCAGCTTAGTTTTATGGGAGTGACAATTCTGTACTGAGTAGGTGGCAGCCATTGAAAAAAAATTTAATGGATATATTTACCTTTTTACCTGTATGTTTATTTTGAAGAGAGTAAACAGCCCAGATGCAGGTTTTTATTGTCTGCAGTAATATATTGTTGGAAAATTTAAGGAGAAGAGAAGGATATCTGCTAAAGAGAGGCATAAGCAGATGGAAACCCACAAGACTGCCACACTGTATTCATCCTGTCTGGAAAGAGGCCATTCCTGGAAGGACTGGCGGCGTCCCTGTCTCAAGGATCAGAACTGAGGGCAGACTAGACAAAGGCAGGATTGCTTCCCATGTTTTCTTGTGGTTGTTAGCATATAGTGGAAGAAGCATTAGTAGTGAGAATGGAACCTGCATGTCAGTTTTGCTTTAAGTGTGTCCTTCCCCTTTCCTAATACCCCTTTCCTAATGTTCCTGATGTGAACATTGTGGCCTGTGGAAGACAGGATAATTGCTCTGAAATGAGAACATGTGGACTGTGGTGTTGTCCAGAGTTACTGAAAGGAGACATGTAAAAAAATCAATGAAACAGGATAATTATTTGAAGATCCATCAGCACCCATGAGGGCTCTTGACATTGTGGCGGCTGCATTATCTATTGAGGGATTGGAAAAGTTTATAGGCAGCTCATGATCTAAAGAGTTTTCCTGCAATTTGGAAAATGGTTGTTGTCCCAACCCTTCCTATCTCTTCCTTCATCTTCATTTCCACTGCTGGAGCCCCAGGCACATCCACCTTTTGTGTCTCTTCCTCTATGAGACTGGTCTCTAATGTATCATGAAGTTAGTGTTCCTGACAAAATTCACTCACATTCATTCATTCACTCGTTCATTCTTTCTTTCAGCAGCCATTCAATTTGTTTTGAGTGCTTACCACATTCCAGGAACTGTGCTAGAATTCTGAGAATAATCAAGACTAAGAAAAGATAAATCTCACCTTGTTAGCTAACATACACCTTGAAGCTAGTACTAAACTGCAGTAAAACGTGATTGGTTATGAATCATGTGCTTTGGAAATATAGTGGGGGTGGGGTGACAGGGATGGCTTCCCAGAGGAAGCTGGTATTTATTTGGTCTTTGGAAGGATGAGATGATATTTTCCTTATGAAGGAGAAATAAAGGGCAATTCAGGTAAAGAGAAACTTACAACAGCAGGACTCTGCTTAACATGTCTTAACGTAATTAACTTGTAAAGAAATAGCTTTTTATAACACAGCCTATGTTTATTACAAAATTTTGAAAAACACATAAGTAATCAGAAGAAAATAAAGTACACTCATATCCCAGTCTGGAGACCCTTGGGTGACTGTGCTACAGTGAAGGGTGATGGACTCCAAGCCATACTTGGGGGAGGCATGGTTCAGTTGGCCTTGCTTCCAGAGGGAAGGAGGGCAGCAGCCTGAGGTTGGGTGGATTCTATTGTAGAAAGGACTCTGGGCCTGGCTCCTGTTCTAGAGTGAGCCATCTTTGGTGGTCAGAGGGGAGGTAAAGCCTTTTTATCCTTTAATCAAGGGCCTATTCTCTAGAGGATAACAGTATTCTACCAGAAAGCCCAGCAGAGCGCTGAAGCCCTGGATTTATACCCAACCCTCAGGTTTTTATCTTGGAGATTTAGACTAAACCCGTGCTGGTTCTGGAATTGCCTTTTGTGCACAGAATAATCTGGTTCTGTTTCAGCTATAAGGTAAGTTAAGTAGATAGTCATAGGAATCTATATATTTTTTGTGGCTCCTTTTAACAATGGAATGGTAATTTTTTAAACAGTAAGTTTTATAAAAAGCAGATTCTCAAATTCTCCTAAATTTATTTTCTTCTGACTTTGAGGCTAGTGTGTACACAGATACAAAATTGAGACCGGTCCTGACTGGTGGCACAGTAGATAGGACGTCAACCTGTGAACCCAAAGGTCACTGGTTCGATTCCCAACCAGGGCACATAACCAGGCTGCATGCCAGGTCTCCAGCCAGGTCTGTAGCTGGAGGCAGGTGAAGGGCAACCATACATTAATATCTCTCTCCCTCTCTGTCTGTTTCTCTTCCCCTCTCTCCAAAAATAATAAATACAATATTTTAAAAAATAAAATAAAATTGAGACCAGCTTTTCTTCTCTTTGGCAGAATCAGAGTATAAGCAATGGCTATTGCAAGGCTACCGGTCAGGAATTTAAAATTAAAATAGATCTACTTTTCCATCTCAGGACTCTGAAATATAGTCAGATTATGAGAAACTGCCTGCTGGTTACATGTCATGAGGAAAGTGAAGAGCCTTATTTCCTTTGCAATTTTGTGTTAGTGTCCTCAGACTCATTTCATTCTCTGAGCTAATTCATATTTAGTTGCTGAAAATCACTTTGTACATAGAACTGTTTAACCATCTGGATAGTTGTCTGCTTAGAGAATCCAGAAGAAAAATTTCTTCTCTATCTTGGAGAATGGGTCCTTTGGACATCTGTTAGTGGTCACAGAACAAATTCTCATTCTTTTTTTCTCCTAGGACTTCAGCTTCATTTTCCAGCACATTTCTTTCTTACTTTTCTTTTCCTTTCTCTTCTTTTCTTTCTCCTTTTCTTCTTCTTCCTCTGCTTCTTTTTCCTTTTCTCCTTTTTATTTTTTAAAAAATTAACCATCCATATTATCTTAATGCTGTTTAAATATATGAGATATTCTTTTTAATCCCAAATTATAAAATTTCATTTTGAGAAATTATTTCATTATAAAGTTGACTGATAGCAGCCTTTAAAACTAGGATGAGATATTTCTGTTGAAAATAGAAAGACAAACATTTATTGATTTATAAAAGGAATTAACTTTTTTTTTTTTTTCAACAAAAAACAGCTGAGATGTTTTCTCCACTCCAGCTCTCTGAAAACCACTAATAAGGTCTTTAGCTTTGTGATCTTAGCATAATTCATGTTTGTCAAGGGAAATATTTGCCAACCTAGAAGGTATGTTGACTCCTATCAATGAAATGCAATGAAGCTGATATTTGTACTCAGAACTGTTTTTTATTGGAACTGCTCCAAATACATAGTAAGCTCTATGATAAGCAAACGTCCACTGATGTTATAAAATATGTCAGCTACATTTGGGAAAATTGCTAAACAAGGGAAAGCAGAGAAGTTTTAGAAAGCAAAGGGAGAGATGATCCTGTGTTTGCAGAACGATGGGCTGTGTAGCAGCAGGTGCTGTCTTCTGCATGTGCTGAGCACAGCAGGAAGGAAAGCGTGTCTGGGTCAGATGGCCTTATTTGTGTTGAGGAAGAGAACAAATGCAGTGAAGGAAGAGGGGTTTAGTGATCCAATTCTCCCTGTGAAATGAACCTGGGATCTTCAGAAGCCTTGAGGATGAGCCAGTTTGGCACATCCCTGTTCTTTGGCATCCACCTCCTCTTTCTCTCCCTTCTCTTGAGTGTTGTGGACAGCCTCCAGACTGACCGAGGGCCAGGCTGTGAGCCAAGTTGGTTTTAATGGGTGTCCTTAAGCTTCAGCCAAACAGCTATTTTACAGGTACACATTGTTCAACAATTCACAGTTAATATATAATTTAAAAGGTGCCCATAAATCATTGAAAAATGTGCTTTTAAAGGAATCTTCTGTGGGCTCACTCATTAAAGTAACCTACAGCAATTTCTCTCTTTTGAGAGGGAAAGAATCTTTTTATGATGTCAGTTAACTATCAGAACCCCCTTGCTTTGGCCTTGTCTGTATTGGATGGGTTTGAAATGGGGTGGTCCAAACTGAGTTTCAGCAGCTCACTAATCAATTTTGTTGCTGCCTGCCCCACAGGAGGGTCACGGGACTTGGCAGGAGGAGAAGGCAGATTTGTTTGTAACCTTCTCTTTTCCTGCCATGCAGGGTCCTTTCAGGTCTTCCTGCAAACTCTCTGGTTCTGCAAATGAACATAAATTACTGGAGCTTTAAGGATGACAACTTTGGAACTTCGTACAGTTAAATTTCAAAACAGGAAATACCTTCTAATTTGGAATATTTTGGTGCGTGCGTGCATTTAAGTTAAATAATGAAATCTAATAAAAACCTCCCCTGCCTGAAGAACTTCCATGGCTGTGCAAACAACACATGCTGTGCAAATAAGCTGAGTCCCAGAGGCTCTCAGGTCAACATCCCTTTCTGCTTCATTACATCCTGGTGCCTAGTTTTTGCTATTTTAGTAAAAAAAAAATGGACAGAATAACAGATACCATCTCAATTGCTGGTGTTGTTCTTATATTTGATTTATTTTCTAGGTGCCTCCAAAGGGTTTATTTATTTAAAACTTATCTTCTCTCCTCTTGTCTTTCTCCCCCTCCCTCTATTTACATTTTTCCTTCGTGTACATGCATCTTTTTTTTTTTTTTTTACATGCATCTTTTTTGATGTTAAACTTGTCCTACCTGCCAGCTTTTTTTTCCTTTCCAAGTCCACGTGGTCCTGCAACTGGGGTTATCAGGGTGGCTCCTCTGACAAGTTCCAAATCTCCTTCAATAAGTGTTAAAATAAACATGCATTTTCAAAGGTTTGTTTTCATCATTATTTTTTGGTTTGGCTAGCTCAATGACATTGTGTGACTTTTATTTTTGATTTTCTGGTTTAGGGTTCTTTTTCTTCTGTACAGTGAGACACCTACCACATGTGTTGTCCTTTGGAGAGCAAAAGGTAGCTTTCCACATGAAATGACTTTTAAGTAAATTGTAATCTTTTGATAGATTACCCTCATATCTTATATTGGATGTTTTAGTTGCAAGATCCAAAGCCAGAATGTTATGGAAATAAAAACCACATTTTTTCCTGAACATGTTTGGATACTATCCTTTCCAAATCAAATACTCTTCTTACTCATGTGTTTCTTGTAGGCAGTCAGTCCATCACATTTGAGATATGCAAAATCAAGACCATGTATTTGGGTCAAACAGAAAGTGATTAGGAAAAGCTCAAGAAGGGTTTGGCTTCTTCAGTTACTTTTGGCATCTGTCCTTTCATCTAGGACACCCTTACTATCATCTACATCACTTCCTTTTGCCTAAGAGGAGATGGGGGTAGACAGCAGATTAGAAGGAGAAAATCTGTGTCAACCAAACGATTGTGGTAACAAGCATGCATTCTTAGTTAGCTAGGTCTGGGCCACTTGGTATGTGTGAGATATTAGCCAAATGACCTGCTAGTCCATGTCAAGGCCAAATTCTTCAGCAAAAGTAACTTGGTACCTTCTGCATGTGGTTGATCTGCATATGGTTGATCTTGTAGTTTCTTGCCCAAAGTAAGTGCTCACAAATGTGAGCTTTCCTGTTATGATAATGGTGTTAATCACCTTGATGGAAACAAAGATATACCTAGTCAGTTATGACCTAATAATGCTTTGCTCCCCTACTCAAATTCAGTTAAATTTCCTAATGTGTTTTGGTGGCAATACAAGGATTAACATCATAATGTCTACTTCTCTTTCCATGTTAGGGTACAAAAGAAAAGTGCAGTGTACTGGTTTAAAAGCATTTCTATCCCAAACAGTGTATAACTAGATGGTTTCTAGACTGTTTTATCAGGAGCTCCCAGAGTTTGTATGAGGGTTGACAAACTTAAACAAATTGACAGCCAAAGACTTTTCCAGCAAAATGGTTTTATTTGGGCACAACAAGGAACTGCAATTTGAAACATGCAGCTTAATGGAAAGCAACTTACAAGTCTAGAGAAATAAAGGAGAGGAAGACCCTTTGATGGACTTGGGAGGGGCTGTCTTAAAAGAAGGGTCAATTGAAGGAAACTGAAAATTGGAAGTATAGTGACTTCTCAATGGCCAAGTTATCTCAGTCTCACATTGGCTGAGCTGTTGCTGTGCAGGGAGGAATCTGTTCTTCCTCCTGCTGACATAGGACAGTCTTATCATTTCCTATCTAGGATACAAGGGCTGTCTCATCCTGCTGGGGTCAGTAGTGTGCATTAAGTGACATGTGTGTGACTTCTCTTCTAGCCTCCTGACTCCATTTTAAATGAGGTTTCCATTTATTCATTTTCATAAGAACCATCTAACCGTCTATCATTTTGGGATCTTCATCCACACCTAGAAGATACTCTGCCCCTTTTGTGATTTACTTACTAAAGTGAAGCAGGCTCTTTCAATGGGCCCTTTATTTAAAATTATCCAAAGAAAATATTTCTCATGTAAGTAGGAAGGTTTGTTAACTCATAGAGCCAATAGCAGTCCAGCATCAGTGCTGGACTCACTAATACCCTAGGGCTACCCCTTTTCTAGATAGAAGAAATATATTTCCATTGGAGATTTATTAGAAAAATAGAAAAGTCATGGTTATGCTCGATAAGTCATTGTTTGTATGTGAGGACTTTAGCCTCTTTCCATCTTTGACACACATTGTGTGGTCTGGGCCTGCCTAGAAGTTCATGGTTGGTAGATGCTGAAAGTGGGAACCTAATGCCCCCTGACAAGACTGATGACCTCCTTACATGCTTGCTCAGTACCATGTGCTCCTGGGTATTACCATTAGGGCACAGGCTGGCCAGCTGCAAAGCGTGTACTGTCCTGACAACTGCCAGGTGGTATGAGCCTGGAGCTAGAGGAATATCTTCTCCACTCTGGAAAACTGCCAGGCTGGGATCTGGCATGTGGAAACACCCAAGGCAGTCTGAGCTCTAGCTTCTTCTATTTCATTTTATAAATGTAGACTGTGAGAGTTTGTCAAGGGAGTGGTATTTGTTTAGGAATCACACCTGGGAGCCCAGTCTTGGCAATGGCTGCCTCTTCTTTGGCTCAGCACAGACACCTTGGCTGTTGCCATTCATCTCTTCGTTTTAGCCCATCACCTCACAGACTATTAAAATCGATATGATTGACCTGCCTCACATTTATTTTTATTTTTGTGTCCTGTGCATGAAAATCAAAGCAGTGAAGAGTTACTTCCCCAAGGAAATGCAGCAAGTCCATGAACAGCCTGATCATAAATGACATTCATAGGAATTAGTATTCTGTAAGCATATTTTAAAACAGTGGAGTTATAAGCATGACACCTCTGCCAGGGTGGTAAAGATGGGAAAAGACTAATATAATCCATCAGAAGGAAAGTTTTGACAAGAATGACACTCAATGTACTAGACTTATCAGGTGGATCATATTTTGAAAGCTATATAAATGTCTAACTACTATGCTATACACATGAAACTAATAGAATATTGCATATTCAACTGTAATTGAAAAATTAAAAATATTAAAAAATAATCATATCCAATAGATAGCTCCTGTTACTGCTATTATTGAGATATATGTATCTCAATAATATATATAAAATTTATTATTACTTGTTATGAGTCAGACAAATATGTCTTAGTTCTACTGATGTAAACAAGGAAAAAGTTTGTCACTGATGAATAGAATTTTAAAATTTGTTCTTGGAACATCTTGTTTTAACAATATTTTTATGTACTGAGGTATAATTTGCATATAGAAAAATGCACAAGTCCTAAGTGTAAACATGATGTATTTTCATTGGGTAACCAGCATCCTGATGAGGAAGCCATATTCCTAGTGCCCCAGAAGTCCCCTGTGCTTTTCTTTGGTCACTCTTCCCCACCTCATCTTTCTCAGGGTCTCTGCTACCCTGACTTCTAACACATTAGTTGGTTTTGCTTCCTTTTCACTTTATATCAGGATTGATATATCAGGATTGATATATATTTTAAAGGCCAGATAGTTCAGTACCAGTAAATATTTTAGTCTTTTGGGGTATTAGAATCTCTGTTGCAACTATTCAACTCTGCCACTGAAGTTCAAAAGTAGCCACAAACAATACATAAATACAGGGGCATGGCTATACTCCAGTAAAGCTTTATTTACACAAACAGACACTGACTGGATTTGGTCCATGATGGTAGTTTGCTGACCTTTGCTTTATATATTGCCTGATAATATGTTTCTGAGATCCATTCAGTAGTGCGTAGGGGCTCATGAGGATGGATTGTGCATATCCCTACTCAACTCTGTGTTCAATGACTTCTTGTTGATAGCTTGAAATTGTCCATAGTGGAGTATTTACACCATGGGAATTGGCAAATGTTATAAATCATGCTGGAATGTGACAGAATCATATCCAGGTGGCAATTCAATTCATGTCTTTTAACCTTTGTTTCTTTATCTGTAATGGGTACATGGAAACATTCAGAGATAGCATCTGTAATAAACTTACCAGAAGGCTGTTACTTAAGTATTCCATTTCAACACAGTGATCATGTTCTAGAATATTCCAGATATTGGCAAATATTGTGAGCTCATTTTAGCACTATTTACCTTTGGATTTTGGATCTTGTTATTATTGACTTTGAAAATGTCTTTAACATTTGCTTCCTGCTCATTCCGAACTTTTCTTACCTAGAATTAGTCTACTGCATTGTGGTCCTCTCTATCTTCAGTCTATCTTCCACAATAGTCATCAAGATGATTTTTTTAAAGTATGACATTTACCTACTTTGGGTCAAGTTAATAGTTCCCAATGCCCATAAATTAAATGTCCTCCCTGTTAGCAAATCATGTGTGGTCCTAATCCCACATCTTCATTGTTATCTCCAGACCTTCTGCCTGCTCTGCCCTGCCCTCAGAACATACCAGGGCCTTTGATCATGCTGACTTTTCCAAACAGCATCTCTCCATATCAGCTGTTCCTAAGCTGTGAGACCAGTTTACATGATATTCCCTCACCTTTTTCCCTTCTCTACCCCTTGCCTGCAGCTTCTGTCACAGCAGAAAGAATTGTTCCTTCATCTATGTCCCCACAGTTATTTGACTTCAATATTTATTATAAAACATATCACATTAAGATCAGTTGTTTATATATCTGTCTCTCTTATTTAAGTTGTAAATTCCATGAGGACAGAGACTATGTTTTTCACATCCTAATGTCATACTGCCATAACTCTGCTGGGGATAGCAACAGATTATTAGAATGTAAGCTGGAACCACAGGGAAATACAAAGAAGGTATAATAAAGGTTTATTGCCACTGTCCCAACAAAGCACCTGCCATCTTTGGGCAAGCTCATCTAAGTAGAATTTCTGTGTGGATAAGGAAGGGTTCCTGGTCAAATTGGCATATAAGAGGATGTGACCAGTCCTTAGTAGCTTTTGCATCTCTAGAACACCTTTGGGAGAACTTTTAACCTACTTTATGTGGTATGGTGGTGCCTTGTGGGATACTACTTATAATTGTGGTTTTAGGCACAGCATGACCAGTAGCTAATACATTTTTCTTCAGCCCTGAATACATTTTGCATTTAACTTCTCACTGGTTATAAAGACTCGAAACCCCTATTTGTGTGGTGTTATTACCAGCTTTCCTGATTTGGGTATCTCATACCTATGACATCAAAGTGCATTATGTGTAGCACATATTGCTTATCTTCTGTTGCCATATGCCTGTAGCACAGTGGGGAAGCTCGAGGCTCTACCCCAGGCAAAAGTTTAAATGGTTTCTAGGGCAGGAATCTGATTTTTCACAAGCAAGAGTTTTCAATTCCCTGGTACTACAGGAAGATAAAGTAGGAAAGGTAGAGACTTAAGTTGCGGATGGCCTTGAAATAAAACTTCAGAGATGGGTTGCCACTGCAGGGTAGGCCACAAGAAGTAATTGAAAGTTGATTATCAAGGAAGTATAAAGAGTTGGCTCATGGGAAAATGAAACTGGCAATTGTATACAGAATACATTAAAAAACATTTTTTATTATTTTATTATTTTCAGAGAGGAGGGAAGGGAGGAAGAAAGAAAGGGACAGAAGGGTCAATGTATGGTTGCCTTTCACCTGCCTCCAGCTACGGACCTGGCTGAAGACCTGGCTTGCAACCTGGTTATGTGCCCTGGCTGGGGAATTGAACCAGCAACCTTTGGGTTCACAGGCCAGTGCCCATCCACTGAGCCATACCAGCTAGGGCTGTATGCAGAATAAATTTGAGTAGGAAGAAAATAGAATCCAGACTTCTGGGAGAAGCCTGTTGCAATAGTCCTGAGAGGAAATAAGACATTGCTATGTAGGGCAGTGACAGTGAGAATGATGCATTAGAGTGTGTGATTTACTGCAGAAATTGGCTCATTTGGTAGTGTAGGGGCAGAAGTTCCATAGTCTGCCTTTCACAAGCTGGAGAACTAGGAAAGCCAGTGATGTAGTTCTGTCCTAGTCTGACAGCCAGAGAACTAGGAGCTCTGAAGCCAAGGGCATGAGGAAATAAACATTCCTTTGCCTTTTTGTTATATTTGGATCCTCAGTAGATTGGATGATGCCTACCCACATTGGTGAGGGGGATCTACTTTGCCCATTCACTGATTCAAATGCTAATCTTTTTGAAAAACACCCCCACAGACACTTTAAGAAATAGTTTTATCAGTTATCTGAGCAACATTTAGCCCAGTCAAATTGACCATCACAAATTGGAAGCAAGGAGAGAATGGATATGAAAAATCCATTCTGAGATAGACTTTCCTGAACTTCACAGCTAGTTGCATGTAGGTGAAGGAACAATACTCTTGTAATCAAAGTGAAATAAAAAAAAAAAAAAAAATGTTGAAGATTTTTGCTCTAGTGGCTGATAAGGTTCAAATGAACTAAAGATAAATACAGGATTAAAAAGGTGCAAATTTGTTGAATAATACAAATTAACCAATTAGCACATTTGAATTTCCTCTCTGGGATATATTTGTATTTAGAATTTTACAAATCAATAAAATGAAACAGCTATTTGTGAGCTGAGATGCAATAGGATTTTAACAGTGATAACTAACATTATCAGTGATCTGGGTTGGAGAGATAGATTACCCGCCTCCAGCAATGAAGGACAACCCAGGGAAAATATTAGCTTAAAAGAAAAAAATTCCAGAAAGTTATCTGTCAAAAAAGGGCCACCTTACCTTGGGTCAGAGTTTTCTCAATTATAGTTAAATTTCATTAAATTAGCATCTGGGGACATGGTTTTCTCAAGATATACTAAACTGTACATAAAGGGATGTTATTCAAGTCAGCAACTTCCTTAGCAGTTATAGTTATAGTTGCTCTAACATCTTATGCTTTGACATGATGGTTGCTCTCTGAATTTAATACTTTATATCTGAAACAATGATGTTAAATCAGAACTTTAGAAACATAGTTTTTAAAAATGAATAAGCACGTGAAATAAGGAGATGCAACATTATTACCAATTTATTGCACACACCTTGTATATTCAAGCTAGTTGCTTTAATAAATTCTAAGTTTAATAACTTTCAATAATTGACAAGAATGTATGTGACTTAATGGTCATTAAAAGAATCTCAGAGCAGAGGGTTTTGTCATTACATTAATTTATATCATGGAAACTGAATTTGGTTTAATGTCATTCTAATACTACATTCTGGGAGGTTTAACATCATTTAAAATAAAGTGAGGAACTATGAACATTATGTGATAATTTGTACTAAGATGCCTAAAGTTGGGAAATATATACTCTAGCAAAATTTTAAAAGATGCTAGGCAAAGGGGGAAGGAACATCAAATGGAGTAAAAACAGTCTATTCAACAAATGGTGTTGGGAGAACTGGACAGCAACATGCAAAAAGATCAAACTAGACCACCAACTTACACCATACACCAAAATAAACTCAAGATGGATAAAGGATTTAAACATAAGCAGTGCCACCATAAAGGTCCTGGAGAAAAATATAGGCAGTAAACTTTCGGATATCCTACGCAAAAATATGTTTACTGATACTT
>PVIW01001991.1:77418-248522 GCA_004026585.1 Noctilio leporinus | reverse complement strand
GAAAGGGGATCAGTTTAGACAAGAACCTAGTATAAAGGAACCATGGACATGGAGAACAGGTGGGATTGACTTTGGGGGGAATGGGTGGGTGGGGAGGGGGGACAGAGGGGAGCAAAAAGGGGATGGATATAATACAACAACAATAAAATTTAAAAAAAAAGTATGTTCTTTTGAAATGAATGTTTTTTGAGATGGGCTTTTACCGACAATCTAGGTTTGGTCTAGTTTTCATTCCTTGAGAACTAAGTTCTCCATAGACGTATTTGACTAAGATGTATTGTGCCTATCTGTGCCTAATGAAGCAGTAGCCACAGTAAATGCTGAGTGACAGTTTAATCAATCCAGTGTCTTCAGTAGTCACCAAGGGCATGTGGAAAGTAATTTTTTAATCTTTCACTTTTTAAATACTGCAAGCACCAACTTGAAAAGATCACGTCTGTTATGTGTGATAAATTTTCATATAAGTTATTGCAAAAAAATTTTTAAATTTTGATATTTTTGAAGTTAACCTTCTAGATAACTTTCTAGATAAGAAAACCTCCAGTCTGTTTTACAAGTATATACATTTCAACAGAGAGAAGTGAGATAAACAAATGGCAGTTTCGGTACATCAAATTGCACTAGCTTTAATTGCATATTTCAGTGAACCATGGCTAAATAAAATAACCTGTTAGGTTAATTAATGAGGAACCTTTCTGAGTTTGTATTGCATTCCTGTGTGCTAAGTTCAGGTTGTGTTTAGCATTTAATGTAATTTATTTTACCCGTCTACTGTGCTTTTTGTTTTGTTTTTGACTGGAGCCTGAATCTACAAGTATATGCAGATAATTAATCCAAGCTATGAAACTTCTTTTAAAACAGAATTGCCTGGATTTCTTTCCATTTTTGCTCCTTGGGTTCTGGTCCTGCTACCAGCAGCATCGGCTTTGCTCAGAGCCCTGTTGGGGCTGCAGGATCTCAGGCCTCACCCCACACCTCTCGCAGCCACAACCCTCCGCTGCCCAGGCCCCCACGTGATGGGCTTCCACATGAAAGAGTGAGAACTGTGTCAGACGCTTTTCTGTTCTCATGGTGGACACACAGGTTTTGAGGGAATTTCTGGGGGAAGCATAATGTTGAAAGGGAGGGCGGCCAAACCTGCAGCGCGTTACGGTTTCTATTCATCTGTCCTCCCGGGAGAGGCGGCTTGGCACTCTCTTTATCTACAGCCCTCTTTCCGATCCTCTGAACTCAAGGAGAGGCCTCATAACTTTCAATTAGGGAGCTTGGCATGAGAAGGGGCAGGCAGGTCTCCCGCCTGGTGAGGCTGTGAGCTGGCTGGGCCACCGTCCTCTCTGAACAAACCCAGATGCACAGGCCGCCCTGTGTGGTGACCCAGGCTTGATGCTCAAGTGCCACTGTCACTCTGCTTGAAGCCCTCTGCCGTAAGGAATCTCAAGCCTTTGTTAATAAATGGACGCAATTAGAAGCTAACATCTAGGAAGGTTTGTTCTGTTTTTTTTTTTTTTCAGATTCTAATCGAACTATGTTTTGAAATACTAAAGTTTTTCTACATTGTCTACTGAGATGGAACCAAACCAAACTGTTGACCCGAGAAGTGAGTGCCCTGAGGATTAGGGAAGGAGAACAGTGTTTTATTTTTTAATAAACATGGTCATCCCTAGGTCCCATCATATACTTTTTCATGTGGGATAATCATCATTGGGTTAATTAGCATCTTGTAACACCAGTGTCTTTATGAGAAAATTGAGTACTTTGCTTGAAATGTCATGTGTCCAATGCAGACATTATCTGAGTAGAGGGTTGATGGGTTTAATTAATCCCTACAGTAGCTTAAAGATAGAAAGTTGCCCTGCACCATGACATCCCAACAGGACTTTAATACACAGGGGGTTAATGTGTGGGTAAATTACATTGCATATTAGCTGGTGATGTAGCTTCCTAACCTTATAGTGCATACCCCCTTGGCTCATTTGAATTTTGTCTTTAAAAGACCAAACCGATGTTCTGAAAAAGATGATAGTGGCTAATACATTTATAAGTTAATAAGTTACAGTTGTAGGAAGTGCCATGAAAAGCATGGAATTAGGAGATTACCTAACCCAGCCCATCTCAGAGACCAGGAAGCCTTCCTGAAGAAGTGACGTTGAACTTGCTTTCCCCTACTCTGAGAAAGAAAAGTTTCTTGCATCTTCCCTGGGAATTCCCTTTTTTCTCTGCATTGCACATTTCCCCATTGCTGAAAATTTAATAGTGTAAATGCAATTTCTTCATCTTGAATTTCTTTAGCATAAGGTATGTATGTCCATTTTCCAGTACCTTCACATCAAACTTAATCTCGAACTAGTTTGCTGCCCAAGTTATTTAAGGTTAACTCTTCCTGACATTTACAGTCTAGCCTGTAGTTTTAGATGGCTCATGTTTTTGCTTTCAAGAAAAAATTGATCAAAATGCACTGAGGTTCATTTTCCTCATATGGGGAAAATGCAAAATGATGTGGTCCTTCTACTTAGATGGCCAGTTCTATGTACTGTCCCCTAAAGATGCTGTCCTTGATTTTGCCTTTTTAAAAATTAATTTCTTTTTTCAAAAGGGGTAACTGACAGCTTTTATTATACCAGTTAGAAAATAAAGGCCCTGGCTGGTGGCACAGTGGATAAGGTGCCAGCCTGAGAACCCAAAGGTCACTGGTTTGATTCCCAGCCAGGGCACATAACCAGGTTGCAAGCCAGGTCTCCAGCCAGGTTCGTAGCTGGAGGCAGGTGAAAGGCAACCACACATTGATGTCTCTCTGCCTTCTCCCTTCTCTAAAAATGATAAATAAAATCTTTTTTAAAAAAATAAGTAAATAAAAAACATGAAAATATATAAGGATGTTTTGTTGTTTGTCAACAAGAATTGATGAAGTGTTTTTAAAGGAAGATTTTTATAAAGAATAATTTAAATGTGTCATTTTTTAAAAATTTAATCTTTATTATATTTTTTCCATTCCCATTTAGTCCCCTTATACCCCCTTCCCCCAGCAATCCCCAACCACACTGTTGTCCATGAGTCCTTTTTCATTTTTGTTCAATTCCTTCACCACCTAACCTCCCCCTAGCTGTCATCTGCACTCTATCTATGACCCTGTCTCTGTTTTGCTTGTTAGTTCAGTTCTTTCCATTCCACAGATGAGTGAAATCATATGGTATTTGTCTTTCTCTGACTGGCTTATTTCACTTAGTATAATGTTCTCTAGGTCTGTCCATGCTGTTGCAAAGTGTAAAAGTTTCTTCATTTTTATGGCTGAGTAGAATTCCGCTGTGTAAATGTCCCATAGTTGTTTTATCCTGTCATCTACTGATGGACACTTGGGTTGCTTCCATATGTTGGTGATTGTAAATAATGCTGCAATGAATATAAGGGTGCTTATGTTCTTTCAAATTAGTACCTTGGGTTCCTTCAGATATATTCCCAGATTACCAGGTCAAAAGGCAGATCCATGTTTAGTTTTTTGAAGAAATTCCATACTGTTTTCCATTGTGGCTGCATCAATCTGCATCCCTCATCAGCGCACCAGGGTCCCCTTTTCTCCACATCCTGGCCAGCACTTGTTGTTTGTTGATGTGTTGATGATGGCCATTCTGACAGGTGTGAGAGGGTATCTCATTATGTTTTTAATTTGTATCTCTCTGATGACTAGTGACCTTGAACATCTTTTCATATGAGTACCAGCCATATTTGTATGTCCTCTTTGGAGAAGAATCTGTTGAGGTCCTATCTATGCCCATTTTTTAATTGGATTGTTTGTTTGTTTTGTTTCTGGTGTTCAGTTTTGTAAGTACTTTATAAATTTTGAAAATTAACCCCTTTTAAAGATATTGGTGCATATGTTCTCCCATTTGGTAGATTGCCCTTTTATTTTATAATATTTTTAGTTTTATAGAAAACTTGCAAAGACAATACAGAGTTTCTATTTATTTCTTACCTGGTTTCCCCACTTGTACATTTGTGACCACTAAGGGAACCACAATGATACCTTATTATTAACAACTTTATTTTGATATTACTGGTGTATTCCTAAGTTTCTTTTTTCTGTCTTAAGATCCCATTCAAGATATCACATTGTATGTATCTGTCTTGTGTCCTTAGCCTTCCCTGGGTTATGGTAGTGTCTCAGATTGTCCTTGTTTTTCATGACCTTGACAGTTTTGAGGGTACTAGTTAGGTATTGTGTAGAATGCTCCTCAATTTGGAGTTGTTTAATGCTTGGGAGAGGAAGAGTACAGAGTTGAAGAGACCTTATTATTATTGCAGTATGTCAAGGGTACATGCTGTCCACATGACTTATCACAGATGACGTTAACCTTGTTCACATGGTCAAGGTACTGTTTGACAGTTTTTTCCATTGTAAAGTTACTATCCACCCTCCACCCCAACTTCCAAACAATACTCTTTGGAAACAAGTCCCTAAGCTCAGCTCTTATTTGGTAGTTGAGAAAGGAAGAGAGGAGGGAGGGCTGCACTTCTTTTGATTGATTCATTCAACAAATATTTTGGAGCTCTCACCTGAGGGCAAGATGATGAACACAGCCTTATCTCTTATCTTTTGGGTCTTCCACCTAAAAGAGGCACACTCCCAAAAAGCACAGACCAGCTAACATCCTCTGAGTGTTTTGAAGGAAATAAACTGGGAAGGAGGATAAGACATGGGGTCTGGACAGCAAGGAGGAACCTGCCTCATATATGGTCACTGAGAAAGACATTTCTCAAAGCAGCCATGTGAGTTGACCCTGAATGAGAAGAAGCAGTTACCTGAGCACAGAGTAGGGGGAAATGCATTCTGGACAGAGAGAACAGCAACTGCAGCACAGACCCCAAAGTTGGGAGAGCGAGCTGCATGCTTCAGGGGTAGGCAGGGCAGCAGGGCTGCGGGGGAGGAAGGCTCATGGGTGTCATGTGTGACATGCATCCTGGGCCTTCACTCTCTCAGGTCTCCACTCTTGTTTTAAGGAAGAAAAAAAGCTCAAGATGGCATTTAAAAAATATTATTCTCCTCTTTTCATCAATACAGACACACTGATACTAGATGTGGATAGAAAATAACTTGAAATCACTTCAGAACACAGCAATCTTAGGTTTATAAAATTTCATTTATCAAGGGAAATTTCCCATTGTTTATGAAGATAATAGGTTGTACTTTCATAAGAAGATTTTGCTCCCCAGTCTTTTAAATGCAAAGTTGAAAGTTCATAAAAGTAAACTCTCCATTCAACCCATTTTTCAAATCAATTCACCAAATCTTCTATTTTGAGAAGAAATTCTTATAGATCTGGTTATAGAAGCACTGGGTTTTTTTTGTTTTTGTTTTTTTAAAGATTTTATTTATTATTTTTAGAGAGAGGGGAAGGGAGAGAGGCACAGAGGAAGAAGGACATCAATGTGTGGTTGCCTTTCACCTGGAAGCACTGTTATTAAAAATCACCATTTTAATTTTCTCCCAATTTATTTCTAAGTTAAAAATACTGCTTTAAACATTGAAATCTTCACCTTAAGTCAATGTTAAAGAAATCTACCAATTTTTGACAAAATGCAGTGAAACTTAAAGAATAGCTGGCACAGGAAAACTGCTGAGGCAAATAGTGAAAAACCAGATTATATTTGAGAACCCATTTCTGTTAATTATTCATAATCATTATATATATAACATATATATATATTACATATATATAACATATATATATATATATATATATATATATTACATAACAGATAAAGATAATTCTCTTTTACTTGTAAGTAAGGTTTATGCAAGTGGAGCATAACCTGGATCAGGGTTTAGCAGCCTTTGTAAAGGACCAGACTGTAAATATTTTCAGCTGTTCAGGGCATATAGTGTCTATAACAACTATTCAGCTCTGCTTGATGACGAGAAAGCTGCATAGACGACACAAATGAATGACTATAGCTGTGTTTCAAAACAACCTCATTTATGAACACTGAAGTAATGAGTTTCATGTAATGTGTGTATGTCACCAAATAGTCTTTAAAAAACTTTTGGAAACACTTAAAAATGTAAAAGGCATTCTTACCCTATCGGCTGTATAAAGACAGGCACTGGGTTGGATGCGGCCTGTGATCCAGTCTGTAGACCCTTGTGCATTATTGAGCATCAGCCCGCCCACCCGCAGCAGAGGAAGTACTCCTCCTACCCTGCGTCTCATTTGTGTGCTGCCCTGAGGGGGAAAGAACAAAGTGTCTCTAGTGATTCTAACTGCTTCTGTCCTCAAGGCTACTTTGTCCCCTCATCTGCCTGTAATCTGGGTCCTCCACATAGATGCTCGGGGAGCTTCATCCTTTATATTGGGAAGCAGAAAAAAATTGAGACCTTCCAGCCTCGGTATAAAACACAGACTTCTTAGAGTAGAGTACAGACCTCTCTCTTTTTAATGTTTGCTTCCATTTTCCACACAGCCAAAACAATAGCTATGGCTCTCACAAGATTTCTCACTTACTGGACCCTGGCTTCTCTACCTGAATGGCCCCATTCCTGTCCTTGGCACTCATCCCATAACCCACCATATTCCACTTTTCTTGTCTTTTAAGTGATCAGTCACTTTCCTCGCTCTCCCTATTGAGCTAAGTGTATCCTCTCATGTTCTTTTGGTACCTTATCCTGGGAAATGTGTAGGATTACTGTGTTTATAGTATATAGATGTACTTGTTAGGAACTTAATAAAGTTCTGCCCAAATTAACAACAATCCTAAAAATTTACTATATCAATAAATGACTATATCATTTATGACTATAAATGACTATAAAATGACTATATCAATTATGAGGAGTGAAGCTGAAAGAAAATGAAACTTCTCTCACTACTATCAGAAAAGAAGGTCATCTTTATGCTAAAGCAAAGACTGTTTTCTTTCTTTATTCTCCACATTTTCTTTACAGATAATAGAGAATTTTTATAGAAGAGGTAAGCAAAGATTATACAGGCAAAATTTTAGAAAGAAATGCCTTAGCAAAGTGTATCAGACAGTTAATAAATGTTATTACTTTTTTTGTCAATTTGTTAGATTTAAAATTGTTATGACTTTTTATTTTCTCATTCTTTTTTAAAAAATATTTATTATTTTTAGAGAGAGGGGAAGGGAGGGAAGCAGAGAGGGAGAGAGACATCAATGTATGGTTGCCTTTCACCTACCTCCAGCTAAGGACCTGGCTGGAGACCTGGCTTGCAACCTCGTTATGTGCCCTGGCTGGGGAATCGAACCAGTGACCTTTGGGTTCACGGGCCGGCACCTTATCCACTGTGCCACCAGCCAGGGCTATTTTCTTGTTCCAAAGACACTTTCATACCCAACCTTTTATTCAACTTGTGTATTCTTTGTCAAAATAAAACTCCTAAACTGTATGACCTTCAGGCCTAAAATATTGTTCATCTCTCCTCATAACCACAGAAACTGTCAATTTGGCTTAAAGTTTTATTTATTAATTGTGACTGTAATAAACTAGTTATACATCTGTGGCATAAATTAAATTTGGAAGTTTTGAGTTCAAAAGAATCAAAAGATCTGTAAGTATGGGTGGATGTTTCGTATATTACCTTACCAGGTAACTAATCCCAAAATAAGAATTTAAACACACCGTATATCCTATGACAGCTTTCATTGTAAGCTTTTGTGATTGGTTCTTATTCTTGAAAAATTTAGACTAAGTGGGTGATAATTACATAATTTTCAAATTATCAATAGAAAAAAACAAACGAAAGGAAACATTTCCTGAAATAAGTTTATACATCATAAGTGTTGAACTTAATGGATGAATTCTAAGTAAACTACTATGGGCAGTCAATCTAATCCATCAAGAGAGGGAGCACAGGGCTAATGTAGTGTGAAGGGGAATAAAAGGAAAACAGGTAACGGCCTCTTTATATGAAATGGAAGGGCTTTCATTTCTGTTTAGCAGTAAGGCAGCCTCAGCAATCAAGTATTCTGCTATGCTAATACGTTGCTATGTTTTATACTTCTGCTTTTTCATTTTCTTGAGCTTCCTCTTTTTAAAAATCTTTTAAGAGTAATTCTGTTTGCTTCATTTGTATATCCTAATGCTTCTTTGAAAAATGATGTGGTAGGAAACATCCATTAGACATGAGAGCTCAGGTCCCTGGCGAAGCAGGTGAGCCCACAGGTGCACACAGGTGTGCTGTATTGCCACCTTCCAACAGAGTAGAATTCCAGCACAGATTTATCTTTCAGTTGTTCGAAGTATCATGTTATGGAGGTGATATTGACTAAGCACAAGTGGTGGTAAAAGAATTTCTGTAAAGTGGTCCTGACAGTATAATGGTGACCTCACCAGCCAGCTTGGCAGGGTAGACAGTGTGGGTGTCTGTGTCCTCTACTGAGGGTCTTTGCACTTAGAGTTGGAGTTTGTGGTAGGAGAGACTAAAGCCAAAAGGTAGAAAATAGAGGGTATGTTCTGAATATTAAAAAAGGAAGGTACAGCTAGCTATTTAAGATCCAAGATATTTTATGTCAACTTAAATAAGACAGTAAAAATACAGTCTTAGAAATGAATTCGTTGCATAAAAGATGGAAAATCACCAAAGTGAAAACTTTTACCTAATCAGGCATCTGAAGCCCCAATATTTATAAGAATATCATTGCATTTTAATATTCCAATAAAATAGTTTTATGTTTTCCCATACAATTGGTTCCCTTTTCATTTTGAAATAAAATAATTCTTAATACCTATGTTGTCTCTCAAATCTTAAATGAAAAAATGTTAAAACCCATCTGCCTTGGACATTGATTTTAAAATTAATTCTTTACTACTTAAATTCTTTTTGATGTAAAGTAGCATTTGCTTTTATCCATTTTGACTTTATGTACTATTGATGTTTAATTTGGATAAAAATTATTTGGTATAATAGAGAAGGGATTTCTATAAATGCATTACTTTAATTCAGAACACTATTTATATACAATTGTGATAAGAACTGGGGCAGTTATAAAGAAATATCCCCATTCATCTTTAAACTCTAGAAGATTAGAAATAAGTTAGACACAAGGACTTACTATAAGTTGAATATAGGTGTAGCAATGAAAGGAGTGCCTTAATATATTCATAATTTTATTAGGATAATTTTAGGAAACAAACTCATTCAGGGTAGAGCCATTAAAAAAAAAAATGTCCTAGAGAATTACTGGAAGGTAGAGAGATCTAGCAAAAACTCAGGCTTTAGAACGGCAGGAACCAAGTCAATCCAGGGACCTCCTCTGCAGGAAGGTGGCCCTTCTTGCTAGTTTTCTGCCACTAATGTGTGACTGATCCCACCTCCTTAGGCTAGTTTCTTTCCATTCTGCTCCCAAGTGACTTGGTCTCTAAAGTCCCACAGAAGTATTTGATTGCCTCCCTGCCTGCACCAAGAATTGGTTGTTCCTGTTGGGTTAGAGGCAGGCTTTTGTCTGAAGGCTAGGTCTCCTGATGCACTGCTGGTCTGCCTTGCGAGGGGAGGGGGTTGACTGTGGGAGGTGGCTGATATATTGAATAAGAGCTTGATCAATAAACTCATAAAAGGAAGCTGTTCTATATGCTTTCCTCATGGAAGGGATGGGATGTCTATCACCTTTTAGAGGTTGGGTTGGATTTACATGCCAAGAGCAAATAGATGAAGAGGGGAGAGTTCTGGGTAGTGGAGCAGTTTGAGCCAAGTTGTGTGGTTTCATGATTGGCCCAAGGGCAGATCAGTGTAGCTTAGAGATCCTCAGTGCCATTGCCCTAGGTCCTGGAGCCGCTCTCCTCAACGCCTGGCCTCCAACCCAGATCACTGAAACAGAATACTTGGGGTTTGTGTTCAGATCTTTAGCAGTTTTTCAAAGTTTCCCAGATAATTTTGATGTAGAGATGTTTGAGCACTAGACAGCTAGAGAGAAGACAATGTTATGAATTTGTGAAACAGGGAAAAGAATATTAGAACAAGACTGTGGCAGCTTTCTGTACCAGACTAAGGAGTGTCTGAAATGTATCCTGTAAGTAAAGTGGAGCCACCAAGTTTTATATTTTATCAGTTTCCATCCTTTTTCTGAGCCCAGCACAGTTGTGTCTATTTCAATTCCTTTCAGGGATGTAGGTAGATGGAGAGGGATCGCGTGTGTGTGTTACAGCCCTTCGTGCTTATTGAGAATGTTATTTATTCATTTTTCTCCTCTGTAAGAGTAGATGTTCTAATTCCAGATTTATTTTCCTAAACACAATATATTGATGTTTGAGTGACAATGTTTCTTTCCTCCTCAGGGGAGTTGGCTGCATCTTTGTTGAAATGATCCAAGGAGTTGCCGCTTTTCCAGGAATGAAAGACATTCAGGATCAACTTGAACGAATATTTCTGGTAAGTTCTTTACAGGATGCTTTTGAGAAAAATTGGTTTCTAATGCATTCCTTAGCAACACATTGCACATGGGAGTGAAAAATAATTTTAAACACATTTATTGGTCATCATATTTAATTCTAACGTATTTTGGGATCTTTGAAAAAGCAAGAAATTAGTTCATAATTATTATGTTTTTAACTAGAGCACATTAATAGTATGTCAAAATGGTAAGGACAGGATGTCAGAGGTAATATAGAACAGTGGGTAAAAAAGAAAACTCTGACAGAAAAGTTGTGAATTACTTATATAGATATCCCCACTTTAAGCAGGTGTAATTTTTTTCCCATAAAGTAGAGCATCGAGAGAGGGTGGAGGGAGGAGAAGACAGTAACTTTAAAATGGAGAAATCAAGCAAACAGTGTCTCAGCTAGGTCTTCAAGCTTATTGTCACCACTACCCTTGACGTGGTGTATTGGGAGTGACACTTCACTCCTATGATCTTTCTCCCAAAACCAGGATGGCAACCTAATTATGAAAAACACATCACACAATTCCAAACTGAGGGACAGTCTACACAATACCCAGCTAGTAGTCTTCAGCATTATCAAGGTCATCAAAAACAAGGGCGATCTGAGAAACTGTCACAGCCCAGAAGAGGCTATGAAGGCATGAGGACTCAATGTAATGTGGTGTCTTGGATGGGATCCTGGAGCAGCAAAAGAACATTAGGAAAAAACTAGTGAAACCCAAGGATAGTGTACAGTTTAATTAACATCAGCACACCAATGTGTTTCTCAGTTATGACAAATGTTCCATGGAATGTAAGATTTTAACAGGGGAAACTGGTGAGGGTATACAACTCTCTATACTATTTTTTGATAATGCGCCTAAAACTATTTTAAAATTTAAAACATTAACAACTTTTTAAGTATGCAAACAATAAAAATAAAATGTGCTCTAGAGCCAGATGATCTAGTTTTATCACATGCTCTGTCACCTTGGGCAAGGGACTTGGCTCTCTAAGCCTTAAATTTTTTATGGGGGAAATGAGGGATAATAGAAACACCTGTCTCATAGATAGTTGTGAGGAATAATTGACTTAATATATATAAAGTGCTTTTAGAACTATGCCTGACACATAAAAAAAAAAAAGTTGATCATCATTTTTGGGAGATCTACCATTGATGTCATTGGGGTGTTAAAGTCCCTTATTGTGACAATATTACTGTCCTTCACTCCCTTTTTGTCCATCAATATTTGCTTCATATATTTGGGTGCCCCCACTGGGTGTATAAATGTTTATAAGGATTATGTCTTCTTGTTGAATTGACCCCATTATCATTATGTAGTATCTTTCTTTGACTCTTATTGTAGCCCTTGTTTTAAAATCTATTTTTTTCTGATATAAGTACAGCAACTCTAGCCTTTTTTCTTTTTTTAAAAGTATGTTTTATGGATTATGTAGTTACAGTTATCCTAATTGTTTTCTCTTTGTCCCCCTCGACCTGGTATCCACCTTTCCTCCAGCAGCCCTCCCGCCACACCCTTAGTTCATGTCCATGGGTCGTGTATATAAGTTCTTGGCTTCACCTTTTCCTATGCTGTTCTTAACATCCCCATGTCTATTTTGTTCCTACGCTTTATGCTTCTTAATCCCTGCACCATTTCCCCATTTCTTCCCCTTCCCCCTCCTAGCTGATAATCCTCCAAATGATCCCCATACATATGATTCTGTTCCTGTTCTGATTGTTTGCTTAGTTGGTTTTTGTTTTTATTTTTTAGATTCAGTTGTTGATAGGTGTGAGTTTGTTGTCATTCTGATGTTTATAGTTCTGATCTTCTTCTTCTTAAGTCCCTTTAACATTTCATGTAATCATGGCTTGGTGATGATGAAGTCCTTTAGCTTTACAATGTCTGCAGAGCACTTTACCTGCTCTTCCATTCTAAGTAATAGCTTTGCTGAATAGAGTAATCTTGGTTGTAGGTCCTTGCTTATCATGACTTTGAATACTTCTTGCTATCCCTTCTTGTCTGCAAAGTTTCTTTTGAGAAATCAGCTGATAGTGTTATGGGAACTCCTTCATAGTTAACTCCCTGCTTTTCTCTTGCTGCCTTTAAGATTCACTCTTTTTCTTTACCCTTTGGCACTTTAATTATGATATGTGTGTCGTGGTGTGGTCCTCTTTGGGTCAAACTTTATGGGAATCTCTGTGCTTCCTGAACTTGTACGTTTATTTCCTTTGCCAAATTAGAAAGGTTTTCTTTCATTATTTTTTCAAGTAATTTTTTAATTTCTTGCTCTTCCTCTTCTTCTTCTGGCACACAAATGATTTGGATATTGAAATGTTTAAAGTTGTCCCAGAGGTTCCTAAGCCTCTCCTCATCGTTTCTAATTCTTGTTTCTTCTTTCTGTTCCAAATGAATGTTTATTTCTTCCTTTTGCTCCAAGTCATTGATTTGAATCCTGGCTTCCTTCTATCTCTGGTTCCCTTTATATTTTGCTTTATTTCACTTCTTCCTTTATTTTGTGCCCATACTCAATCATTTCTCTGAGCATCTTGATCACCAGTGTTTTGAGCTCTGTATCTGATAGGTTGGCTATCTCTGTTTTATTGAGTTCTTTTTCTGGGGTTTTGTTCTATTCTTTCTTTTGGGCCATATTTCTTTGCCTTCTCAATTTGACAGCCTCCATGTGTTTGTTTCTGTGTATTGGGTAGAGCTGCTTTGACTCTGTGTCTTGGTAGTGTGGCTTAATGTAGTAGGTGTCCTAAAGGGTCCAATGGCACAGCCTCCCCTATCACCCAAGCTGGGTACTCGAGGTGCACCCTTTGTGTGGGCTAAGTATGCCCTCCTCTTGAGTTGAGGCTTGGTTGCTGTTGGGAGATCAATATTAGGGATTCACCCGGGCCAGTCAGCTGCAAGGACTGGCTGTGACCACTGACCACCAATCTGTATCATCCTCGGCTGTACAGAAACAGGGTGGTGGTGCTCTGACACGGTCTGTAGCTGTCCACAGTGTACTTTGGCTCTGGGGTTTCCCAGGTGGTGCAGGCCAAGGTCAGGCCCACCTGTGTTTGCCCAAGGCCCCTTGCCTGCACTATAAAGCAGTCTGAGATGCTGCTACCTGTGCTGGGCTTGGAGATTCCCAGGTGAAGCCAAGCTGCGAATCTAAGCTGGCTGCCGCTAGTGCCAAGCCTGGGGCTCACTGAGGCAGCTATTTCTTATCTGAGAGGATTTAGCAAGCTATAAAGCCTGAACCAAGAACAGCCATTCTCATGGAAAAAACAGCTTGGATGGGCCCATAAATTAGGTGGGGTGGAGTCTCTGAGATCTCCAAGGCAGGTCGAACAGCGTTAGCCTGGAGTTTCAGATATGGCACCAGCTTGCCGGCTCTGGTGGGGGAGGGTTTAGAAAAGGGACATTGGCTCTCTGTTCCCCTTGCTGCCAGACACGTGAGTTTATCCCTGTGTGCCACCTGTACCTGTCAAGCCACCACCCTGGTGGTGAGTCAGAGGGAGTTAGTCTGAGTAGGGGAGTAAGTGTGTAGCTTCTTTCAGAGAAGCTGCTTGAAGCTCCAGAAGTTTCTTCCACCAACTCAATCCCCACAGGTTTGTGTAGCCAAAAGTTGTGGGGACTTACCTTTCTGGCACTGGGACCCCAGGTGGGGGGCCTGGTGCAGGGCTGGGACTCCCCCTCCCAAATTTTTATCCAGCGAAAGCAGGTGTGGGACCAGCCTGTTCCATGTATGCACCCCTCCTACCTGTCTCAGCGGATGTGGTTTCTTTTAATTCCGTAGTTGTCGGGTTCCCATTCAAGTCCATTTTTGACAGTTCTGGCTGATGGTTGTTCTATATTTGAATTGTAATTTTGATGCGGCTGTGTGAAGAGGTGAGCCATGTCTGCCTACCCAGCATGGTGAACAGATGCCCCTATCCCAGCTTTTTTTCTGTTTCCATTTTTATGAAATACCTTTTTTCATCCCTTTGGTTTGTATGTGTTTCTTTTGATCTAAAGTAGGTCTCTTCTAAACATCACATATAAGGTGGAGCAAAAGTACACTTCCAGTTGTTCATATGAAAAATAATAATAAATAACAGTACATGAATAAACTATGTTTTGCATATTCAACTGTAAACCTACTTTTGCCCAACCTCTATACAGGTCTTGTATAGAGAATAATGCATCTTTATAATGGAAGGGCCCCATAATATTAAAAAGTATAAAAATTGAAAAATCATCTTTTGTTCTATATTCTTTTGAAAATTATATTTAGTACTTTGATATACATCCTCTGTTTCTACACCTTAAGAAAATTGAATCAGCTCTGGCTGGTAGCACAGTGGATAAGGCGCCAGCCTGCGAACCCAGGGGTCACTGGTTCAATTCCCTGGCTGGGGCACATAACCAGGTTGCCAGCCAGGTCTCCAGCCAGGTCCGTAGCTGGAGGCAGGTGAAAGGCAGCCATACATTGATGTCTCTCTCCCTCTCTGCCTCTCTCCCTTCCTTTCTCTGGAAATAATAAATAAAATCTTTATTAAAAAAAAAAGAAAATTGAATCATATCTTGTGTACTGTTTTGTAACTTTTTTTTACTTAACAATGTGTATTCGATATATTTAATTGAAAAATAAATCTAGAAACATCATTGTTAATGACAAGGGAGTGTTTCATCCTATGGATGAGATATTTTTAGTTTGTTTAAAGTTATCAACTGTTATAAAGTGCCCCCAGAAACATCCTTTGTACCATTATGTTATTACTTAAGAATTACTATAATTGAAAGACTTAATTTAGTAAAATTTTTCATAAATCTGACTATTCTTATACATCCATTCTTTTATCTAAATTCATGTAACAATTTCTTCTCCCTGTTCCCAAGAAAGTTTCTTCTTACTGATTTCATTGAGATTGTTTTGAGCGTATAAATTTTATTAGGAAGAAATTATATAAAATTCAGCTTTTCTATTACAAGAATAAATTATATTCCTTTGTGCTATTTTATGGCCCTTAGCATAAATGTACTGTTTTAATAAGCATACTTTCTTTTGCTTTTTTCTACTTCACTCTATTTTCATTCATTCAATTATTTTAAGTAACTTTTCTCCAGTTAATTTGTTAAAAATATAATGTGCTCATTGATATATTGTATCATTGAAAATTTATAGCATAAGAGGAAATTCTAATGGGCTATAGTTTGCATCGCAGATTATTATGCTACATCCTTAAATACTTTGCCTTTTAATTTAATTAAAGTTCAATGGTAATTATAATACCACTTAATTGTTTTGAGAATAATTTTTAAAACTTTAGATTCTAGTTCACTCTCTAATAGCCATGAACAGAGTCCTTAAATAAGCTTGTCAAATTACTGATATTTCTGCTAAAATGAATTTACTATATTGAAATCAGAAAATTTCAAAAGGAAATATAATGAGAAGTATCTTCACTTATATATATTATTCCAGAGTGAATTCAAAGGAAGGGGAACTGGTTGTACCAGAAATAAAATATATTCTATAGCAATAGAACAAAAACGAGTTTTATGACATCATTGTTTATTGATGTTGTTTAGTCAAAGTTTTAGTTTTAAACACTTTTTTATAATATAAGTAATTTCAATAGGTAATATCCTGTTAGGTTACTTCCTATATGAAAATTTTGCTATTATTTCTTAATTTTACAGCAATAGTTCCCTGGTTTTATGGGTCTTCAGAGGCCTTTGAGTTATGACTAGGCTTTTAATAAGTCAAAGAAATAAATCATTATAAATTTCCCATGGCAATATTGATATCCTAAACTACTATTTGCTCTTGTTAGAGCACAGAGACCCTTAAATGCAGATAAGCAGCATGATTGATGGTAATAACTCTGTCTTTCTCTGTAATTATTATATGTATAGTGCTTTTTACAAGTAAAATGTCCTTTGGTAATTAGGAGATAAATATCATCTAAAATTGATGCTGTAGAATTAAAATGTTATGTTTACCCTGAAGAATTACACATGATCAAAAAAAGAAATCTCCAGACTTTTGACAGTAAATGTTATCATCTTAAATATTTAATTTCCTCCACTGGATTGTTTAAATTTGCAGATGTTAGCTTTATGTCATGTTCTACAAGTAGGCTCTCTCTGGAGTTGTGTGATCATTGGAGAAAGACATTCTATTAACTCAATAGGGTTGAATCATGGGGAAAAATGCTTTTCCTTAGTGATCTGTTACATCTGGTCTGAAGAGGAATGACAAAGTGTAATTAAATCCACTTTTACAAGCTTCTCGTATAAACTGCCAGAGATTGTGCTTTTTTGTTGTTGTTTTTAAGATTTTATTTATTATTTTCAGAGAGAGGGAAAAGAAAAGAGGCAGAGAGGGAAAGAAACATCAATGTATGGTCGCCTTTCACTGGTCTCCAGCCACGGACCTGGCTGGAGACCTGGCTTTTGGAACCTGGTTATGTGTCCTGGCTGGAGAATCAAACCAGCAACCTTTGGGTTCTCAGGCTGGCGCCTTATCCACTACCAGCTAGGGTCAGAGACTGTTTTAAGCAGCGACCATGTATCTGGCCTCTGGTAAAGCTTGACCAAGGAGATAATCAGCTTTGAAAAGCTCTGAAATGTGGGATTATTTGGATTTTAATACAGAGACTAAGACTGTTTATTCCTCCTGTGAACTGTATATAGAAAGGTGGTTAATAACTTTGAAGCACAAAATTAATAGCTTGTTATATAAGATAACTAATTAACTATCTCATTCTGAATCTTCATAATAAATGTGAAAAGCAACAAAGATCAGTCAAAAAAAAAAAAGCCTTTGTATTTTTCTTTGGATGGTTTTCTCTTTGTTTTTTCTTTTTCTCTGCTTTGGTGGAAAGGAGCAGTTTATAATTTGAACAAGTCCAATGAATTCATTTCTACAAAATAATAACTGCTGATGTATATATAAGGTGAGTTGGCTGTGCTATAATTTGAGATTTCACCATTAAATCATTTTCCTTGAAATTGTGATATGCATTGGCAAAAAGAAAGAACGTGATAGAATTTTGACAAATTATATTTAAGATACTTCGCATTGCCAGATGAATGGGTTCCTAGTTCTCTAAGCAATGACTCTGATCTTAGGTGAAAACAGTGGTTTATTTTCTTGTTTTTCAGCACTACCCATTTTCATCATATAGTCTGTTCACCTCCATTAATTGCAAAAATAAGCAATAGATAAATTCATCCGGGTAAATGTATACTCAGAGTGACAAAATCAGAACTAATAAAAAAAACTGTTCTCTAATCACATGATTCTGAGCTGAAAAAGGAAGTTGCTTGGCAGTGCCCTGGGAATAGGTGCCTCCCCCGCTTCACAGCAGCTGAGCAAATGGCAGAGCTGCCTGGGACTGTGGCAGAGGCTCTGGGCTGCGCGGCTCATGGTCCAGGGCACAGCACCCAGGACAGACGGACCGGCATGATTCTGTCTGGGGGGCCCTGTCCTTGTTCTCCTCGCCTTCAGATTTTGTTAACACGGAGGGCCCTACCTTTCCCTGTCACCTGAGTCTTCTGGCTTGTACCAGTTGTTCAGTTGTTTGTTAACCTATTGCCTATTATTTGGTTGGCACAGTTGTTAAAATGTTTTTCTCCCGTGTGTGTCTGGTTCAGGATTTAAAAGTGTGTTAAGTGTGGGAGACTGTGTGACAAGATTCCACTTGCTGCTTAGAAAGCTACTACTCAGATGGTCCTTTGAGTCAGATCACTCCTTAAGCCAACCTCTGTTTTGCAGTGCACTGACTATAGAGATGCAATCTGCAGACCTAGTTCCAATTCCCATTTCCCACCCCTGGTTCTATGTCCAGCATCTTAGCTGGAACCATAACCCTGAGCTTTCATGACTGGCTAGGACAGCCATAGAGAACGTAAGAGAAAGCTGGCACTGACTCCTTAGATGGTCATTACCATCCAGTTGGATGGAGAACCTACATTGTTAAGGTGAAGTACTGATACCACAAATTTGTGTCATCACTGCCATTATTAGATTTGCCTGAGGTCATTTACACCAGACTTATTCAGCACACACTCTGCAGCACCAGGTACAATGGGGACGTGAAGAAATTGTGGGCCATGGTGTGTGCCCTAGAGCAGGTAACAGTCATCAAAGTGGGCTGGCACACGTATCTTTAAGAATGGAGTCGTAAAGAATTGCTGAACAATTGATCAGCCAATGGAAGATCCAGTATTAGCAATAGATCCTGTATTAGTTTAAAATGCTGCACTCTTAGTATTGGGTTCTGATCCCAAGTTGTTCCCTCCCGCCCCCAAGAACAAGTCACCTTTTCCAATTGGATTGTAGTTTCTGTATCTTTAAAGGAAAGAATTGAATTAAATGATTTCAATAATGTCTTGCAGCTCTAACCATGTTTAATTCTAAAATGCATGTTACAGGATTATGCGTAAAGGTCAGTGGGTGTTTAAAGATAGAATTGCCAAGTAAATTTGAAGAAAGCTTTAGGGTAAAGATTCTCAGTGGAATAAAGGAGACAGGAGACCCCAGGCAATGACGCAGGGACAGTGGTTGGGCCTGTATGGGTGGAAGGCAAGAGTGGATGTTCAAGGCTAGATTTTGATAGATTAAGGACTTTTTGTCTTATTTTATCTATAAAGTAATAATGAGACAAAGCAATATTTTTTTATTCATTATTTTTTAAAGAGAAGGACAGGGAGGGAGGAAGAAAGGGAAAGAAACATCAGTGTATTGTTGTCTTTCACCTGTCTCCAGCTAGGAACCTGGCTGGAGACCTGGCTTGCTACCTGGTTATGTGCCCTGACTGGGAATTGAACTAGTGACCTTTGGGTTTGCAGGCCGGTGCCTATCCAGGCCACAGCCAGGACAAGACAATGCAACATTTTAACAAGAGAGTAATAGTGTTAGAATAGCTTTTAGCAAAATTAGTATAGTATTGTGTAATGATGAACCCAACTGTATAACAATGGACAGAGTTAGGGATCTAAGCAATATGTCTTGAAAATATTAAACAACAATTTTTAAAGTCTGTTTTAGTAAAACAAAGTAGGGCAACAAATGCCTCTTAATTTGTGCATGCTTCTCTCAAGCCTTCCCAGTAGGCATAGTTTTTCATACAGAGGTAATTTTTTTCATAGTGTTACATTTATAAAAAAATAAAGCAGTTAGAAAATTTTAAAAGAGGGATGAAAATAAATAAAAATCACCATTCGAGGATAACCAGTGATACACATTTTAAAAAATTTTTTTCTCTTTTAGTTTTTCACAATTGGGTTAATAATAAATGTATGGTTTTTGTATCCAGCTTCTCTTTATTTTTCACATTAAATAAGGAACCATTTCCAAGCTATTAATATAAGTATACTTGAAAGTATTATTTTAATTATACTATAATGTCTTACAAATGTGCCCAAATGTGCTAACACATTACCATATTATTAGGTAATTTGCTTGCAGTTTTTATGCTACAGTAAGCATCACATAGTTCTATCCCATTCCATTATTCTTTCAGCAGGATTATTATACAGCTATTCATGTGCCAGGCACTGGGTCTGCAGATGATGGTAAACTGACAGGCACAGACTCTGCTCCTCACAGAAGTACTGCTATCTCGGCTACATTTTAATGGCTTCTAGAAAGTCAGATCAGAATGCTGTTGTTGCCAAATTGTTTTGCTATGTCCTTGATGTAAAGGATACAGAAGAGAAAGGTGTCCAAGATACCTGCAGAGTTTTATAGAACTAAGTGATTAGTGAGCCCATTGAAATAATGGTGACATTGAAAAGGCGTGCCATGGACGGACCGGAAGAGGTGAGCTCAGGCTCCTGAACTTTCTATGTGAGCAGGTGAGCCCAGGTGGAAATGGCCAGTCCACAAAGCATACAGAAGCAGGAGAAAGATGAGGATCACAGGATCATTCGCCCAACCGTACCAGTTCCTGACTAAGGAAAAGCTGCAGGGGAAATGCCGTGGATCGCCGCCCAAACCTTCCAGATGCTCGCAGCTCGTTGGCGTGGGGTGTGTGTGGGAGCTAGATCAGGAGAGAACAGGACAGAGACCGTCAAGTCCAAGTGAAGGAAAAGAAAGTAGGGGAAGGATCCTCCCTCAAGGGAAGTTAGAGGTGAACTCAGGGGCTGTTTAGTTGCTGGGTGGGGAGGAGGCCCCGTTCCTGGCCCTCAGGGTGCTCCTCCTGTCCCCTGTGCAGTGTGGGGCGCAGTGTGTTTGTTTACCACATGCTTGTAGCCCGGAGGGGGTGGGTTTTCTGCTGAAGGAATGGAAGAGTTGACACAGACACCGCATTTGGGTTTAATTGGGAAAGCTGAGACTGGCCATAGCTTCTAAAGGAGGCTTGGGGTCGTCCTCTTCAGGGAGGTGCTGGAGGGAGGGTGGGTGCGGCCCCACGGCCCTGGCCCAGCCTCCAGGCCTGGCTGTGCTTCTGGTGAAGCTTGATTATGAAACAGATCCCCTGCTGACAGAAAGGGTGAAAACCCCTGGACAAATGATGCCTTAAGGTCCTCCCCGGGCACAAGTTCTGTGGAGAAAAAAGTCCACATAGAAGAAAAACAATGAAGAGAGAGCCAGTGCCAATGAAGATGCTAAAGAAATAAAAATTGAGAGATTCATATATAGAGACATTAGGTAGAAACTCTAATAAAGAAAGTTCTGTGCTAATAAGCCAATAGAAATGTTAGTAGCAAACTCCCATAGGGTCATTTGTCTTAAGACAAAACCAGGACAGTGGGATATCCCACTATAGAATAGCTAATCATGTTTCCTTTTTGCAAAGAAACTTTATTTCAAGACTATCTCTGTGATGTAGAGATTGGAATTAGGTTACATGGTGGAAAAAATATTTTGTACCTTGTTTCTTGCATTTATATTATAGTGTTGCAGACTTTTCTATAAATGGAAAATGAGAACATTTTCATAAACCACTTACTTTTTCATGAAGTGATTGATATCTTCAACAAATAGTTATTACATAGTTATTATGGGCTAAATATTCTTAAATATTCATTCTGGGGAGACAGCAATGCACACAATAAAGTCCCTACTCTCAGGGAATCTATATCCCTGTGCAGGAAGAAAGACAATAAACAGATCCATGTAAGATGTGACTCATAAGTGTTGCATGACAGATGCTACTTGGGGACCTCTCCCAGGAGGTGATAACTTGTGTATTGAGTGAGGTTAGTGAAGGCACAAGACAGGCAGGTACCAGGAATCAGAGCATTTAGGTGGACAGAATAGCAACTTGCGTGTGCTTAATGATAATAATGTTAAAATTAGAGTTCTGTAGTCCAGATTTGGTGAGTTAAGGATCATTCCTCCTAGTGTATGAAGGCAATTTCCAATACTCTTGTTACTTTGCCCTCCTTTATATAGAGCATTGTCTTTTATGAGAAATCCTTGCTTTTTGTGAAGACTTAAATTCCTGTATCATTTACTCTTCAGAGAAGCAGGATGGGAAGAATCAACAAAGGGAATTTGAGAACACCAGTGTGCATGTTTCAGGGTGGAATTATGCTGCAGCTAGAGATTTGGGCTTCCTGATTCAATTCACTAGAAATGCTAGTTGTGGATAGTAGAAGGTGGGATATGTTTGTTTTTGAAAGTGGATGTTGGTTTAGTGGAGAGAACCGAGAAAAGACTATCCAGAGGACGAAGAGAATCAGAGGGCACTTTTTTGTCAAGTCAAAAGTAGAACTCCAAGAAGAAAAAACATACCAACTTCATCAGTGATCTCCCTGATTGCTAACTGAAAGGGTGGCAGTGTGGCTCACCCAGGGGGCAGGTGCTGGGGGATACAGGTAATATTTGCAGTGTGGTGTAATACCAAACGGTTCACAACTGCAATACAACAAGAGAACGAGGTAGTTGCGGACCACATTTTGTTGATCAGTTGACCTGATGCATTATTACAGAAACAATGCTCTGTTTCTCATTCCTGTGACTCTTACAGTTTATGTTACTATTAACATAGGATTGAGTTTAGGCATAGTCATCCTACCCGTACGTATGTCACCAAAGACATTTCTGGAGGCAGTAGTTCACATTTGTGGTCTGACAGTCTTAAATGTTCTGAAAATATTTTAACCTTATGTCTCTGTGTTATACTACCATTTTGTTTATTCATGACTTTGTTATCAATACATGACTACTTACGGGCTGTGGCAATTACTCCTTTTCCCAGCACTATCGCAGAACTCTCAGTGAAATCAATAACAGTCATTTAAAACATTATTTGTCTTAATTGAGAAGTTAGGAGTTCAGTGAGAGCTGGCCGGGCAGTCTGGACTTGGCATCTCTCCTGCGGTTTCAGACAGATGGTGGGGAGAGCGGAAACGAGGAACCGGAGCAGCGGGGGCTGGCCAAGCATCTCCCTCCTCGTAGAATCAGAAGCCCTCAAATGGGTTCTCTCCATGTGGGCTAGTTTGAGCTTCCTTGTGGTACCGTGGTTGAGTTCCAAGAGCGGGTGTCTTAGGAGCATCAGATGGAACCTTTGTTGTTTCTCGCTGTCCGTCAAAGCGATCTCCAGTCCTCAGCTAGAGTCAGAGAGAGGGGACACAGACCCCAGTCCTAGATGGGAAGAATGGCAAGAATGCCGGGGCCATGTGTTGACACTCCAAAACTGAAATGTAAGTTTTCGTTAGGTCCTATCAGCAAGTTGAGCTGCTGAACAGCTCTGTAGGTAAAAGGCAATCTGGGAAACAATCTATTCCAGCTGCCGCATTTTTTGGTGGTTTCGCCCGCACTCCGGCTAGCCGTTACAGCACTGTTTCCCATGACAATGTGAAAGTGTGAATTGTCACAGTTATTTGGTAGGTCATGATGGTCCCTCCTTTGCCCCCACCCCCCTTCTCCCCTTTTTGACTAACACGGACACAGATGTGTCAGACTGGCGAGGGTGGTGAAACACCCCCACAGCGTGACACATTGGAGGCAAGTGAGGAGGTGGCAACGCTTTCAGCAAATGCTCAGAATGTTATCCGTAAAGTAGATTTTTATAACTCAGATTCTGCCTTACATTTTGTTTTCGCTTGCAGTGTGCTCCCACAGATAAGCCTTGTTATTCCTTAGGACGTCACACATGTTATCTCTGTGCCAGTTGCATGGAAGGTGGCTCCCAGTGACCTCACCTCCTGGCGCCATGCCCTTTTGTCTTGTGTGTGAGCTGCACCTAGAGACTTGCTTTGAACGGATAAGCTACAGCACAAGTGATGGGACATTATCTCTAAGACTAAACCACAGAAAGATCGCTACTCCTTCTCTCGGGCTCTCTCTACTGTGCCTGGGCTCACTCGGAGGCAAGCCAGCTGCCATAATGTAATTGCCCCAAGGAGGGACCCGCATGTCACATGTCCAAGAGCTGAGGTTCCAGCCTGCAGCCAGCCAGTGACTTGACAGTTGAGCCCCTCTGAGCTGAGTATTCCTAGGAATCCACAGCCGTGGTTAACACTTTCGTTGCTGCCTTGCGAGAGACCCTGAGCGGCAGCTCCCAGCTCAGGTGCTCCTGGCTTCCTGACCAGCAGGAATGGTGACCCAATAAATGTTTGTTACTTAAAGCCACTAAGTTTTGGAGTCGCATTAGGCAGCTGATACATCTCCTGTGCCCTCATGACAGGCAGAGGTAGGTACTACTGCTGTTGCTTTGTAGCTGAGGAAACTACCTTCCGAGGTTACATGAATTTGCCTAAGAAGACATCTGTAATAATTGCCAGAACTGAGACTACATCCTAACCCGGCTGACCTTTCCAGAATAATCTGTTGCAGTTGTTTTTGCCCTAATTGCCAGGAAGTGGGCATGAGAGTGCCTTGGGAATCATTTTCTGAACACAAGGTCTCGGGCCGCACTTGGGGCCTCTGTGCAGCTCAACACACAGGCACGCCTGGCCCGATGAGTCCTCCTGGTTAAGAAGCTCCACTCCCAAAGATATTTGTCATACTTTGAAATGTTATGCGTATTTAAAATTTTCTGGCCCTTTGCGGCAACCTAAAAGCCTAGATAGTGTAGACATCCTCTCTAGAATATAGAAATCATTCTTCAGTGAGACCAAGTCCTGTGTTCTTTACAGGGATACTTTTGGTGTGACCTTGGGGCAAGCCATCATTACAAGTGTACTTAAAGGTTTCTTTCACGTGGCATTGCGTTAATAATATTAGGTGACTATTATTAGAATAGAATTATGTGCACAGCAAATGAAGATCTGTAATCATCATATCCCAGCACAGTAACTTCATATCTGTTCTGATCCCTTAATTAACATCCCAGCTTCCTTCTTTTGCTTATACCTCAAGAAGACTTTACTCTCAAGGATAAATCTGTCCAGCTGTTAATCTTTTGTGAGGCATGAGTTCACTTAAGATCTGACCTTGTATCATCTCTGGTCCAACCTCTTGCAAGAAAAAACAAAATAAGCCTCCTCAAATCACTTTATCCTAAGTTGATCTCTCATGTCTCATTATCATATATCTTGCTAGAAAGCTATGACTGTTGGATTAAAATTTATCATAAGAATAATCTGCCTAAGTCATTGGAGAATGTCTCCTAGAGAGCAACTTTTTCCTGCCAGGTTAACTGATTCCCTCACCTTGGAGTTGCATTTGTCCTCTCTCTCACTCAGTTCTTGACAGATGTATGTTTTCCAGGGAGTGTAGAGGCTTTGGTACTTTTTGTATTCTACCCAAAAACTCTTTGTGAATTTAGTTGTACTGAAAAAAGTGGTGAGAGCTATTTATTTTATTATATATTTTATAAATGAAAGTTGATCCCTCTCACCCCCTACCTCTGCCAACTACCAATCTGTCCTCTGTTGCTTATGAAATTGCTGTTTTGTTTTTTTAGATTCCACATAGAAGTGAGATCATGTGATATTTGTCTTTCTTTGTCTGACTTATTTCACTTAGCATAATGCCCTCAGGTTCAGCCATGTAGTTGCAAGTGGCAATATTTCATTATTTTGTATGGCTGAATAATATTTATACACACATATATGTATATATACCATATTTTCTTGAGAACTGTCTATTTTAAATGTACCATTCTTTTCATTTTTACTTGTTTTGTAAATGCCAGCTTCTGTTACTTTTGAATAACACTAAATATTAAAATTGCCAGCGAACTTAAGCTTCTTTGGGAGTATGTTCTTCTCCAGGGCAAGGACAAATGTCAGTGTCATACAACTTTGCCTTTCATGTTGGCCAATCCCTGATACAGATGCAGAAATTGGTTCAGGGGTGCATCCTGTGCTGTCAAACTTCTGTGCCCATACACCTGCCAGGAGTCACTATTCTCCTGTTTCCAATGTTTAAATATAACCCAGCTTTTTAAATGTTAGAAATGTTTCCCCCGCTAGTGAATTATTCTCTGATTTCCCAATTACAGATTCTCTCTCCTTCTCCTAAACCTCCTATTTTCTTTACCCACACCTCTCCGTTTTCTCCCTTCAGTTTTGACCGTGCAGTACAGTTATTGTTGTTATCAGTCCCCTAATTGAGTTTAGGATTTGGGAGTAGTAGACATGGGAGAAAGAAGTACCTCATGAAACCAAGCATTATCATGCACCCTGGTGCTACAGAGATAGGCTCACAATAATCGACATTGTGGAGAATTATTACATTTTAAATTTGCATTTATTGATTGCATTCAACATATTTTTTGTATTAGTTTCAGGTGCACAGCACAGCAGCTAGACATTCATATAGGTTACAAAGTGTCCCCTTCAATAACTCAAGTACTTACCTGGCACCATAGACATTTATTACCATATTGTTAACTATGTTCTTCATGCTGTTTACATTCCCATGCTTGTTTTTTAAATGCCAATTAGTTCTTAATCCCATCACCTTTTCTACCCTATTCTCCAACACCCCTCCACTCTGGCTCCCATCAGTTTGTTCTCTGTAAGTTTATTTCTATTCTGTTGCTTTATTTTGTTCTTTAGAGTCCTCATAGAAGTGAGATCATATGGTATTTGTCTTTCTCTGACCGATTTATTTTACTTCGTGTAATATACTCTAGGTCCATCCATGCCTTTGCAAATGGCAAGATTTCCTTTTTTTTTTTCCAGATAATAATTCATTGTACGAGGTCTGTCCAAATAATATCAAGCCAATGTCAATACAATTAAAATAGTTTGCGTGGCTGATACTTTTGGGACAGATCTTGTATATACGTACCACCACTTTTTTATCCACTTGTGTATTGAAGAGGACTTGGGCCACTTCCATCTTTCAGCTATAGCAAATAATGTTGCTGTAAACATGTTGGTGCTTATATTATTTTGAATTAGTTTTTCAGGTCTCTTTGGCTATAGACTTGGAAAGGGAATTGCTGGGTCATAAGATAGTTTCATTTTTAATGTTTTTAGGAGCCTCATGCATTTCCATGTGGTCGAACTGACTTGCATTCCCACTATTCTTTCCTGGGTGTTACTTAAAAACTCGATTTTGGGGAGAACTCTATGAGAATGACATTAAAAAATCACTTTAAAAATTAAAGATACTTCGAACCCAAAGGTTGCTGGTTTGATTCTCCAGCCAGGGCACATAACCAGGTTGCAAGCCAGGTCTCCAGCCAGGTCCGTGGCTGGAGGCAGGTGAAAGGCAACCATACATTGGGAAAAAAAATTAAAGATAGATTTCCTTTTTTCATTTGTCTAAAAATAGGTGTGAGTTCACATTTTCCTTTAGTTTCTCCTTTTGCAGTTCTTATTCTAATAATATGTAAGTCACTGTCATTTAACATTCAGATGCATAGTTCATTTTATTAAAGCTCTGTGGAACAAATTCCTATCAATATGCGCTAATTAAAATTTGGTACTAAAACTGTTTCATGTTTGCCATGTAAAGAGTAAATAGCTAAAAAGTGATAATAAAACCTTTTGTGGAGAATAATATCGAGCTCATTCCTCAGATCCCATCTTATTTTGGAGGAAGTGAAATACTGTTTCTCTCTCACAGAGTAGCGATGAATGCACATTTTAATCTGATTATTGACTCTTTGGATGTGATTCGTTTTGCAAAGCAGCTGTGAGTGCCTGTGATATGCCCAGCAGTGGGCTTCAGCGAATTTCTGCTTTGAAGATGTTTAGCACAATTGTTATTGAGTTTTGTTTTTAGTGCTTATTACTAGGAATACTACTGGATGGAAATATAGAAGCTAAAACCATAAGGGAACCTGATATGAGTGCCATTCCTTATTAATTTTCTTCCTTATAATGAAAAATATGTTTAGACATAAATAACCAGGTAGTGTGTACAGCAAGTGGCTCGTCTCATCATTGGGAGCTTCCTGACATACCATGATGTCAAATTGGATATGAAATGGGAAAGGTATTAACTTCAGTGAAATTATAATCCTCTAGCTAGCAAAAAAAAAAAAAGGTTTAATCTACTACAGTGTTTATTCATCTTTTCAAACATTAAGCTCAATTTTTGTAAATCATAAAGATAATATTACATGGGAGACCTCTGCACCTTTTGCCCAGTTTGGCTGTGAACCTGAAACTTTCATATAAAATAAAGTCTGTTGGGGGGCGGGGGAAGGTGGGGAAATAATACCATTGATGAATCGAAGTGGAATGATGTCCAAAAAGAAAAAAAAAAAAATCAATTCTTCTGAGTCATTAGGAATATTTCTCCTTTTAGGAATCATGTCTTACTTCTTCTGTAAGTGAGCCACTTTGCGCAGGGAAATAGACACAGGCAGTAAAAGTATTTATTGCCTGGCAATTGAATGAAAGGTGTGCTAGATGGAGCCAGGCAACACAGAGATCCTGAAGCAGAATGGCTAGCAGTATAGTAACAAGGTCAAGTAGAGGCATTGAAACCTATGATCCTGGTTGGTGTGGCTCAGTGGAAAACCTATAATCATTACTATGGAAATAGGGAACAGGGTTGGGGGACTTTGCTGATGATCCTTCTTCCCATGTATTTAGATTGGTATGAATTGGTTAAAATGGGAGCATTCATTTATTTGAACAGAGCTATATCAACATTTCAAAAAAGGAAAGAAGTGCTATGCCATATTGCCCATTATATAAATTCAGTGACTTTAATAGAAATCAATGAACCTTTTACTTTTGAGTGTTAAGATAAAGAGTGGTCTGGATGTTACAACAGATATTTTCTGACTGAAAAAATATTAAATTATTATTTACTAGTAAACTTTTCTATCTCAGTCACCACTTAGCATTTTTTAAAACCATTTTGAAAAAAAAAATCATTCAAGCAGACCATGAAATGATTTCATTTTCTCTGATAGCTGTTTCTTTGTCTTCAGTCTCCAAAGTAATGATTTTATCATGAAAGTGCTACAAGAAGCAAGCTTTTATTTTTAAACCAACTAACACTTGCTATTCCTTTGCTCAGAAAGAGAATGAAACACAACAGAACCTTCGTTTCTTCTAGCCTTTTGTCTTACTGTCTACAATTTAAATTTTGTATTCAAAACTCTGTATTAAAGTAAAAGGAACGACAAATAGGTCTACTGTTGGCTACTTCCATTTCACTGCTCAGTATTTTACTGTCTCTTCCCATGTGATCCTGCCCTCCAAACAGCTGTGCTTTATTTTCACTGATGTGCGCACTTATTCCAGATTATTTCCACTGATGTCAGCCAGGCCTGACCGGCTAAGCCTTATGTTCAGAGCATTGGGATAGAATCCAAAAAAGTATTAGAAGGACATGGCCTCTCCTGCAGGCACAGAAAAAGATGCTGAGATTCCCATTGGTGTAAGTAGTTCATCGAGGTGGTCTCCAGTAACAAAGACCAGCACTCTGACATTTTTCTTCCCATATACCCGAGGCTGCTCTTGGATGATTTTTGATGCTTCAGACCTACCTGTGACAATATTAAGGACATGTTTTAGAAAGTAGAAAAAGACAAGTTGTTATTTTTTAGCCCACCTGAGGATATATTTACTGATCTTAGGAAGAAGAAGGAAGAGGGAGGGAGGGAAAAGAGACAGAGAGAGAGAGATGGAGAAATATCCATCAGCTGCCTCCTGTGTACACCCTGACCAGGGACCGAACCCTCAATCTTTTGGTGTACCAGCTGACATTCCAACCAACTGAGCCACTTGGCAGATCTTTTTCAAACCCTTAAAAAAAGGAGGCACGGGTATATTCTAGGTGAGGTCTTTACATTTGGAGACATCTGAAGACTAGCTTGCAGAGGGAATGATTCAGACTGCTTCCTTGCGCTTCAGCAAACTCACCGTATTAACAAAGAGGATGGCACATTTAAAAAATCAATGCAGTTCCAAACCTTTTATTTATATTTGTTTGGTCTTCATTAGAGTAACATTGGAGCAAGGTAGTCAAATGGCAGATCAGTTTTCAGAAATTTGTAACTAAATGAAGAAAACAAGGACAAATCAGCAGGCAAAAGTATTATTTTTTTGTTTGCTGTTGTGGCTTTTGGTTTTGGCTTTTACTCTTAGAATTTCTGAAAACTCAACATTTACCTTTATGCTTTTCAGCAGCTCTTGATGAGAAATACTTCCCCTTCTTTCATTCTATTTAGTTCATCTATTTATGATAAAAGTTTCAAATATTGTAGAGGAACCGTACACTGTCTAGGATGTCTCTTTGTTTCCCATAAGGGAACTTAGTGAGAATCTGAAGACATATCGGTGCTGAGGGCTTACCCACAAGGTCTGTGGGCTCTACCAAAAACCATGAAGAAAGGCCTGCTACTGGCTGTCAGGATACGCAGCTTTGATAACACCAGTCTTTCATTTCAAATGATAAGATGAAACATTCACTCAGAAAAGAAAGCGGAAAGCAAATGAAGAGATTTTATCTGCAGTGTGTTGTAGTGTCACCTGACATAGAAACAATATAGTGAAAATGAAAACATAGTGCAAAGGTGCCTTCGGTAGTAGCTCTGCCTTTTATTTTCTCCTTTCTTGGAAAAAGCAATACTGTTTTTAAAATGTGAATATGAAAAAGAGACTTTCTTTTTGTCCTAGTACTCTGTACTTTAATCAGAAGATTAGTATTTAATTAACTCCACGGACACCGCGGGGGAAATTCGGGAGATGTTGCAGTGATTTGTGTGTTCATCTCCGGGCCATGTTTGAAGGAGAAAGTTGGTTGGCCTGAATGCTCTGCGCTGCCTCCATTAATGTAGCACGTGCACCTTCCCTGGTGCTGTAGCCAGCACAACTTAAACCCAACTGGTGTCCCCAAAGCTCTCTCTCTTTGCATTACACTGTGTTTAAGTCCAGTGTAAGTGATGTAACATAACCATCTGTAATAAATTTGTGGAATTTATGATGCTAAGCCATGATAGGTATGAAAGTATGCCGGAGATTATTTTAGATAAATCCTGGAATGAAAATTCATGCATGATCTCTAGACTGCTTATTGGAAGATTTGACTCCTACTCTTGTCTCTATTTGTAATTGGACATGCTTAAGTGGGAGTCATTTCTTCACTTATAGAATGAGGCTAGAATATAGTTTCCAAAAAAAGTCATTAATGTAATTATTTTTGAAATAAATTTCCTCTATAATCCTGAGACCCTAAATCCAACCTGATAGCCTGGATATGCTTCCAAGAACTTGCATAACTACAACAAATATAGTATGAGAGCCATAAATGGAGAGATATATCATGTTCATCAATTAGAAGACTTAGTATTGTTGTAAAGTCTCCAGATTGATCTCCAACTTTAATCTGTTGAAAGAAAGAGAAGCTAAGGCAACACCTATAAGAAAGGTCCTGACTGATAGGTTCTAAAATAAAGAACAGCTGTGTTTATATCAAGTTGGGGGGAGGGTACTTTGGTGATGGGCCATTTTGATTTTCTATTTTATTTATTTATTTATTTATTTTTATTACTGACACTAAAAGCGATGTCCCCATTTCCCCCACCCCCTCCACCACGCCCCTACCAGCCTTCACTACATTATCATCTGTGTCCATGGGCTATGCATATATGTTCTTGGCTAATCTCTTCCAGTCCCTGCCATCACCCTCCCCTCTGAGACCTATCAGTCTGTTCCATGTATCTGTGCCTGTGGTCCTGTTTTGTTCTGCAGTTTATTTTGTTCTTTATATTCCACGTGTGAGTGAGAGCATATGGTAGTTCTCTTTCTCTGACTGGTTTATTTAGCTTAGCATAATAATCTCCAGGTCCATCTGTGCTGTCACAAAAAGTAAGAATTCCTTCTTTTTGCAGCCACATTATATTCCATTGTGTAAATGTACCACTATTTTTTTATCCACTCATCTATTGATAAGCACTTGGACTGTTTCCAGACCTTGTAAATAACACTTCTGTGAACATAGGGGTGCATGTATTTTTTCTGATTGGTATTGGGGATTCATAGGGTATATTCCCAGAAGTGGAATCACTGGCTCAAAAGGCATATCCATTTTTAATTTTTTGAGGAAATCCATACTGCTTTCCATAGTGGCTGTACCAGTCTGCATTCCCACTAGCAGTGTACTAGGGTTCCCTTTTCTCCACATCCTCACCAGCACTTGTTGTTTGTTGATTTATTAATGATAGTCATTTTGGCAGGTGTGAGGTGATATCTCATTGTGGTTTTAATATGCTTTTCTCTGATGATTAGTGATGTTGAGTATCTTTTCATGTCTATTAGCCATTTGTCCTCTTTGGAGAGGTGTCTATTCAGGTCCTTTGCCCATTTTTTAAATGGGTTATTTTCTTCCTGGTATTGAGTTGTATTAAGTTCTTTATATGTTCTGGAAATTACCCCTTATCAGATATATGTTGACAAATATGTTTTCCCACACAGTGGGTTCCCTTTTCATTTTATTAATTCTTTCTTTTGCTGGGAAGAAACTTTTTTTTAGTTTGAATCAATCCCACTGACTTTTTTTTTTTTTTAACCTTAAAAGAATGTGAATAAGATGAGTATGAAGGCAAATCAGGAATTTAAAATTTGGGGTTTTGATGGAAGCTTTCATTTGCTTTATGACTATCCATTGATGTCATCTTCTGGTAGCTAGTTGTTGCTAAGTCGGTCGAATTGAAGCCTGTAGGATATAAGAGAAGGTCTGAAATAACCTGGTAAGCAATGTGCTGGACTGGCAGTGAGAAATGAATGATGAAATTAATGAACAACATTGAGAGTCAATGTGAAGTTTTAAGTTGCTACCTTCTTCAATGGATGGCTACCAATCGGGGTCCTGTCTGGAGTCAGAAACTATGCTGCAATTTAAACAGGGATGATTTAATATAGGGAGTTATTAACTATTTGCAAGATGCTTGCTGTTAAAAGGGTATCCCTGGCTGGTGTGGCTCAGTAGAGTGGCGCCGGCCTGTAAACCCAAAGGTCGTTGGTTTGATTCTTTAGTCAGGGCATATAACCAGGTGCAAGCCAGGTCTCCAGCCAGGTCCATAGCTGGAGGCAGGTAAAAGGCAACCATACATTGATGTCTCTCTCCCTTTCTTCCTCCTTCCCTGCCCTTCTCTCTGAAGATAATGGATAAAATTTAAAAAAAAAAAAAAAAAAAGAGGGTATAAAAGAATTCTAAAGACAATTCTAAGGCTGAAGGTACAGAACCCAAGAAGTGAACAAATGTAGAAGAACTCTTGATTCCCAAGTTTGCCTTTCAGAGCTCACTGGGAGAGGTGTGGCTTCAGCCCACTGGGTGGCAGGGAGGCTGTTTGGATGGCCCTGGGCCAAAGCTGGTCCCCAGCTGCAGAGCAGGATGGTGGCTTACAGCTTCCAATCAAGGTGAGCTAGCTGGGAGCTAGCCCCAGGGTACCAGCAGGCCTAGGCTGTGGGCAGGGCACTGTGAGTAGGAAATGCCCTCTTGGTTCCAGCAGGCAGACAGGGAACTTCTGGCGAGGGCTGGCAAGTTGGAAGGTGAGGCCCACCTGGTGCTATGGCTGGTGCTCTGCGGGAGCTCAAGTGCCACTGGATCAAGCTAAGACCCATTCTTCTCCAAGGTCCCTCCGACACCACCTACTGATGAAACTTAAGAGAGTGCCCATTGGCAAGGGAGATATAGCCCATTGTTGCAAGTAGGCAATGGGAGAGGCAGTGCGGCTGGTAGCCTTCCATTAATAAAGGAAAGAGTTCTTAGCTTCTGCCCGAAGTTCTCACTAACAATTTCAGGGACTTTGTTTCCTTCAAAGTCAAGTGTAAATACATAGGCTCATTTCATTATTAAATGTGATTTATTGTTAAAGTAAAAAAAAAAAAAATCTTACATATTGTGAGTCAAAGGAAGAGCAAGGTTGGCTCCAGTCCAAGATTATGACTCCAGTCTAGTCAGAATTTATGGCCAGGGAGGTTTGGAGCATAAGCAATTTAAAACTGCTACTCTTGGATAAGATGACACATTTGGGCAGAATTTTAAGGTTTCCAGTTTCCTGTTCTAGGGTGCGGCCTCTGTACTGCTCTGACACAGAATTAGCGTCTCTGATTAATGTTATGTAAGTCGGCGGACTGTGAAGCTGAGCCTGAGGAGACATTCCTGGTGCAGCAAAACAGTATTTTTAGGACCAAACCGGATTTTTCTTTTAGGGTCCACATGGCACAAAACAGATGGTGATGTGGGTGGCTGTGGTTTGAGATCTGAAGTAGTTCCTAAAGACACCCAGTCATGTCGTGCCCCACCCTAGCATGGTGATGGCTACAGGCCGGGGTCGAGGCCTTGCTCCAAGGTGGCATTAGCCACCCATGTAGGTGGACACAGCTGCACCCTGCAGGCCGGAGCCCCAGCCTAGACAGCTGGGCAGCCGGGACCTCAGCCTGAGCTGGTAGTGCTCATAATTAGCATAACCATGCCTATTTTAACCTGAAAAGGAAATAGAACCACTTTTTTTCATCCTAGCTCTTTTTAGAGGTATAACTTAATTTTGAAACTTCCCTTTCCCGTTGGTTCCCTCTTTTCATAGTTGACTATTCCATTCTGTCTGCGACCTCACCTGCATTTATCTGGAAAATTTGGACTGTACCTGTTAGCAGGTAAGGGGAGAGAAAGTCACTTAACATGTGTTCACCCCCCCCACCCCCCAAAAAAAAATTACACAGTCTCCTTGAGTGTATCAACACTGGTACTAACAGAGTATTTTCTTAAGCTGATCACATCCCATTGTGCTTACCATTTGTTCTCCATATTAATATCCTGTTCCATTATTTTAAATTTATTTAATCTTGTTGGGGTTTTTTTAAATTTATTTATTTAATTAAAAAGCACTTTGGCATTCCACTCTATTCGGAAAGGATATAAATGTAAAAGTTAAATTTCTCTCCAGCCTGGTAACCCCCTGGTAACTCTGATTAAAAACTTTATGCGTAGTATTTCTTCTCTGCCTAGGCATAAGTAGTAATGTGTTCGTATGTGATGTGCATTTCATTAAAGATGTTGCAGACATTGTTTTCAACTTGCTCTATTTTGTTTAACCCTTGCCTGGTAATCTAGTTACACATTGACTGGCTGTTACATGTTGACATCACCTTGTCCTGAATATTTATCCTCTTGCTGATGGGGCACCTTGTTTACCACCAGAGCTTTGTGCACTTGTGCCTATCTCAGCAGACACAATCCTTAGATAATGCTGGGTGCGCCTTTAACATTTTTGTAGGTCCCTTCCAGCTGCTCTCTAGCTGCCATCTTGGGTCCCCTCGTGTGCAAGCTTCTTCTCAGCTGGTCTGCCAAAGACCCCCTTGAGCACCAACCCTAGTCTCCTGTGCGACCCCGTTTTCTCTCCAACAAGATGAAAGGAACTATCATGAACCAAGAGAAACTAGCCCAACTGCAGGGACAAGTGCGCATTGGTGGGAAAGGCACTGCTTGTTGAAAGAAGAAGGTGGTTCACAGAACAGCTATAGCAGATGATAAAAAACTTCAGTTCTTTTTAAAGAAGTTAGGGGTAAACAATATCTCTGGTATTGAAGAGGTAAATATGTTCACAAACCAAGGAACTGTGATCCACTTTAACAACCCTAAAGTTCAGGCATCTCTGGCAGCGACACTTCCACCATCACAGGCCGCGCTGAGACAAAGCAGCTGACAGAAATGCTTCCCAGCACCCTAAGCCAGCGTGGTGCAGACAGCCTGACTGGTTGAAGGAGACTGGCTGAAGCTCTGCCCAAACCATCTGTGGATGGAAAAGCACCACTTGCCACAGGAGAGGAGGATGATGATGAAGTTCCAGATCTTGTGGGGAACTTTGATGAGGCTGCCAAGAATGAAGCAAACTGAGTTGAGTCAACTTCTAAAGAAGATAAACTTGAAGAAGTTACTGGGAGCTGCTATTTTATATTATGACTGCTTTTTCCAATTTTGTTTACGGATCTGATAAAAATCTTGATCTCTAATATTTGTAAGCTCTAACCCCTTGGACGTTGCAGCTCTTTTCAGTTCTTGCTTATATACAAATCATTCTTTGCAGCTGATTAAGCTGAAGAAGCCTGGGAATAAAGTTTGAAACCCAAATTAAAACAAAACAAAACAAAACATTTTTGTAAATTTTGACAAGTCATCCTCCAAACATGTTGAACCAGTTCCCACTCCCATCAGCAACGGTGCATGTGCCCTCCTGCCCCACTTTGGTGCCAGTATTATGAATCTCCCCTAACAGCTGCTCGCCCTTCAGCCAGGACTGCTTGGCACTCCGGCCAGCCTCCTTGTTCAGCCTGTGATTTGTTTTCCTGGGACCGAATTATAAAAGAAAAGTAGTTTTCCTCTACCCTTCTGAGTTGTTAGCTAAGACCTTTAATGAAAGACAGATAATTGAGAGAATAACAAACAAAAGTTTATTAACATGTATACATCATGTACACATGGGGGATACCCAGGGAAAGATGAATAACTAACTCCCCAGAGTGTCTTAGAATTCAGACTTAGGTATTGTACCTTTTTACTAAGGAAAGGAAAGGGGGATACAGGCTTCTTAGAAGAAAGTAAATGATTTTTGGGAAAGATGAACAGGTGGGAGGTGTGAAAGTTTGTCTGGGTGTGGTGTGAACTTCTAGACTCCTGTCCTGTGCCGAGTCAACCTTCCCTGGCTGATGAAACTTTTCCCATGGGGGGACCTACGTATAACCCGTGACGACCTTTTGGAGGGCATGTCTTTAAGCAGATACAGGGCGTTCAGAGAATGCCTCTTCCAGCATTTGCAGTTTTTCAGGTGGCTACAACTCAAAATAATCAATAATCCGCAGAGCAGCATTTTTGGGGGTGGCATGATCTACTACCTTTTTAGAATAAACCCAACAAAAGTTCGTTTCCTGTCTCGGCTGATTTGCCAGAGTGGCACCATTCCCTAGAGACCGATTCAGACCAGGCCTTCCTGGGGGTTGTCTCGAAGTGAGATGAGGGTTTTATTGCTAAATTAATCACAGTCTGTTTTTCTCATCTTGTTGAATAGGAGATGAAGTTATGATAGGTTTTTTTCCCCCTAAATTATGTACATTTCCAGATAGAAAACTGCTAGACACACTGATAAAATGCATCACAATCAGATAACTATGACCAGTAATTGGCAGTCAAACAAATCTCCCACAGTTACAACCACCCACCACAGGAGCAAAATAAATTTGTTATTTTTCCTTCTTCTCCCCAGATGAATAGAAGCCTCAGATTCATTTCAGCTGGATACAATGGAAAAGCCTTCAAGCTAGCATCTGTCAGTAATCTTTTGTTTTCCCATAAAGACAGTAAAGATAGTGAAAGCAGAAGGGAAGGAGGAAAAAAAAATCCTAACTACTTTATTTTCATTTTTACACATGTCCTAATTTTTTTCATCTGTCAGTATTTTCATGTGGTTAAAATTCTTTCATGAATATCATTTTACATCCTGATTTTTTTTTTTTCCTGCTTTCAACATGACATTCATTCTGTTGGATATTTTAAGTAATAGTTGCAGCCTTTGCGGTCATTGTGTATTAGCCAAGGTAAGGATGGTGGTGGCCTCCCCAGAAAATACGTATGCCACTTTATTATTGTTTATTTACTTACAGAGAGGTGAAGGAAGAGGGGCAGGGAGGGAGAGAAACATCAGCGTGTGGTTGCCTCTTTCGCCCCAGCGCTCAGTCCACTGAGCCGCACCAGCCAGGGCTACGCTGTGTGAAAGGTGCTACTGCGAAGCTGGAATTGCTCATTTGGGGCCCAGCAGAGCTTTGCAGAACACCTCGGAGTGTGAGCCAGGGGAAGAAACACTCCAGAAAACAGCCACTGTGGCGGCGGCGTTAGTGGCAGCAATGACACGCAGGAATTCATCTGACAGGTCACGAAGCGCTGCAGACGCAAGGTGAAGGCAGCTGGCGGGCTGAGCTGTGAATGTAGCGTGGCTGCAGGATCATCAGACTCATCAAGAGTGAGAGGAAGACAGGCAGGTGCGGGGAAAATGAACAAAGAGCTACCAAAATAAACGTGGAAGCTTTTGATCCAAGTTTCGGATAAGGGCCAACACCTAACCTTCTCAAAGTCAGACTCCATTTGAGGTCGTTCTTTGAAGTTTCTCTTGCATGTTGTTAGTTGTTTATTTTGCTCCTTCCTTAGTTCCTTTCTCCCTTGTTTGCACGATATCCTCCAATGCCTAATTGGCAGCATTGAAAAAACAAACAAACTTAAAATCATAATCTCAAAGGGACTGGGACATATCAAAGTGACTGAAGATGAATGTGCAGTTTAAAAAAGCATGTTCATTACCATACCTTTGTCCCTGTCAGAATACTAATTACTTCTGAAATTTTACGTAACAGTTGTGGAAGGCATGAAGAGTGTATGTTTACAAGGGGATATTTACTTAACTACAGTTTTAGAACAGTACCCTAGCACAAGAGTTTGTGCTTTGTAGTTGGATTTAATGCTAAATGTTCACCTTTTGAAGATGCCCATTTCATCTTCAGAAAATTTCATTGCTTTTGAGGTGCAGTTGACATGCTCTGTGTAGAGTATACAACATAGTAAGTTTTGCCGTGAAACCCTTGCCGTGATCACAGCAGCAAACCTCCGCATCCTCCCTGAGGGTGTCTCCATTCCTCTTTTAATTCCATCTCCAGGCAACTACTGACTTGTCACTGTAGGTTAGTTTTCTTAAATTTTGTATAAATGGAAGTATAGAGTATGTACTTCCTTTTTTTGATGAGGGGGTCTGGTGTTTTTAATGAGCACAACTATGTAGATTTAATTATGTTGTTTTTAATGTCAATAATCCAGTCTTTTTTATTGCTGAAGGGTATTCCATTGTATGGATATACCACCATTTGATTATCCATTCACTTGTTGACATTTTGGTTGTTTCCATTAAGTTGTTATGATGAAATTCCAACATGGACAATGTTTCCTTTTCCCTTGGGTAAATACCTAGCATTGAAAAGGCTAAATCATATGATGGGTATATATTTAATTAAAAATAAAAAGCTTGCCAATCTGTTTTCCAAAACTGCTGTACTGCATTACATTGCCAACAGCTGTGTATGAAAATTCCAGCTCTTCATCTTTAATTTTATTCAATTTACTGGGTATGTACTTATATCATATGGTTTTAATTGCATTTCTCTAATGACTAATAATTTTGAACATCTTTTTATATACTTATTTGCTATCCATATGTCATTTTCAGTGAAGTGTCTGTTCAAACCTTTTGTTCCCTTTTTATTTTTTTATGATGATTGAGTTTTGAGAGTTTTTAAAAATACATTCTGAATAGAGAACTTGACCAGATATGTGATTTTACTATTTTTTCTCTCATTCTTTAGCTCTTCTTTATGTTCTCCTAACAGTTTCTTTTTAAAGAGCAGAAGTACATGATTTTGATGAAGTTCAAAGAAATCTTGGGTCTATCTTGTAGTCACAAAGATTTTCTTCTTTGTTTTCTTCTAGAATCTTTATAGCTTTCAGTTTTATATTTAGGTCTCTTATCCACTTTTGGTTAATTTTTGTATGTGGTTCCAGGGATAGATCAAAATTCCTTATAGAGTTATCCAATTGTTTCTGCACAATTCGTGGAAAAGACTATTTTTTCTCCACTGAATGGTCTTTGCAGCCTAACGAATATCAGTTGACCGTGTATGTGTATTATTACTATATTCCATCCTGATGCCAATACCACACTATCTTTATAATAAGTCTTTCATAATAAGACTTATTATGCGTACTTTCATAATAAGTCTTAAAGCCAGGTTTTGTAACTCTTTGGACTTTATTTTCTTTCAAAATTGATTAGTAGTCTATCTAGATTCTTTGCATTCCCATATAAGTTTTAGAATCTTCCTGTTAGTTCCCACTGAAAGTTTACTGAGTTTTTGAATGGAATTATGTTGAATTTATGGATCAGTTTGGAGATAATTGGCATTTTCCATAATCTTGAATCTTCCTATCTGTAAATATATTGCATTTCTACCTTGATTTATAGCATGTTTAGTTTCTCTCACCAATGTTTTATAGTTGGAAATATACAGATCTTACATATCCTTTGACAGATTTATAACTTTTTATGCTTTTATAAATGGTATTTTTATTTAAAATTCTAGTCATTCACTGCTAGTATATAAGTACACAATTGATTTTTGCATAGTGATCATCAATCTTGCAATTTTGTCAAAATCAACTTGTTCTAGTGATATTTTCTGTGTGTGTGTAGATTCCATAGACTTTTTATGTAAACCATCATCTGATCTCTGAAGGGTTTTCTTCATCCTTTCTAACATGCAGGGTTTTTATTTTCTTGCTCTATTTTACTGGCTAGAACCTCCAATACAATATTGAATAGAAGTGACGAGAGAAGATATATTCGTCTTGGTTTTGATCTTAGGGGAAAGCATTCAATCTTTGACAATTAAGGATGATTGATGCTAGCTTTAGGTTTTTGAAGGTGTGCCTTATCAGACTGAGGAAATTTCCTTCTATTCCTGCTTTGTTGAGAGTCTTTTAAATTAGGAATGGATGTTGGGTCTTGTCAAATATTTCTTTTCTCATCTGTTGATATGATCATATTATCTCACATCATCTTGGACAAAAGATACACAGTTTTTCTTATCTTGTTACTCTACTTGTGTATGCCATTTGTCTCTGGCTGCTTTTAAAATACTCTCTTCATCACTGGTTTTAAATAATTTGATTATTATGTAGTTTTCTTTACTTTTGTGCTAGGGTTCATTAAACTTGTGTATCAGTTTAAAATTTTATCAAATTAGAAAACTTTTGGCTATTTTATTTTTTTATTTTAGATTTTATTGATTATGCTATTACAGTTGTTCCAAATTTTCCCCCTTTGCCCCCTCCACCTGGTCACCTGGTACCCACTTCCATCCAGCCCCCACCCCTGCCCTTAGTTCATGTCCATGGGTCGCACATATAAGTTCTTTGGCTTTTCGATTTTCTATACTATTGTTTTTAAGTGTATTTTATTCTGCCAGCCTTCTTCAGGAATTACAATTCCATGTCTGTTTGGCCACTTGTTTGATTCACTGATTATCGTTGATATTCTGTTGACAGTTTTCTTTTTACCTCATATCCTTCAATTTGGAGCATTTCTGTTTTTGTGTCTTCAAGTTTACTCAACTTTTTTTCTTAATATCTAAGAATCATTAATCTCATCCAGTGCATTTTTCACCTCACATGTTGTAGGATTTATGTGTAGGAGTTTGTTTTTGTCTCTTCCGTAGCTTTTCTTTTTTATGAATTCTGCCATCTTTGTCATTTCTGGGTCAGTTTTCTTTTTTGATTGTTTTTTAAAAGATTTTATTTATTATTTTCAGAGACAAGGGCTGGGAAGGAGGAAGAAAGGCAGAGAAATATTAATGTATGGTTGCCTTTCAGCTGTCTCCAGCTAAGGATCTGGCTGGAGACCTGGCTTGCAACCTCATTATGTGCCCTAACTGGGAATTGAACCAGTGACTGGCTCCAATCCACTGAGCCACACCAGCCAGGATTTTTTTTGATTGATTTGATTTTTCTTCGTATTATAAATTGTATTTCCTTCTTCCTTTGCATGACTAGTAACTTTTTCAGTGCCATGAATTGTGATTTTTTAAAATTCCCAGTGCTATGTATTTATGTAGTCTAAAAAATTCTCTTCAGCTTGTTCTGTGTCATGGTCAAGTTACTTGAAATAGTTTTACCCTTTTAGGTCTTGCTTTTAGGCTTTGATAGGCAGGTCCCAGGCTGTGTTCAATCCAGGATGAATTTTTCTCTTCCACTGAAGCAAAGTCCTTCTTAGTACTCTCAATAATGATTTGTGAATAAAGGTTTTTCCACTCTGATTCTTAGCAAGGTGTCCTCTTCTCAGCCCTGAGTGAGCTCTGGGCACTATCTAATCCTTTGGGGAGTTTCCCTTCCATTGGGTACTACTTCACTGAATCATCCATTAGGACCATCAGAGTTTATTACAATCCTGATTTCTTTTTTGATTCTCTGCTCTACAAATTCTAGCAGCCTTTGCTTCCCTTGATTTTCAGCTACATATTTTCAACTGAGAGTTTACTAAGCTCTCCTTGCTTTTCCCCTCTCTGCACTGTGACCTAGAAATTTTCTTTAGGCAGTAAGGTAAATTTCACCCCAGTTGTCTTCTGTCTCTTAGTAATCACTGTCCTTTATTGCCTGATATTTACATGCTTGAGAGCCATTATGTCATATATATTTTCGCTGAGGCTTTAGTTGTTTCAGGCAGGAGGGGAAATACCATCTCTATTATTTGATTGTGGCCGGAAGCTGCGATGGTTCCCTCAGGCCCCCTAGCATGCAGCATGCTGCTAACTATATGGTGAATATTCCTCAAGGACTATAGAGTCCCTTATATGTAGACCCATATGTAGATAACTAGGTAGTGCACACATAAAAGAAAAAATACATAACTTATTAAGATGATATGGCAGTAAATAAGAAATATCAGATAACAGAGCCTTTCTGATCAGGACTTTCCTGGATTACTCCATGCCCTGGCCAGTTTTAGGACACCAGGGCATCTGAATTTTACCTTATTCCAGTACTGCCAAATAGTAGAATTAACGTGGGAATGAAGCTAGTTAATTTACTACCTTACCTGACTAATCCAGCCCGGCAGGAAAGGCATCAAGTTATCACAACCTCAAACACAGGCTCAGATTTATATAGTAGTAAACAAAGGCCATACTCACCCCTTCCTTTGTTCCCTTCCATTCTTTCCAGGTTCCTGCCCAGTGCTTCCCCCAGGGAAGTCCTACCAGGGCTTCTGATTCGTCCTTTCCTGAGAGACCAGATGCCTCCTGTCAGCTACTGTTGAGCTAATCTGTTTTTCACTGCTTTCCTTCGTGGCCTTTTCTGCCTTCTGGCAGTTGATTGTTGGCTTATGTCCACTTGCTTCTACCAATTATTAGAACTTTGTATTTTATTTTATTACCTCTGCCCCTCAACATTTTACAAGCCCAGAAACTGAGTCAGGTTTTAAAGAAAGACATTCTAGAATTCATCGAAGCTAACAGCCAGGTTCTTTTCCACGTGGAGCCTTTTTGTTTCCTCTTTTCTTGAATTGTCACTCTAGCATTGAGAATATTTGAGCTTCTTCCTAAATAACTCGTCTGGTTGAAACCTAGGTTCCTATCCGACTAATTCTCCGATGCCTTTTTTTTAAAGATTTTATTCATTATTTTTAGAGAGAAGGGCAGGGAAGGAGGAAGAAAGGGAAAGAAGCATCAATGTATGGTTGGTTGCCTTTCATCTGCCTCCAGCTGGGGACCTGGCTGGAGACCTGGCTTGCAACCTGGTTATGTGCCCTGACTGGGAATTGAACTAGCAACCCTTGGGTTTGCAGGCTGGTATGTTATCCACTATGCCACACTAGCTGGGGTTTCCCATGCTTTTTTTCTTTTAAGATTTTATTTCATTACTTTTTTAGAAAGAGGGGAAGGGAGAGAGGCAGAGAGGAAGAGAGACATCAATGTATGGTTGCGTCTCACCTGCCTCCAGCCACAGACCTGACTGGAGACCTGGTTTGCAATCTGGTTATGTGCCCTGGCTGGGGAATTGAACCTGCGACCTTTGGGTTCGCAGGCCGGCGCCTTAACCACTGTGCTACCAGCCAGGGCTTCCCATGCTTTTTAAGAAAGATCTTTCTTTCTATAGACCACAGCCTCATTATTCCTGTGGGTTTATTTATTTATTTATTTTTTTATCCATTCTGTTTCTTCTTGATTTACCATTAGTTAAGGAAAGGCAGTTCTGAGTCAGAAGAGTCTTAAGTGTTGGATTATAATAACCACACATTTTATATAACAGGGTTAATTTGAGGTGATAAGTAACTAAGACTCCATCTGAAGAGAGTTAGCCCTGCACAGGAGGGACTGGGGAGAATGTTTCCTGCCCTGCCTCCGTTCATGTGATAGTGCAGTAGCTGTTCACATTCAGAGAATTAGATGGGGAAAGCAGGTAACGTAATTTTTTTTAAGATTTTTGAATTTATTACTTTCAAAGAGAGGGGAAGGGAGAGAAGAGAGGCAGAGGGGGAGAGAGACATCAATGTATGGTTGCCTTTCACCTGCCTCCAGCTACAGACCTAGCTGGAGACCTGGCTTGCTACCTAGGTATGTGCCCTGGCTGGGAGTTGAACCAGCCAGCACCTTATCCACTGATCCCCCAGCCAGGGAGCAGGTAACCTAATTTTATATTCTTTTATCTTTACAGGTGTGCTGAGAGTATCTTACATAAATGCTTCTAATGTTTCAGCTGATGGCATCTTTGTTAGTTGTCAAGCTATTATAACCTTTAAATATCACACTAGATGACATGTCTTTCTGCTGGTTCCATCACCAAACTGGTTCAGTTTATCATAATCCAATACTGATACTTGAAGTCACACATTAGGTCAGCCATGTTTTCATACTTATAACCTTGATATGAAGGAAGTTGAGGTTGGGGAAGAAGGGAATGTAATTTCATTGGAAGACTTCCTTTTTGCTTACATGAAGCTGTTACTATTTGCCTCTCCTCGCTTTCTCAAATTAGTTCCTATTTCAGGGATTTTCTATGTTTTCTATTTTGTAACTCAATGCTTTTTTATAGACATGGGAAAACTAAAACACAAGGGCAATCCAGAACAGAAATAGACGTTACTTTGTGAACTTCAAATTCTTTTCTTGGAGTTGAAACATGAGATCATGTTTAGAATGATGGTCTAGTTTATGTCCTTTTCGCCTAGATTTTTTGTAACTGTTACCAAAACTACAGCATTGATTATGCCATTGCATACAATGATTTTTTCCTCCAGATCTTTATTTGAAGGCCTTATATTGTCACCAGGCTAAAGGTGATGTAGGGGTGGCAATAGTACTAACCAAGCAGAGGGAGTTTTTCTGCATTAAACAAATTAGCATTTTAAACAAATTTACCATAGGTTAATTGTCATTAAACTCAGCTGCCGGTGCAGCTTAGTTGTGATTGTTATTAACGGTCTTGTTTCATCTGAGATATGAGTATTAAATTCCACTGTGGTACAGTCAGCAAGTGCAAAGGGACAATCTCAGTTTCCAGGCCCTGTGTGCCCACTTGCTAGATGTATGGTCCAACCATTTATAAAGTCTCACTGTTGAATGCAGTCATAGTGAAGGCCCCTTTCAGTTCGCAAAGCCTTTGACTTGTTTCTTTATTCATATTAAAGTTTCATTATTGAAACTAAGTTCTGAAAAGTCCGTCCACTGTCACTAATAGTTGTTGATATACTTAGCGTATTTCTCTTCTAGCATGCTGCCTTCCCATGACAGAGCGTGATCTGTGTAATGTGCCATCTGGCTTGGCCCTCGTCTGCCACCCTTGCCCTTGCTCTTTCTGTTTAGGAGGTCCAGGTACCTAATCTCTTCTTACCCGACTCAGTCAGGTTCACATGCCATTTTGTTTTTGTCAAATCTGGTCAGTCTTTTCACTGAACCCCTTTATTTAACAAGCTGATCCTTTTGCAGTTGTTTATTTTTTAGAGAGAGTAGAACGTAGAGAGAAAGGGAGAGAAACATCAATCAGTGCCCACCTGGGACCGAACCTGCAACCCAGGCATGTGCCCTGACCAGGAATCCCACTGGTGGCCTTTTACTTTGTGGAAAGATGCCTGACCAACTGAGCCACATGGGTCAGGGCTTATTTCTCTTTCTTTTTTCAGGCCATCACCCCCTTCCTCAGGCTCCCCCTGATTTCGCCCCTTACTTGTCATGTTCCATCTATTCTTGCCGGTGTGCACATGCAGCCTCAGGAAACTCTTCGCTAATTTCTCTTGACCCAAGATTCTGATCACACAGGCTGTGCTTACCCAGTGTGCCGTCTGCACCACCATTGCTCCCAATAGCTGCAAATGTGTCCAGTTGCATTTCTCTTCCCAGTAGACAGCGTTTTCACTTTTCATATCCTACTTCTTAGAATATAGGTAAGATTCAGCTCTGTGTTTATATGCCAAAAAAAAAAGAAAATGTACTTGAACATCCCACAAAACACTTATTTGCCTTTGCAGGAAGTATTCTAAAAATGATAGTTGGTGACATAGATTAGTAGATGACTGTTCTAATTACATTTTGAGGACTCGTTAATGGGGTTGCAGGGGGAGTTGGGGTTGACATGTAGCATTCACATTTTCTCCCACTTAAAGTAATGGAAAACAGGCTCTCAATTAGCATTTAACGCTGAACTTCAGATGCAGAGTTCCAACCTGCGGTGAGCACCGCCTATGCTAATGACCCGTAAATCAACTGATCCCTCCTACTGTCACCTGGAGGGGGCTGTGGAGCCACAGGGCGCTGTCCCCCGGAGGAGCAGGCCTCCAGGTAGCCGCCACCTGCCAGCAACATACCTGCAGGTCAGAGCTCTTGTGAATTTTGATTTGGAAATATTTGAAATCCGACCTCTTTTCTCTACCAGTAAAACCACAATACTCATATGTTTCTACCAGTCTCCCTTCACACATGCCTCTCATTTTACTGTGACTTTGGGCAGCCCTTTAGGCCTCAAGAACTGAATTTTGTGATCCTGTCAATTTTAGGGAAGACTATTCCAAACATGCTCTCAAGGATTCATGAAGATCCCTCAAACCATTATCAGAGGTGGGGCAGTCCATCACATGGATGTTTATACTTACTCATTTGTATTCTTTACCGATGATACGCTCCGGTTAATGATGTCACATGGTTCTATCTGGACTGTCAGCTTCTGTTGCAATGTGAGTTGTACGGTTTTACTGTTTCTCTGCAGCCCACCCAACCCGTCTCCAGGCAGATCATAAGCAGAATGGCAGGTGCATTTGAAACCTAAATACATGTTATCTTAGGCCTTGCTGTGATCAATCTAGTATCTATTGTATTCAAGAGCCTTTTATACTCATCATTTATGGCAGGTTTGAAAGTTTTGGAAACCAAATACTCAAGAAGTGGGAAGGTGTGTGTGTTTGTGAGTGACTTTTATTCATCTATTGAACTATGGAATGAAGCTTAACAAAGCATTGTCTATAGTAACTTTAGATGCACGTACAGAAGTGCAGAAAGTGACCTAGAAGGGACCTTTGTTAAAACCTTCCACAAAAGCCAGTATGTCTATTATTCCCATTAAGGAAAACTGGAAAAGGAAATAAGAAACAAATTGTTAAATTGGGAAGAAAGCAGTCTAAAGCCGTGTTTGTTCTTGGGTTCCCAGCGATGTTCCCTTTCTTCCCTTTATCTGCCGGAATCCATTTCTAATGAGCAAAAAATGGTTTAAGGACACAAGCCTAGTTTCTCTGAAGTTTGTATTTCTTAGTGATATACATTGCACTTTTCAAAAGAGATTGACATTTTGAAAAGAGATTGTTCCCCACTGTTTCCTACAATATGGAAAGATTTTCAAGATATGTAACAGAAAAAAGGCAAAGTATAAAATACATCTAGGTGCCCATTAGTGGAAGGAAGAATTTCTGCTGAACAGATGGATGTGGTGTGATGTCCAGCCAGGGCTCGGAGCTGTTTCCAGATGAAGGCTTCCTACAGGATTTGGGACGGGGCTAACAGATGCACTTTTCATCAGATGCTGTTATATACTGTTTTATTATTATTATTATGCTGTTTGCATGTTATATTTTTATTTAAATTTTTACAGATGAAAGGTAAAGCCCTTTGAAAACAAGGCATCTCCTGGTCAATTTTCAGATAAACCTTTAGCTGGGCAGTAGGTTGAACGCTTGGTGATGCTCACCCAAATGCTGGACTTTTGGTTGATGTATCGCTGCCATTGGTGACTTCAGCTGCCTGAGTAGGTGTTTGTGCTTAACCTAAGTGAGGCAGATGAGCAATGCTTTGTGATGTGTGAGGGTCAGAGCTTCTGGAAGGACTCGAATTCAAAGAGCTCTGTTAGGAAGGGCTAGCACCACTCTATTCTGTTCTTACTTATGTTCTGTAAGTGGGTGAACTTGTGGGCAGATAACAGAGCATTTTGAATTACAGGGCCACCAGGGTGCCACAGCCAGCCAGCCTTCCAGATTATTTCCACAACCAAAGAGCAGTGCTGCTAACCAGCTTCATCCACTTTCAGGACTTGAAACCCAAGTGGATTGGCCTTCCATCAGCCAGAGGTGCTGGCGAACAATAGACACATAATGATGGCTTTGTTTCCTAAACAGGGGGACCGTGGTGTTTCTGAGTGAATTTATGAAACATTCATAACATTAATGATGAGTAGATACACACTGGGTAAATTTGAAGCAAAAGAAACAAGAAGAAAAAGAAAAGAAAGGAAGCCATTCTCATTCGAAAACTGCAGGTGCCATGATGTTGCAGGAAGAACCTGATCCTTGCGATCAGAGTGCCCTAGTGCTTCTCCTCCTTCTTCATTGACTTCGCTCTTCCCAGAGCAGACTCCACTTTCTCAGCCTTGCCTATGTCATGGCTAACTAGTTACAACTATTGTGATGATTGAAGATCACATTCAGTATGTAGCAGAGTCGTCCCCAGTAAGTGAGGGAACTTGGCTGTTCTCATTGCCTGCAAGGCAGCAGCCTGTGGCCTAAACGTGCTTCCAACCCCCATTGTCTGCAGCAGCCCCCGTGGGCTGGCTCGGCTCTGTGGATGGGCAGCTCCATCCAGGTGCTCGCTTTACGCATTTTCTTTCTTCTCTGTGGTATTAAGCTTTGATGCTCCTTATACACCTTATCCGGGAAAGATTACACCAAATAGACCTAGCTTTGATCTATTTTCAATTTTTGACTGAATTATGGACAATAATACTGTATTTTAAAGTAGAGCCAGAGGATCCAGGCTACGAAATTTGAAGCCCCTATTAGTCTTTTCAGGTCTTGAAAGTAGATGATTAGTCATTGTCAGCTCTACATTGACTTGGGCTTTCTTAGCTGTTCAACACCTGGCTCTAATTCACACCTCCATGCCCCCTTTAATCCGGTGTAATTTTATTTTGTAGTGCCTTAATTTCAGAAGGGCATCGATGTATTTGTTTTGTTAAGGAACAAATTATGGTCTTTGGTATATCCTATCCTCAAAGCTGCTTTAGTGTAGTGGTTACAAAGAGTCCTACAGCCAACAAAAGGACTATAAAAGCATTAATCATATCTTCACTGCTTAGGGCTTTCTTCCCTGTAATGCCATTGTGTGCAATTTAATGTTAATAAGACCTCAGGTGGACTAGAAGTGCAAAGAGCTGTTCTTCCTCATTCTTGATAGTGCTGAGTAACTTAAAAATTCAGTGCCTTAAAAACAATTATTCTTGGTCAAATGCTCTGGGTTAGGGGAGGTTGACTGATTCAAATTCAGCTCATCAACTACAGATTAAGTCCAGGCTTGCCGCACATATTTTCTTCTTCTTTGGACCAGTGGGCTAATCAGGGCATGCTTTTCTCGAATGATAGCAGAAAGTCAAGAAGGGTGAATGGAAACAGGTGTTACCTCCTAAGTTCTAAGTTTCACATCCAGCCCCATGCCTTGGGCCAAACTAGTCCAAGTGCCATGGAAGAGCTGCACAGTTGCACAACAAAGCATGAGTTACAGGAAGGGGAGAAGAATCAAGATCAGTAGTGCAACCAATGATACCTGCCTTTGCTGCTAACCGAGGGTCTTTGAACAGGTCTCTGAGCCTCAGCTTCTCAGTGATTGCATTCATTCATGGCACTCAACAAATAATTTTACCATCTACTTTGTGCCAAACATTGTTCTAGGTGATGGGAATACAACAGTGAACAAAATAGTGAAAAGCCCTTGCCCACATAGATTCCATGTTGTAATCAGAGAGACAGAAAATAAATAATATCCATATGTGTGTATGCATTCATGAATGCATACCATGTCAGGGAGTCAAAAAGTGCAATGAAAAAATTAAATAGACTAAGTAATATAATCCACCTCTTCAGGCCGCATAGATTGCCATTATTAACAGTTTGGTGTTTGTGGTTGGTGGATTCTAACCAGTGGGGTTTGATTCCTGCTCTTCGTTTTACTTGCTTTGTGATCTTGGTCATGTCTGTTATTTTTCCATTGCTGCATTACACATTCCCACACGCTTAAGGCCTTAGAGAAGTGTATGCTTATGACCTCATAGTTAGGGCTAGTCAAGGAGTCCAGGCAGCAGCATAGCTGGGTGCTTTGATCAGGGTCTCACAGGGCAACAGTCTAGGGGTTGACTGGACTGCATTCCTGTTTGGAATTTGGGATGTCCTTCTCATCTCATGCTGTTGTTGGCAGAATTTATTTTCTTATGGTTATAGGAATAATGTCCTCATTTTATTGCTGTTAGCTCTCAGCTGCTATAGACCAAGACCAGTGGGAGAATCTTTCTTTAATCTCCTAAGTCTGCTAAAATAAAGTCTTACATAATATAATCATGAGAGTGACTCTCCCATCACTATTGCTGATACGCTATTGACTTAGAGCAAGTCACAGCTTCTGCCTGCATGCAGCAGGAGGCATTTATATAAGGGATTGGCTAACGGAAGGTCACTTCAAACTCTGTTGCCACAATGAGGTAATCAACCTCTCTGTGTCTCATTTCCCTTATCAGTAAAATGGGGTGATAATAGTATTGTCTGCCTCATGAGGTGGTTTTGAGGATTCAAGGAATTAATTGAAGTAACTCAGAGCAATGCTGGCTACAGAGAAACTCCTGTATGTGTAGCTATGTTGTTATCAGTAAACTGTGAGGATTTAGTGAGATGAATTTTAAGATCCCTTTCAGCTCAAATGTTTATGGTTTTATTATAATGCACTGTGATGAAAAAACGAACAAAGACAAGAAATCTGATTTAGAAAGGGAGCGAGAGAAAGCACAATATAGGGACAACTTTAAATGAGCCTAAACAGACTACATTTCAAGGAGGCAAGAGTCGCTCCTCCTTTACGCTGCCATCCATGGAGCCTCGGCAAGTACTACCTGATGTGAGGCCTTGTGGGCTGTCTTGTTAAGGGATCTTTTGGGGGACCGGAGGCTATCCATGCAAATAGTGCTCCCTTCTTTGGTCACCATACTGTCCCTAAAGTAACAGAAGCCTATGGAGATCAAATAGATCATTGGATGCTGCCACCGAATTATATAATGCGACAGTTTGACTGTAGGTGCTGGTGCTGTGTTTGAGAAGTAGGTACAAGTGTGAATGACTTAGAACCAGGCTTTCCTACGCATGATAACTGAAGCAAGCAGTCCAGTCCCTAACTACCCTCTTCCACCCACGTAGGCCTGGGAAGAGAGACAACAGGACACGTCCAGATCTTGCTATTATTACTGCTTCCCCTACTCAGAGCCACCAGTGAAAGCCAGACAGGAAGCAGCTTAGCAACCTCTCCACTCCCTGTCTCTTTGGATGATATACTCTGTCTGGAGTAGTGCGGAGCCAAGAGGCAACATCAGTACTTGTTGTTTGTATAATTCATACTCTGTGTGTTAATGTTCTCTATGCAAAGGCCCGTGATTTTCAGCGGCAGTGCTGTTGACCTTTCGAGTTGGATATTTAGGGGTGCTGTCCTGTGCATGACGGGATGTTTAACAGCAAACCTGGTCTCAGTCCACTAAATGCAGTTCCTGCCCCCCAATGTGACAACCAAGAGTGTCTACAGATTTTTGACACATGTCCCAATACATGTTATATATTTATTTACTTGTGTGGTTGTCATGCATTTTAAAGAAATAATCAAAACCATGCATGATTTTTAAAATTGCAAACAGTACAAATGGTGAAGAGTAGAAATAATATCTCTTACCCTCCTGCCCCCAGTGCCAGGTTTCTGCCTCCAGAGGCCGACATGTTACCATTATTGAGGCCACCAAAGATCTCCAGAGCCCACACTGAAATGTATCTAAATGCAGATCTGGATATCTAGTTAGTACAAGACACAGACATGTGTATTAAGTTTTTATTAGCAATTTTTTTCATTCATGTTCAAGATGGAAAGGAAATGACTGGAATGGATCTCTAGTTCTTCCCATTGTATCTTTTACAAAAAGTTTGTCAGCTCTTTTTGGACTAGTAGTCTCTGCATGGTGAGAAGCTGTGTCCCCTTACCGTGATCTCTGTTAAGACTGATCCCATGTGGCAGGAAAGAGGAATTCTTTGGGGTCACAATATGTTAAAGACTCATGGAGACATTTTTTCATCTCATGAAACAGTTGGATACTTCAAAAAAAGTACTAACAGCTGGGTACTTGTTGGGAGTACGCAAACCCTGGTTTTTATTGATTTCCTTGAAATTTGATTTTTGTTGGTCTTAGTAGTGGTGGTAGTGTTCACTGTCACAGCTTCAGCAAAAGATGTAATATGTGTATCTTCAACTCTATGTATTCTTATAACTCAAGGAAGATTTTTCAAATTGATAATTCCTACTTTTGGCAAGGTAACATAAGTACTCTCATACCACTGATGGGATTATAAATTGACTTAATGATTATGCAGAATAAATTAGAAAAAATTTTTCAACATCCTTCATTTGGCTTAGAAACTAGCCTTCTCAGAGTTGCTAAATTATCACAAGGACAGAATGATTTCTAACTAGGAAAGTCCAACAATGGGAAAATAGGTAAATTATTTTTATTATTACTACTACTATTAGCTAATAAAATGTCATACTAAGCATTTTTTTTTGCTCTCCCCTGCCCCACTCATACTAAGATTTTTGCACATTATCTCATGAACTCTCACAATGTTGTATAATAGGTGTTATTATTCCAGTACTGTAAAACAAAAGTGGTCTTAAAGAGGCTAAGGAAGCCATCAAAAAGAAAATAATGATGATGGTGATGCTAGTGATGATGGCTAGTATTCATTGAGTACCATTAGGTATCATGTTATTCTAAGCACTTCACATGTTCTACCTTATTTAATCTTCTTCTCAAGAGCCTAATGATGAAGGTATCCTTTGCTATGCTCCTCTGAAGTCGACAACCATAAGCATTTCTGTATCCAACTAAGAGGTTTCTAACCTCCCCTCATTCCAAACTGGCCTGAAATGCACATGATATTGCATAATTTTAAAGTCACTTGAGGACTGATCTATCTCTTGACATGTGCTGTTTGCTCACCTGCATCACCACTAGCAGCATCTAAAATAAGTAAGGTCATCTTGGTCAGCAGTAGGAGGATCTGCATATTTTCAAAACATTTATTTCTAATCTAGTCATAGAACTTTTCATAGCACATATGAATAAGAAAATCAACTTCTGCTTTATATTATGAACACACTATAATAGAATTCAGTTTCTTATTCTGTACTAGTACCTGTACTTTGTTCCAATCTCTTAATTCTAATGTCAATGACAGAAGAGCCTTAATTAAGGAAGAAATGGGTTTCTAGCAGCGGGTCATCCAAAAATAGAAAAATGCATTTTCAAAGGCATCCTGGGGAAACTAAGCTTGTCTCTTACAGTAGGAGGTGGTTTAAGGCTTACTCAGGGAATTATTTAGTAGAGGACAGTAATTTTATGACTTAAGTCTCATTAAAATTGCATGCATGCAAGCATAGTGCAATACATGGAATGAGAAAGTGCTGAAAATTACAGTGATTGCTCTTAGGCTCAAGTCTGGTGCTTTAAAGGACTGTGCGTGACTTGATCATACGGTTACTGCTGACAAGGGTAGTAGGAGAAAGAACAATGGCTCTGCTTGTAAATGTCAGTATAGTCTGGCCTATAAATGCCTCTGTGGAGGACAATCTTGTAAAAGTAAGACTCAGAACTAACTGCTTGTGCACTGTCTCCAACAAAATGGAAGGAAAACAAGAGTGGCAATGAGCATTTTCCTCCTTTTGAGTTGAATTTCACATCTACCCAAAGAAGGCGTCCCTAGTACTCTTTGGCAGCAGTGTCATTGGTCAGAGTCTTAATTTTGTACCTTTCAAACATGCCTAGTCACCCTAATCTCCATTTCTCAGCTTATACTGGGAGCCTATTTTTGTCCTAAGAACCATACTCTGGAGGTGGCTGAATATTTTAAAAACTTGGTGAGCTCTTTGAAAGGACTGTTACCTGCCTTTTTAGTGAATGTGGTCATTAGACAACTTTGCATCTTGGTTGGACTGGCCCTTTGCTCCCGCTTGTTGACAGGCTGTCTTGCACAGCTGTCCTTTGTCCACTGTAACCCATCAGTGGCAAAATGGGACAGTGGGGAGGGATCCTGGGAGATCGGAGGAAGAGCAGTTGCCAACAGCTGCAACTATGTGAGGGGGCCACTCTGAGTCCATGTTGAGATTTCTAATTCTTGGGCAACTTTATCCTTTTCTGAAAATAATGAACCATCCAGGCAATGTCCTGTGATGTGTTGGTAATCTAGAGTGACAGCCACTTCTCAAGAAAGAACAAAGCAGAGTGGCTTTATAGGAAGTAGGATGCAGACTAGGAAGAGATGCCTCCTATTGGCACAGCCCCTGATGTACCTTAAATGTGTTCTTCACATGAGGATAAAATTCATGGTCAAAGGCCAATACATGTGCTTACATTATTTTTGTGGTACAATCCAATAGGAACCTATGAGTCCTGTGGAGTCCAGAGGCCATTCTTTCTCCCCTCCCACCACCAGTCACCACTTGTGTGGCCCCTGCCAGTTACTCAGCCTGTTCCAGACATCATTTGTATATTTCTATACAAGCCAGAGAGCCCTATTTAGGGGTTATTGTTCATCATATCACATTTCATATTCATGTATGCTGAAGCCCCTTCCCCCCAGCCCCTCTGAACATCATGATAGATTAGACTATGTATGTTTCTCACCTGCAGCTCCCCTCGGGCTCTCACTTCCTTCTCCTTTACAGTCAGGCAGGCAAAAGAGCCCTTGGCTGCCAACTTCACCCTTTTCTTTTTAACTGCGAGGATAACAGTAGATAGTATCTCAGTCGGTACTAGCTGTTATAACAGAATGTCAGAGACTGGGTGGCTTAAATAATAAACATTTAGTTCTCACAGTTCTGGAAGCTGCAAGTCCAAAGTCAGGGTGCCAGCCTGGTTAGTTCTAGGTGGGGCCCCTTTTCCTGGTTATGCCTTTACACGCCTTTACCTGTGCTCAGAGAGACCCCATGTCTCCTTCTTTTAAAAGGATTTTAATTCTATCATCAGGGCCCACCTTCCTGGCTTGATCTAATTCTAATTTCCCAAGATTCTTTTTCCAAATACCATTACATTAGGGGTTAGGGTTTTAACATAATGAGTTGAGGGGGCGGTGGCACACAAATATTCTGTCCATAGAAATAAGTGTTTTTAAAAAATAGCAAGGAGTAAGGAAAATATAGGTATATATCTGCTTTTGCATTATTCTCTTAGCTGGTTCATATATGTATAACCCACAGTGCATAACCAGTAATTTCTAGTTGTTGGGGAACAATTGGCCGAATATGCCATCGGTGCATTTCTGCATTAAAATATGTGAAAAATTATATACAATGTGGAGTTAACCAGAAAGCTCTCAATAATCTAAGATGGTGCTGATGAGGCTAAATAAACACCAGCTTAGCATTTACAATCAAGAATAACAGCAACCAACTCCTCGCAATGCTGACTAGGAGCCCCATGTTCTCCAGAGAACTGCTGGACCCCAATGCATTTCATGGGCGGCTGGGTGGCAGGAGCATCCAAACTTGTCAGGATCCATGTTTTCAACTCTGATTTACTCATTGTAGATGACACATACCAAGATTTAGTGTTGGTACTCAAAGTCCCATTTCTTGACCCACTGAATTAGTTAGAAATAAGTAGCCCATTTGTAGGTGAGTCTGTGGTAGCTGATGTCAGTTGCCGAGAGAGTGTTGGGTTGAGAGTGGGTTCTGTCCCTGATGGGGGCTGGCCCCTGGGGCCATGGAACTAAAGCTTATCGTGAAGGGCCCTTATTGTGAGAGGTAGTCCCTGGTCTGTCTTTTCCAGAAGCGTCTCCTGTATCCTGTCAATTATGGGCTTGCATAACTTTTATGAATAAATATGTGATATGCACATATGTTGAAATTATAATTTTATATATCGAAATAGTATCTGTATCATTGCAAAAACTGTCAGAGAATATTGCCAGTGTAGCACATACTATAGAACTCTCTTGACCTAAATTTTTTAACAGCCTTTCTGCTAGTGAATTTACCAGAGGTTTAGTTGTAATTCACACATTCCTGCACACCCCATTCAGAGCCCTAAAAATAGCAGCATCTTTTTTTAGGTAAATGTATGGATTTCCTGTCTAGGCAGGCCCTGACCTACATACTCCCAGGACAGGCGCAGCCCTCACTCTATCCTGTTCTCCCTCCCCCACCCAGCTCCGCCACTGCAGACACAACAGCACAGGGGTGGGGGCACCCCCGTTAGTAATATCCACTTCTTCCGGGAGCCCCCATTTTCTGCCCCTCCAGCACCCTATCCAAGGTGCAAGTCGGTGCTTCTGTGAAAGAAAAGGTAAAAGGCTGTTAAAAGGAGAAAGAACTTTCAACCTGTCCCCAGGTGGGGCGTCCACCTGACTGTCAGATCGCCCCTATTAGGCAGTGCCAAAAAGGCAGAGAAAATGATTCATTTTTTGACCACCCCTGACCCTCTGCTTGAGAGCTCTTGTCACTTCTCCCAAGTCACATCACCCTTTGTGGTCCTGACCTCAGTCCTATCCCAGCCCCCCGTGGGGCTCGGAAGCCTCAGGCCAGCCTGTTCCCGCTCCAGGCTGGAGTGGCTGTCCCAGGCCAGGGCTTCGGGAGTCTTGGGGACAGGAGCCCTGCCCTGCTTCCCAGCTGCCTCCAAGGAGAGGGTTGTGATTTCCCTGGTGACTTCACTTTTATCAGAAGTGCTGTCACACAGGGTGGTTTGGCTCTGTAGTGCTTTCTGGTTTATTACGAATTTAATAGCCTTAGGTGCGTCAGCCAGGGGACTAACCACCATGTGCAAAATCATTTCTTTGAAAAAATGTACTGTGAGTCACAAACAGCTCTCAAAGTGTTGGACCACAGCCATTTCAGGAGCCAGTCTTTTATGTTTTTCATTATGGAATTTTATGGTGCTAAAGGGATAATGAGGTGGCTGATGAGCTTTCAAGTTGCCCTTTTTATAGAATACAATTTTCCTTCAGGAATCCTGGTCAGAAACTTATAAGTAACACAAATGCCCATCAATAAGAGAGTGGGTAATATTCCAGTCACATAATAGTTTTAAAAAAAAAGTTTGGGTGAATCTTAGCAATATAAGTTTAAAAAAAACCAAAAGATTAGCTACAGCATTATATTTTGTATTTAACATTTTAAAGTAAAAATATTTTATAATCTGTACAGGGACAATAATAATACAAAAAAAAAAAAAAAGGAAACAGAATAATGTTCATGGTTCAGGATGGAGCTTAGTGGTGGTTGTTGAAAGTTTAATAACCCAGATCTTGCCTGAGGTGGTGAGCTCATGGGTGTTTATTATGTCAATTAAAACAAAGTTCTGTGCACAGATCCACAGGAAAAAATAATTTTAAATACATTTTTTGGTTTGATGGATAAATGTTTCTATGACTATCATGATTGAATGAGAATGAATGATAAAATTCATTAGTAAATGAATTTTCTTAGTAAGTAGTAATTAGGAGTATCACTCCTTGACTTTGCAACTAGTCTAAGTAGGTCCAGTAGATCAGCAGGAGCATAGTTGCGACAGCTGGGAGGAATGGTTGCCTGACTGACCACTTAGCTTCAGCCTCTCAGCCTCTGCTGGTCTTGCATGCATAACTTGCTTTAGGGAACAACTGAGATAAATTAACAGTCCTATTCATAATGTGGCACCAGAAACTGAGTGACAATGTGGGAAGGCCACCAGACATGAAACTAGATTGGGTTCCGTAGATCAATAAAACAGAAAAGAGAACCCAGAAATAAACCCGTACCTATGTAGCCAACTAATCTATGACAAAGGAGAAAAGAATATACAGTGGGGTAAAGACAGTCTCTTCAATAAATGGCATTGGGAAAACTGGACAGATACTTGAATAAAATGAAACTAGACCACATTTTACACCATGCACAACAATAAACTCAAAATGGATTAAAGACTTAAATGTTAAGACCCAAGACTGTAAAACTCCTAGAAGAAGACATAGGCAAAGAAACTCTCTGACATTTGTCTTAGCAATATATTTTTCTGCTATATCTCCTCAGGCAAGGGAAACAAAAGAGAAAATAAACAAATGGGACTACATTAAACTAAAAAGTTTTTGCACAGTGAAGGAAACCATCAGCAAAATGAAAAGTCAGCCTACTTAGTGGAAGAAGATATTTGCCAATGATACATCTGAAAGGAGGTTAATATTTAAATTATATAAAGAACTCATACAACACAACATAACCAAAAGACAAACAATCTGATTAAAAATTGGCAGATGACCTGAATAGATACTTCTCCAAAGAGGACATACAGATGGCCAATAGATATATGAAAAAATGTTCAATGTCACAAACCATTTAAGAAATGCAAACTAAAACCTCAATGAGATATTATCTCACACTTATCAGAATGGGTATCAATAAAAAAATCAACAAACAACAAGTGTTGGCAAGGATGTGGCGAAATGGGAACCCTAGTGCACTGTTGCTAGGATTGCCAATTGGTACAGCCACTATGGAAAACAGTATGAAGGTTCCTCAAAAAATTAAAAATAGAACTGCCTTATGACCCAGCAGTCCCACTTCTGGATATACAGCCAAAGAAATCCAAAAGACTAATTGTAGCATTATTTATAATAGCTAAAATGTGGAAACAACCTAAATGTCCATCAATAGATGATTGGATCAAGAGGCAATACATAAATATGGTGAAATATTACTCAGCCATAAAAGAAATCTTACCATTGTGACAGCATGAATAGATCTAGAGGGTATTATGCTACGTGAAATAAGTCAGAGAAAGATAAATACCACATTATTTAAAAATACAACAATAACATAAACAAACAAAAACAAACTCATACGTATAGATACTTCCTGTTTTGTATGTATATAAATTATCCATTTTGAGTATTGTTTAGAAATAATATGTTGTAAATGGTAATTTTATTCTGTAATAGGCTGAATAAAGAATACCAAAGATACTATACCCTTATTCCTGGATCTTATTTTACATTTTTGGAAAATGGGCTTTTTGCAGATGGGATTAAGTTAGGGACCTGAAATGAGACTCTTCTGTATTATCCAAATGAGCCCTAAATGCAGCAATTAGCATCCTTATAAAAGAGAAGCAGAAGGAGATTTGATACAGACGAGGAAAATGTAGTGTGAAGACTGAGGCAGAAATTGGAATGATGTGGCCACAAGCCAAGGAGTGCTCTTAGCCCCAGAAACTGGAAGAGACAAAAACAGATTATCCCCTAGAGCTTGGGAGAGAGGGTGACCCTGCTGACATCTTAATTTCAATGCAGTGAGACTGATTTCCAACTTCTAACCCCAGAACTTCTTTGAGAGAATTAAATTGCTGTTCTTTTAAGCCACCAAGTTTATGGTTATTTGTTACAGCACCCACAAGAAGCTAATACATTCCTATTAACATGCTTTTGAAGGTAACAAAATTTTCTAAAGTACAAAGTTTCAGTGTTATGAGTCGGTGCAAGAGCTCCATCATTTAAAAATTGTAATGACATAAAAATAAATATTTACTACATTTTTTAGGGCAAAAGTTAATAGTTTTGCATTTTCATGTCTTCCAATAATCAACACAAGTGCATACAGTCATGAGGGAAAAGCTACTTTCATTTAAGAAAAATAAAGTAATGATCAATTTAGGTATGTGTTATGTGTCATGTATGGAACATAAATGTTGAATTCTAACTGGCCTCAGGTTTGCGGCTGAAGTAAAGAGCATCAGTGAACTCAGTGTTTTTAAGTTACCATCATTTATATCCTGGAAATTTCCAGAAATGTTCCAAAGCTTCTTGCAATAAGAGACACCTGGGTATAAGACCTTTAAAGCCAGGACAGGAAAGCAGGTGCTGGTAGGTGAGCTCTGGTTGACAGACTGCTGAGCCAGTCCCTGGAGCAGCTCCGGATATGAGCTGCCCACACTGCTGAACTTGAAATTGCCCACAACACTTTCCCAAATGCTATTTGAACAAATAAAGATGAAAGTGGACCTGCAGCCCTAATTTCCTTGTACTACTTGTGCTTTCCAGGTTAAAAATTCCAGTTAGAATGAATTTTTTGAAGCACTGCTCCTCCAAGTTCCATGTGTGTATGCCTCACCTGAGGTTCACGTTGAACTCTCCTGGTTCTTCCGGTCGGGAATGGGACCTGAGCTTCTTTCTTCATTGATGCTGAAGCTGCTGCTTCGGACCACGCTTTGAGTGGCAAGGGTCTAGTGCCTAGAGCTCCTACCTCGGGTCCTTCTCCCTGGCTTTCTTTTTCCCCATTTGTGCTGCGGCCCCAGGCAGCCAACCTAGTTCTGATGCATTTCCTTGGCAACATCATGCCTTCCGACCTCTGCAGCTTCCACTTCCTGGCTGGTGAGCAACGTGCACCGACCTGCATCTCCATTGCTGTGGCTCCCACAGTGCACACCTGGGGGCTGACAGTCGGAAGCCGTGAGAGCATCACTCGTGAAAGGAAGAGATGTTGAGATGAGAATGAAATTGAGGAGGGAGTTAGGGTTTAGGGAAATGGAATAGAAACAATAGGTGAAAAGGAAGGGGTGGGGGGAATGAAAAGTTAGAGGAAAACATTTTAAATGAGCTGCCTAATTTTCCCGTTAAGAGCATTTTCTAATTCCTCAAATAGCCAACTCTTCCTTTTCCTCATTCATATACTAAAAATCTTGTGTGGCCCTCTGCATCCAGGACAGAGATCTTTGTTTTCTTTTTCTGTAAACAACCTAACTAAACTAAGGACATCTAAGAGATTGTTTAGGTACATTGGGCTTGTCACTGGTCCCAGCCTTATCTGACATTAGAATTACCTGTGAGGTTTACAAAAGTCCACGTACCTAGGCTGCAGCTTGCTCAGATAAATGAGACTCTGGGATCTGTCCTAGTCTTTAGTATTTTTTATCTGTTGTTTTTTAATACTTCCCAGATGATTCCCATGTGCATCCAAGTACCAGTAAGCTTTACCTTCTAGCGGTTGAATTAAAATTAAACTCACTTCAGATAAAATCCTAAGAGCTCTCCTTTACGTATTCGGGTTACTTCTTATCCAAACCTTTGCCGTGTTGAGAACCCTGCACAGCATTTTGGAAACACCATCTTTAATCCAGCACCTTCAGCTGATGAAGCATGCCAGTAGTTTTCTGAAGCCACCTCTAGCTTTGCATTTTCCCAGTCCAGTGGCTCCCCCTCCTGGCTCTCCTTAGGTGACGCTCCCTGCTCTGCAGAATCTCAGGTTCCGCTGCCCTGTGAAGCACAACCCGGAATCAACATTTTAAAGCGGCTTTTCTAAACCTCCATCCAGGTTGTGCACCTTTGGCTGTTGCCCAACGTTAACAGTTCGGAACCTAACCCCTTGTCCGGTGGAACTATAGCTTACGCCGTAGGGTTGATGGAAGAGAGGAACTGTGTGTATGTGTGCATACGTGCATATATTTTGTTCATCTTGCTACTAGACAATATTTTGATACTTGCTGGTTCCCTGCAAAACTTCTAACTTTGGATAGAAAATAGGGAAGGAAGGCTTTCCTTCACACCTTCTCTACCCTCCCTCATTTGGTCGTACCCTTTTCCTTTTCAACTCTCTGTCCCTATGTCCCCTAATTAGGACGAATGGAAACAAAGGTCGATGTAAGTGCACGCCCGCCTCTTACTGTCCAAACTGTTTGCTGTCAGGTTACATCAGAATTTTCCTGCATAGGACCCTTGTGTCTGTGGAGGCTGAATTTGAATTTTATTATACTCGAATGCAAAATGTGGTGCAGTCCAACCCTTCGTGCTGATTAAAACTTATAAGCCTGTCTGTTCCCTTCTACATAGCTCTTGTCATTAGAATGCCCTTCTTTGTAGACCGATGTTTCACCCATTGCCCTTGTTTTCCCTCTGACTCAGCACAGCACCGGCCAGCCCCGCCTCGACATTGCAGTGCATGACTTACTCAAGGTGATGTTTCAGTCTCATCAAGAGTAAGCATTTCCAGTCCACCTCAAGGGACATGTGGGTCCACCCGCCCTGGCCTTCCTGGGCACATCCCACAGCAGACTACCTTGCTTATTTTTGTCCATTTGTATAGGCAACACCTGGTGTATGATGATTCAAAGATTAAATCTTTATTTGTTGCCGATTGCTGCATAGCCGTATTACTACAAATTTAACAGCCATAAACGTTTATCACCTCACAGTTTCTGTGGGTCATGAGTCCAGGCCTGGCTTAGCTGGGTGATTTGCTTCAGGGTCTTACAAGGCAGTAATTGAGGGGTCACCTGGGGAAAGATCCACTTTTAAGCTCATGTGCTCATTGGCAATATTCACTTTCTAGTAGGTTGTTGGGCGGAGGGACTCAGGCTCTTGAGAGCTGCTGGCTGAGATCACGTTCGTTTTCTTGTCTTGTGTCCTTGCTGCCTGACAGCTTGTTTCCTCGAAGCCAGCAAGGGGGAGTTTCTGAGCAAAAATGGGAGTTAGCATCTTACCCAATATAATCACTGAAGTGGCACCTTGTCACATTTGTCATATTGTGTTGATGAGTCGCTAGTCCTCTCCGCACTCAAGGGGAAGAGTATGAACACCAGCTGGCAGGGATAATAGGCCACCTGAAAGTCACCTGCCCCAATCTCCTTTGATTTCCACTTGGTGGTCTCATAGAATTTGCACGCAGCTAAAAGTCAAGAGTCTTTTTTTACACAAACTGTTGCCAGACCGGTCTTCTCATCTTGAATAGCTGATTAATAGAACCTAAGTACTGGACATTATGTTGATTGGTACTAGGTTTCCTTGTGTTAGGTTCAGGTACTTGTTCCTACCTGATTAAATAGTTTTTAAGTCTGACTCAGCCATCAGATTGTTACACATTCCTTCTATTTTGTGTCATTGGGAAGTCAAGACATTTTTCTGTGTCTTTAAGTCACCCAAAAGGTATATACGTATATATGCGTGTGCACACATGTGCACACAAATGTGTTGCACTGGAAGGAGAGATTGAATGAAGAAACCTAGTTTCTAATACCCTAATCCTCACTGTAGTCTGATCAGTGACTCTAAATCATCTAACACTGCCTGAGCAGCATTTTTCCATCACATCCTTCTGGGAGCATCCAGACAGCTCTTCCTAGTCAAACCAACCTAATTTTAAATTCGAGCTCCTCTTGATAATTATATTTCTAGATGAAGAGTACACAGCAGCTTAAAAGTTAGGAAGTGCTGGTTTCTCTCTTGCTTATCTTTGAACTTAATATCATGTGCTCCAGAGTGGAGTAATAGCCAAGTTGAGTTGTGCTGGACTGCTTCACAAGTTTCATTTAGGACTTCTCACCAAAGAACCAGGAAAAAGTCTTTCAGAACCTAAGCTAATACAGCAATGAAGCAAACATTATATTAGAGATGTATATGTGGACGTTAAGAGACTGTTTAGGAACTAGAAGTTATTTGGATGTTCTCCATCTCTTAAATTCATTACTAAGTCATTTTGGAATCATCCACCCTGGTGTAGAGTGCCCATCTCTTCAAGCAGAAAACTAAAGAGGGAACCCAGCATGTTCCATGTCACTTTACCAGGACAGACTTGGCTGATTCGGTTTTATCTGCACTTGGTCAGAATCCCTCTATCCCGACTCTCTGGTCCAGGAAGGACTATTAGCGTTGCTTGTTCTGCTTAAACCCTGGGTACTGTTCAGGGAAGGCCCAAAACTAGCACATGTGAGAATTAGTGGACCGGTTGGTTCATAATTCGAAGGGTAAATGAATGTTTCTGACAAACAGTAGTTCTTAAACTCTGAGCTCTAGTAGTTTAGAATTTGTAAAGTAAATGTTTTTTTTTTAGCTAGGAGGCCCTTTTGCTTGGTGTCTTCCTCTGCCCCTCATAAAGGCCATGATGAGTGAGGCATAAGCTGTACCTATCAGCACATAGAGAAGTCCAGGGGGGTACATTTGAGGGTTTTAAATCCTAGTTCATCAGGGTCAGGCAGTGCAAACCCTATTAATAAGGTGAGAGCCCCTCTTGTTTTCCTTCACAGACACTAAATATCCAGGAATCCACAGAGACAGTCCTCTAGGAAGTAAGACCATTTTGTAGCTGTAATTTGGTGCTTGCTTTTTATTACTATACATGCTAAAAACTTCTAAATGTTTTCCAGGATCTTAAATCCCTCTTGTAAGATCCATATCTGCATTTCTGACTGCTCTTTCCACATCCCTATCTTGACCTGCAGGTATTTCTGACATGTAACAGGTCCTGAACTAAACTCTTTTCTCCCAGCCCTCAAACTTCCTTTATCACCTGCATTTTTTTAAAATCTTTAGAGAGAAAGAAAGGGAGAGAGGCAGAGGGGGAGAGAGATTAATGTATGGTTGCCTTTCCACCTGCCTCCAGCTACAGACCTGGCCGGAGACCTGGCTTACGATCTGGTCATGTGCCCTGGCTGGGAATCGAACCAGCGACCTCTGGGTTTGCAGGCCCGGCACCTTATCTACTCTGCCACCAGCCAGGGCTCACCTACATTTTTTATTTCAGCTAATAACTTCCTATTCCCTGTAAAATGGCATTTTACATCATGACTCACAAGGTGCACTCACATACACACATCTACAACTGAACAGAAGTTTCATAAAACACTATGTATCTTCACCATGTTTGTTGCCCTCTGATATTTTATCTTTATTTCCTCTTTTGAACTATCCAGAAAAGCTGTCATTTAGAATGAAAGGGCAGATAAAGTGCTTCCCAGACAAGATAAAGCTAAAGGAGTTCATCATCACGAAGCCCTTGTTATATGAAATGTTAAAGGGACTTATTTAAGAAAAATAAGAAGTTCAAAACTATGAATATTAAAATGACAATAAGGTGCTGGCCTGCGAACCCAAAGGTCACTGGTTCGAATCCCCAGCCAGGGCACATAACCAGGCTGCAAGCCAGGTCTCCAGCCAGGTCCATGGCTGGAAGCAGGTGAAAGGTAACCATACATTGATGTTTCTCTCCCTCCCTGCCTCTCTCCCTTCTCCCCTCTCTCTGGAAATAATAAATAAAATCTTTAAAAAATAAAAATAAAAAATAAAATGACAATAAACTTACAACTATCAACGATGGAGTCTAAATAACAAAAACAAACTAAGGGACAACCAGAATAGGAACAGAATCATAGGTACAGGGATCATTTGGAGGGTTATCAGCTGGGAGGGGGAAAGGGAGGAAATGGAGAAATGGGGCAGGGATAAAGGAGCATAATTTATAGGTATAAAATATGGGGTTATTAAGAATAGTATAGGACAGGGTGAGGCCAAAGTTCTTCCATGCACGATCCATGGACATGAACTAAGGGAGGTGGGATTACTGGAGGGAAGGAGGCATTGGGTAGAGAGGAGCAAAGGGGAAAAATATTGGGACAGCCATAACAGTGTAATCAATAAAATATACTTAAAATATATATAAATAAAAGGAAAGAAAAAGAAAAATGCTGATGTTACACTGAATGAAATTTACAACCCCCAGTGGGTCGTGGGACCTGTGTTTGGAAAAATCTGAGACAAGTGAAATATTGTTTCTTTGGATTTCATTCTGGCCCTAGCCTCTCACCCTAAAAGCTAGTCTACAGTCACACCAAACTTCACAGTGTTACCCAGAATCATTATCCATTCATTCATTTAGCCAACATTAACTGAGTGCATGGTGCATGGTAGGCACTAGGGTTCCACAGACAAACATGGTCTCCACACTGCAGCCCACTGTCCAGTGAGAAGACAAGTAATCTAACAATTATGAGGCACTGGGTAGTGTTAGGTCTGGTGAGAGTGAGAGGAGAAACAGTAGGAGAACAGGCCATGAGTTTAAAAGATTTATTTGGCCAGTGCACAAGTGGGCTGAGACCAGGAAGGCAAGAAGGTGTCAGCTGGGAACAAAAGAAAGGCAGGGACATGTAAAGGGGTTAAGCAGGGAGGCAGTTGAAGGAACTCTCTGTTGATGGCTTTGGGGGAGTTAGCCCTGACATCAGAGGGACCTACTAAAACAGAAAAGTTACTAACTTCTTACCAACAGACCAAGAGACCTCCCAAGGACACAGGCCTTCCCAGCAGGCTAAGATATCTTTGAAGGACATTGGCCTTTCACTGGTGTCAGCAGTTACTGTGGGGACAGCAGATTTATTGGGGGTCAGGCAGTCCCTGACACCAGCAGTTACTGTGAGAGCTTGCTAAACCAGACCTGGACTTCCAGAAACCAGGTCTCATGCCTAAGAGGTAGGTCTTCCAGAAGTCTGCACAAAGCCCTCAGAGATCACAAAGATTGCCACATATAACTGGGACCAGAGAATCCAGAAAGCCTTTCAGGACAAGGTGAACCATGAGCTAAAGTTAGGATCAGCACTCAGTGTTAACCCAACCAATTAGGGGCAGGACGTTCCAGAAAATTGAGCCAGTGAGAAGATACGGGGCATGAGCAACATGGGTATTTGGAGAGAGTACTCTGACATAAGCCTCTCCTTTTAACCAGAATGCTATCCTGTCACTTCCACCCTTTCTTTACTTGGCCAACCGTTAGTTGGTGTTCTTTCTCCCACTAAGTGACCCTGTCCAATGTAGTTTTTCCCTGCCCTCAGGTAGACTCAAGCAAGCCCCGCCCCGTGCTCTCCCGTCCCTCTCCCTGAGACAACACTATAGGCAGCTCATCTCTGCCGCACCAGGGTAGGAGCACCTCAAGGCAGAGCCCCAGGCCCCTCCCTCTGTCTTATGTGACAGACAGTAAATGTCAGCCCAGTGAAGAGATGAACCAATAAATGAGCAGGGAGAGGTGTAAGCCATAGCACAAGTTTAAGGTGAAGTGCTTAAATGAGTATGTAGAAGAGTTTTTAGTGTATCAAAGCATGTTGTTTAAAGATTAAATGAGGCTTGCCCTGTTCGGTTGGCTCAGTTAGATGGAACATTGTCCTGTACACCAAAAGGCTGTGGGTTCAATTCCCACTCAGGTTGTGTGTTCAATCCCCAGTCAGGGAATGTGTGAGAGGCAACCTATTGATGTTTCTTTCTCATCTCTCTCTCTCTGTCTCTCTCTCTCTCTCTCTCTCTCTCTCTCTCAAGCAATAAAATCCTTTCTAAAATCCTTGAGTGAGGATTTTAAAAAAAGATTAAATTTGGCTTGAGATGCTTATTTACAGATGTGGTAACAATATTTATAAATATTTATGGCACACTGGATGCAATTTTTTTTTGCATTATTTGTAAAAGGGTGTTTTTGTCTTTTAGAGAATACCTCTTTTCTTTCTAACTAAAAAGTACTGCGTGTGTAGAATTTCTTAATTGATTAATATAAATGAAATTCTGGCATCAGAGACAACATACACCCACTTTTTCTACTGCACAAGTACCCTGTCATCTCTAACCACATATTTTACCCAAATTGTCTTTCCCAAAATGGCTTTTGTAAGAAGCAAAATTGACTTTTAATTCTTCTTTTCCTTTGCCCACTCGCTGCCCAGCTTGTACTTCCTGTGCCAATGGCCCAGGAGATGTAAGCAGGAGAAGAATTTGAGGTCTGGAATCTCATCAGTCAATACTATAATAACTCATAAAAAGTTATATATTTTCTCTTTGCAAATAGATTTTATGAGCTGGCCATAGTATTTGATAATTACTTTGAAGCAGAGCCCTGCATCTGGATGAGGGCAGTGCCTATAAAAAGTTCCACTAACAAAAACATGGTAGGAACATACAGTCAAGGTAGCAATCATGCCTTTATTAGCAGTGAGAGAACAAGACTTAGGTTCTGGCTGGGCTTTTCATTGTTTATAAAACCTTCAGAGTGTCTGTTTCATATTCATGGGTTAGTTGTGATCAGGTCATAATTTTGAGCTGGAAGTCCTCTTAGTTGCTGAAGTTTAATGCTGTCAGACCCCTTTGTCCTTCACCAGGACTCGCTGTGGGCTCCATGCAGAGCTTCCCCGATGCCCTGTGTGCACTGTCTGCGCACCAGACCATCTCCCCTGCTTGAAATCATGGTCAGAATTAGTGAAAAGAAAGCGGGGAATGCCTTTTCCAGAGACGCCACTGTCACATCTGTTCATGTCAGACACAGCATCTGTGTCTCTTTTCCTGTCTTACAACTCTTCTAGCCCTCTTACCTGTTTTCACTCCCACTCCCATTTAGCCCATTGATAGTGTGACCTTGTTCATGTAGATTGGTCTGTTAATGTTGGTATTAGTACTTGCAAAATTAACCAATCACAATTTTAAAGAAAACTTGGGTTATCGGATCCCCTGAACTCAGATTCAGTGTTTCAATGGGGAACACAATGTATGCATTTCACCCTGACTCACCAGATGGGCTGTGAGTGTAGCATTCGCTGTACGTTTGCTGTCCTTTGACTCGCCACCTCTACCCACCCCCCGCCAGAAAATACATGTGTAAATCATCAGAGCTCTGTATTCCCTTATTTCCTAGAAGTACCTGCTAACCCTCGGAGATGAAGTAAATATGCCTCATTTCCTCTCACAAAACCTGCCATTCCTTCTTTTTGCCAGCTTCTGGCTTTAGCTCTTGCCCTTTCTAGCCTCCGACCATTCACATTGGTTCATGGCTGTTGGAGTTAGAGCATGTGACACTGAGTCCCCTGACCAGGAGTCACTGTGGAAAACGTAGGTGGACGACTCTTCCACATGACCAGCACCTCCCTCACTTGATCCCATCTTCTACAGGTGCTTGGGAAAATCTCTAATAGGGACATAATGCTTTGCTGCGGGCCAGGTGGTATTCTCACTTCCAGTGTACAAATGAGGAAATTGATGCTCAGAGCAGTTATTTCTTTCTTTTTTTATTTTATTTTATTTTTGTTGTGTTACATCCATCTCCTTTTTGCTCCCCTCTGTCCCCCTCCCCACCCACCTAAGCAGTAATTTTTTGCCCAAGGTCCTGTAACTATAAGTAATAGGAGTGCAAGACAGACTCCAGGGTCTGGGATCTGAGCCGTTCGATCCCACTGTTCTCCTTTGGTGACTTACCATGATCATTGGGTATGATAGTCATAGATGGTGGAGTTGTAAATTCCAATGGAGTGTGCCCAGTTATGTGCAGGCTGGAATTGCTCTTTAATTCCTTTAACCAGATCAAACACTGGTGATAGAAAAGCACACAGAGGAAGGAGGTAGAAGTGTGGATAAGGAAAGGAAAAAGTCTAGCAAGAACAGTATTTCGGCACGAGGAACCTATAAATCATATAATTAAAGATGTGAACGGTAATGAATACATGGCAGTAGAGATGTGAGCCTCCCAAGCTGTCTGTCCTGCTTCTTTGAAACATAATGATGCTCAGATAGAGGATGTGGGATGAAAAGTGACAGAATCCTTAGAACTGTTCAGCGACAAGACATCTGATACTGGCATGAAGGACAAAAGCTCATGAAAAAATCATGAGGGACAAGGACACACCTTATTCAGTCCCATGATGAGCTGATCGTTTGAGCCCTAAACCTACTTTTTAAGTTTGGAGTTGATAAAATGCAGCTGATTTAACTTGTCTTACCTCATTCAGCTGCATTTGTTAAAATGCAGACATTCATCTTGGGTGGCTCTTTAGCCGGGTTTGTTTTTGACTGAAATAAAATTCCTGGCACACGATCATGGAAAAAAGAAATTCAGTTTCATCATATGCAGTGTACTGTTTTCTACACTGGATAATTTTGAGTGCTTTGGAAATAATAAGTCTGTTTCCACAATTTCCTGCTCTCCACTAGGTTCTTGGAACGCCAAATGAGGACACGTGGCCTGGAGTTCATTCTTTACCACATTTTAAGCCAGGTATGTCTTATTAATTACAAATGACTACGTGCTTCTTATATGCAGAAGCTGAAGAGGTAAATGTTACTCCTCAAGCTAATATATTACCTTGCAAATTTCTGGTTACTTTTGCTAATGTGTATTTCAGCTGTTAGTGGACTTGTACTTTTTATTTTCATATTTCATTTGTCTGTAAAGATAGAATAAATAATCCCCCTCAAGATGAAAGATTTTCATCCTAAGGGGAGGTACTTCATTTGATTCAAGAGGCTAATCTTGAAGTATGTATTCATTATCATCATTTAGACTAGCATCCATGTCTATAAAAACAAAATTTAAATTGCATTATGACAATGTGTGACTTATTATATTAGGAAAAGTATTAAATTGTTTTTAAAAAAAAGAAAGAAAAGAAAAAACACATTTTGATTTTTCTTAAAAACTAAAACTTTTGTTGTCAATTACTTTGTGTTTAAACATGTGAAATGCTCTGAATTTCCTGTTGTACAGTATTCAGTCTTTTTCTAATGTAAAATATTTGAGCACCTAAACTGGAAAATCTGAGAGAAAAATAGGGATTTTATAAAAATAAGCTGTCACTTTTTTCTCACCAGTAGGTGGCAGCCAAGAAACTTTCTATTTTAATAATTGGACTGAATGAAAGAATCTCTCAAACTTGGTCTGTTTAACTTTCAGAGGAGGGATGAGGTTTTGGACTTGGAAATTTTATAAAAATCAGGGGAATGAATTATATTGTAAAGTGATTCCCTTGTTGTTTAAAATTTTTTTTTCTGGTTACAAAACATGTATTATAAAATGCAAACCCACCATAAAATTACTGAAGGGGATTTTGTGGGAGATCTAATAGTTCACTACTTTAGGAGGTGAAAGAGGTATAAATAATTTCTGTTATGGGAGCCAAGTCTATGCTTTTCCTCCTCTTTTCTTCTTTTGGGGGACCATCAGGAATAAATTATCAATCCCAAAGAATGACTGAGTTGGGAAACTATACTTATTCTTAATATTTTTCTTCTGAAAATGTAGAATGCTGAGAATTCTTTTATCCTCTTCAGTGCCCCCAAGGACTCTTTGTACTTTTCCTAAAATGTTTAAATAACTTCTGTGTTCTAAAAGACTAGCAACTTAACAAGTTAGATAGATTTTTGCCTTATTATTTTTTTAACCAAGCAAGAATCAACCTCCAACTGCTCCAGTTGTCCCTCAGGAGTCTAAGTGAGGACAAAGCTCTTTATAAATGTCCTAAATGTGACTCTTAAAACTTAGCTTGCCCATGTTAGTATCTAAAATATTAAGCCCTAAAGAAATAAAACAAAGGGCCCAGCTGGGTAGTTCAGTTGATTCAAGCATCATCCCTATACACCAAGGTTGTGGGTTCGATCCCCAGTCAAGGCACACACTAGAAGCAACCAATGAATGCATAATAAGTGGAACAACAAATCAGTCAGTATCTCTTTCTCTATTTTCCTCTCTTTCTAAAATCAATACATTTTAAAATTTGAAGAAAGTAATAAAACAAGGAGAACATGGAAAAAAATAAATTAAAAATGTATTTTGGTGTGCAACTGTAGGAAGGAACAATTAAGGTAGTCATTTGGCCTGCCAAGTTCCTATACTAGAAAACATTGAGTAATTTTTTTAAATTTGGGGTGAATACAATTTATCTTCTTTAACAACATACAAAAGCATTTATTAAATGTGTCCTGGGAAGTAATATGATGTAGTGGAAAATCAGTTACCAGATTGGGAATTTCATAAGATCAGAGACTGCACATAATACGTATTTTGGTGTTCAACAAATGTTTATTGTCCTGAATTATATTGAGGAAAACAGATATTACTTACGTGACTCTTATGGTAGATACATATAAATTAGGTTGTATGTGTTTAGGTTATTAATATTCTGGACATGTGTCACTATCGACATACAATACACAATAAGTAACAGGGGTCCAGAAGAATAATCTGTTTAGCTGTTGTAAGACATGGGAGCTGACAGACAAGAAAGATATTATGGCACAGCTTGGGGCTTGAGGATGGGAGCAGCTGTGATACGTGCTTCTTGAGTTGGCTTGAGAAGAGTCAAGGGAGGGCAAGGTAATAGATCGAGGCAGAGGAAGCCAATCTGTGAGTCCTTTCATGCAGCCCAGTACCCAGACCATCTGCGGGTTCTAGTCCCTGCGGCCTGGGCCTCAAACTCCACAGGTAGAAGACACACTTTCCCAAGGAAGAAAGTTTCAGTGGTAGCATCTGTCTGTCCTACTGTCCTACCTTGACTCTTCACCTCCTTATTTTATTCCAAGGAGTGCCTTAGAAATTCTGAGGGGAAACAAAATGTCTAAGCCATGAGGGCATACTTTGTTTTGTTTTCTATTGTTTAATAGACAACTTTTTGGAGCAGTTTTGGTCCATAGCAAAATTAAGTGGAAGGTACAGGGATTTCCCATATACCAGTGGCCCCATACATGCCCAGGACACCTCCCCATTACCAACACCCCCACTAGAATGGTATGTTTGTTACATTGATGGGCCCTCATGGACATGTCACTGTCACCCAAAGTCCATAATTTTCATTAGGATTCATTCTTGGTGTTCTGTATTCTATGGATTTGGACAAATGTAAAATGACATGCATCCACCATTGCAGTATCGTACAGAGTAGTTTTCCTGCCCTAAAAATCTTCTGTGCTCCACCTTTTTATGTTTCCCTCCCCCTACCCCTGTCAACCACTGATCTTTTTACTTTGGCCTTTTCCAAACAGTCATGCAGTTGGAATCATACAGGAGCCTTTTCAGACTGGCCTCTTTCACTTAGTAACATGCACTTCAGTTTCCTTGATGTTTCTCCCTGGCTTTTTGGTAGCTGATTTCTTTTTAATGCTGCATATTCCATTGTCTGGATGTTTGTGTATTCATTCATCTGCTGAAGGACATCCTGATTGCTCCAGATTTGGAAAGTTATAACTAAAGCTGCTGTCCATGCCCATGTGCAGGTTTCTGTGTGAACATAGTTCTCAGTTCCTTTGGGTAAATACCAAGGGGTGTGATTGATAGGCCAGATGTTTTTATTGCCTAATTTTTGAATAGGTAATGCATTTGAACCATTCAAGGTATCAAACAATAGTTAAGAGGAGGTGCAAAGCCTCCTATCTACCCACTTCCCCAAAATCACTGCCCCCACCACAGGCCCTATTTTATTAGTTTATGTTCCTTTTTTTTTTCATGTAAGCGAAAGAAATATATTGTTAAGCTTCTTATATTAAACACAGTCTTCGGTATTGCTTTTCTTACTAATGCATCCTGTAGGGCTGGCTTTTCATGCTACTGTGTGGAGGACAGTCAGTGAGGCTTCCTTCTTCTCTTGGAGCCGCATTGTTTTCTACTGTGTGGGTTTCACCTGTTCCCTGCTTACAGATGTTTGGGTTGTTTCTACGGTTTGCTATTATAAATGATCACAAGTAAGGTTAAAGAATGAATAAGTTGATATGGTTAGAATTTTGAACAGTTCTGGTGAGTGCTGTCCAAAGGGTTGATACCAGTTGGCTCTGTTACCAGCGATAATTTAGGTGGTGAGAAGTACTGTGGAGGAAAACAGAGCAAGACATTGGTTCAGGAAGTGCCAGGGAAGGGGGTGATTTACAGTGTTAAATGATAAATGTGATCAAGGAAGGCCCCACTGAAAAGATGACATTTGACTAAAGGACAAGAAGGAGCCATCAAGATATTTGAGGAAAGAACTTTGCACATGGATCCAATGTGGTATTCTTAGCACTTCAGTCAGTGTGTCACTTGTGATTAGACTCAGGCCATGCCTCATTCTTTAATCATAAGAGTCCATTGTATAATGAAGACATTTTTCATTTTGCTGTATCATAGTTACTCACCATGGGATGCTTTTACATCATGCTTTGTGCCTTAATTTTCTCCTGGGACAGTGAGGGTTATCCCGTATGAGTCACAGGATTACTTCCCTGGCCTGCTTGGCCCATCACTACTCTATGTCAACAAGGGCAACATGGCTTATGTACCTGCGGCAGGTGGAAGGGGGATGCTTGAGATTATTTTATAAGACAGACCTAACATAAACTTTTCCAAAACATCTTTCCTACATATTTGGGGGGTTGTCTGGACTTTTCAGCACTGTGGCAACCCTAGATCAAGGCAGAATATAGGTAGACACTCGCAGTTCTTCCAACTGGTAGAGTCAGGGCTTGAGAATTTGGAGAAGACTTGAAATTTCCTACTGTCTAGGAAAACGCCGGGGCTGCCTGAGCTGGGAGTGAGGGGCATTTGGGCTGTGTCATAAGGAAGGAAATTGAATATTCGAGCTGGAAGAGCTCCAGGACCATGGAGTCCTGCTCTTTACTCTGTAAAAGCAAAGGGACCTGATGTCATCAGGGGTAAAGGACATGCAAGGAGTTAGTGACAGGTGCAGTAGGTGCAGCTCTGCCCAGGATTCTGTTCACTGCTCCCCCCACCCCACCCCCACCCCCCCGCATATAGCATGGAAGATCATGCCACCAGATCAGAATTGTGATTTCTCACTGACCTTTTAAGGAAACTGTTTTGCCTCAGCCTCTTTTGTTTGCTTGTTGTTTGAAAAGAACTTTAAATTTTATTTTCAATTACATTCAATATTATTATTCAGTATTACTTTGTGTTTCTTTCAGGTGTACAGCATAGTGGTTAGATAGTCATATACTTTACAAAGTGTTCTTCCTGGTAGTTCCAGCACCCATTTGGTACCGTATATAGTTATTACAGTATTGTTGACCCTATTCCCCAGGTTGTTCATTATTGGCAATTAGTTTATAAAGAACATACAAGAAAAGTAGAGAAGATCTGATCTCTATATTTTAGTAAAACACATCAAACCATAAATATCACTTTGTATAATCTACATCACACATGTAGATTCAATGTGTGTACTTTTAATCATTACTTAAATGCGTCCAACACAGGGGCATTCAGCAGCTATTTAATGACAAATTATTATGAAGAAGTTTTAAAAAGAAAGGCACAGTAAAATTCAGGGAGAGAAAATGCTCTGTTAGTGAAATTTATACTAAACTAATTCTATTTTGCCAAATTGAGCAAGAGAATAGAACATTTTTAAAGTGGTTATATTATTTCTAGTTATCAAATACAAGAAGCTATTTGATTAAGGAAAGTTTGATGAGGAGTTTCTTACAATGAATGAAATAAGATAAAAACAGAAGAATTTACCATTGGAAGCAAATTGCAGAATGGTAGTATTTTATACTTTCTATGCCCAACACTAGGCCCACAGACACACTGACCTTGAAGGCAGCACTTAAATATGGAATTACTTATACGCAGGTTTTGTAATGAGGTGAAAACCTCCCCAAGGTCTGTCTTTCCATAGGTCTGATTGAGGCCCCAGAACCAAGGAGATCTAGCCTTTTTTAATCCCAGACAGAAGATGTAACTTATTTCAAAAATATAGTACTATGGTGGTAGTGGTTTACATTTTATGATGTATTTTGTTATTTACAAATCAATGTAATACATTATCTCAATTGGCACTTAAAATAATTCTGAGTCATTACAATGTTACGGTCCTAATACCATTATCCCATTTTACAGACTAGGAACCTGGGGCTCAGAGAGATTGTGGGGCTTGCCTACTCCAATGTGTAGCAGAGCCAAAAATCAAAACCAGGTCTTTCAGGCCCCAGTTTGGAGTCCACACTAATGCCTTCACCTCTCTCTAAGGGAACTTCCCTGGCAGTGGACAAAGAAGTATGAGGGAGAATTGTCAGGCTCTTCTCGGCCCTGCCTTGCGGCACCTTGGCAAAGTCTATCTTCTTGTAGACACCAGAACCCACTCTCCACCTGCATCTTCTTAAGGCCTTTAAACCTGCCCTTCCAATAAACTGCCAACTCCAGAATGCCCTCTGGGGATGTTTAGTCTGCATGAGGTCCTTAGTGCCCAGTGTGGAAACTGCCCAGTTTCATGATTTGCAGACCTGAGGAAGTTTGAGTCCTTGCCCGCAGTCACAGTGTGGGCTTTCTGCTAGTCTTTGAGCAAGTGGAAAAAGCTGTGGAAGCCGAAGAAATTCTTGGGTGGGATGTTCAGTGCAGGAAGGGTGAGAACAGGGCATCTTTGTGCCATGATGTTGTCCTGCACAGACCACACCTGTAGTTAGGGGACACCTGGGGCATGCAGAGACATCCTCTCACACTGGAAGAATCCCATCAGCTCTATCCCGCTCACTGAATCCTACAGAAATTAAATGAGATCGTCTGTTTTTACATTCTTTTTATTGATTTTTTAATTTACTGATACTCTGTTTTAAAGAAGAGTTGAGCTAGATAAATAATTGATATAAAAGGGCTTTTAAGCTGTGAAAGGCATGTAACTACAAAATAATAATTTGTACCATTTACACAATGTTCTCTGTCTGGTACACCCTTCCTGCTTGTCCTTTGTGCTTTACCTCAAGAGTCTTTTTTTATATCTTCCATTTTATTTTTTATGTCTTTTTATAATTGATTGATAGCAGCTATACTGATCATGGGTTGCAGCTCAGTGTACAAGAGTGTAACTGTGTGATGGTTATAAAATGGATTTCAAAAGTTATTAAGTAAATATCTGACTCATCTTAGACTTTATTACCAAAAACCCTGTGGGCCTGCTTGATCCCAAGCTTAAAAAGAACATTGTGAGCTCTCACCATGCCCAATGGCCACCGTCTTCTTCAACTGTGTCCTTCTTCCTCCTACCAGTAAATGCCACTCTGGGCACATAGTGAAAAAGCCAGTTAATTAGAAAACTTATGAAAGAAGTGACCTTTATAGAGCAGAGGAAGCAAAAATATAAAAATGTTGAACGTGACAGGACAGACTGTCATTACTGTTGTACTTTTTGGTGACAGGACAGACTGTCATTACTGTTGTACTTTTTGGTGACAGGACAGACTGTCATTACTGTTGTACTTTTTGATTGGGACAGTCCTGCTGGGAGGTAGTGGATGGCTGCAGGCCTGGGAGGGCAAGCGGATACTGAGAGGCCTGGCTTCAGTCAACAGAAACTGTGCTTCTGGGCTCACTTGGTGCCAGCAGCATCATAGGTGCTGAAGGTCCATCATGTCCAAAGCAGAAAACTCCCTACCTTACAGAGCAGCATGCTAGCAGAGAGACAGCAGACCAATTGCGAGTTAGTGAGGCTGCAGGATTGTGCCCACAGAGAGCAGGAGACAGTGCAGAGGGGCTGGTCCTGAAAGGCCAAGGTAAGGAATTTGGATCTTACTTGTAGCGGGAGAAGGTTCATTATTGAGGGTTTTTGAGAAGAGAAGGAGATTAATGTATTAGGTTTTCAAAAGGACCTACTTACTACTGAAGTATGGACACATTGAGTGGGTGGAAGAGACTTCATCTCCAGTGTGGTTCCCTCCTGATTAGAGTCCCTGCCTACAGCTCTGGGTTGACAAGGGTCTATAATGGCTAGTCCTGGCTTGGGAGAAATTATTCTCACCGAGTTAGTAATTTTATAAACATGGAGATTATTTTTTTCCCCATAGATATTTAGCTGACCAAGGACTTGAGATAAGTCATAGATATGGCCAATGCTCTAATGTGAAAGTAAGAAATGGCCAAAAAGCATGATAATCACTCAAAAACATAAAATAGAGCAGTCCCTCCTTGTCCATCATTTTGTTTTCTGCATTTTAGTTACCTGTAGTCAACTGAGCAAAAATATTAAATGGAAAATTCCAGAAATAAACAATTCAGAAGTTTCCAAGTGCATGCAGTTCTGTGTGGCATGATTAATTCTTGCTCTGCCAACCGTGTTCAGCTCAGTTTTGCCCAGGACATGAATCATCCCTTTGTCCCACACATCCACACTGTATATTCCCCACATCCATTAGTCACATAGTAGTTTATCGGCTCAGCTGTTCTGTAATCCAATGCTTATGTGCAAATAACTTACTTTCCTTAATAATGACCCCAAAGTGTAAGAGTACTGAGGCTGGCAATTCAGACATACCAAAGAGAAGCTGGACACTGCTTTCCTTTAAGTGAAAAGACATGCATGTATAAGAAGAAAAAAAAATAAACAGTACATATAGGGTTTGATACTCATCTGCAGTTTCAGGCATTTGCTGGGTCCTGGAACATGTCCCGTATGAGTAAGGGGGGCAGCTTTAACTATTCAGTTCTTCCACAAAGGCAGACCTATGTGTGGAATTATCTTTATGAATTGTAGAAATTCCATTTCCGTGCAAAGCAGAGATTCTGTGTACCAACTTTCTCTGTATCTGCTTGAAAATTTTTACATTTATTTTCACTAGGAGGCATCAGTCATGATGGAGACTAGGAGAGTGTCTAGAAAATGCCAGAGAAAATGTAGTGTAATTTTTGGTGTAGTTGGTGTAATTTTTCTGCATTTGAAAATTCTTAGAAACACAGAATAATGGCAACAAATTTAAGTGCTGGCTGGTGATGTTATTTGCATTTTACAATTTTCCACTGCTTGCCAAATGCTTTCACATGCATTATCTATTCTCATTGCAGCAGGTAGGCAGAAAGGTGGATGAAGCAAGTGGTTAAGAAAAGACCGACATCATGGTTCAAGGTAGCCTTGGGTGAGAACCAGACATAGCAATCAATTCTGCGTAATAGTGCTCAGAACACACCCTCCCAGAGCCAGTTCCATATGTCCAGTAGGTATTTGTTAATTGCTTGTGCTTGTGTAGTAACCTGGGTTAGCTGATCTTGCCTGTGACTTGCCTCAAGCCGCAAATTCAGTTCAGGTCATTCCACACGTAAGTCCTTGGAATAACAGATGCAAAATAATGCTCTTCTTGTGACAAGAGACAGGAGCACAAGGGGCAGGCCCATCACCACAGGCACACTTCAAGTCCTGGCTTGTGTCAAGACCACTAATATCCCATCATTTACACAAAATAGACATGGGGCAAAGAGGGGCATACCCACCTCATGAAAGTGGGAAGAGGGAGGAGATACTGAAATGTCCCATACAAGCTAAGTCTTCTAACATAGGGGGCTTGTTGGCTACCCCAGGCTAAACTGAGTCAAGTTCATTTCTGTTTAAAATGAGGTTGATTTTAAACCCTTTCAAGCTATTATCGTTGGGCATCTGCTGCAAGACAAAGGCATGACTGTGGAATAACTCTCATGTTAATCGGTGGAAGAAAAAAACCCAAAGTTTCTGTTGTTTAAGAGGCAAGTAATAGTTTACCCCCAGCCCCAGATAGTCAAGTCAGACCAATAGGGTGATACACCGCCTACTAATAATTAGTTCAGTTGTCAGATCTGATGGCATCTTCTCCCCTTACAGGTGTCCTTGAAACAGCACTGTCAGAGCACCTCTAGCTAACAGCCAATACTGTTTGCAAAGGAGATTATTTTAAAAGGATTTAAGTGTGTGTGTACACAGAGGCTTTTGCCTCTAGAGCCAGCTTTGTAAATGCAATTAATAATCTCTTGACTGTAAAAAGGGACAATTGATACTCTCTCAGAATGCCAGCCCTCGCTTTCTGCCAGCAAATTAGAATCACAGCATTATAATACGAGGAGTTAGAAGAGCATTGACATGTCTGTGACTTTTATTCATTTCTTTTACTGTTGCCTCAAGATGGATATTTAGGGTAGCTTCTCATTTACCCTCCCTGGAGAAGTATTGCTTTTTATACACCACATGTCTGCCTTGTATACATAAAACACAACTGTACCAGATGCTCAGTTTTTCAACCATATTATTAATAACAGTTGTGATGGTAATAATAGCTAACAGGCATTGAATGTTTATTATGTGTCAGGCACTCCTGTTAGCTCTTGTGACACATTTTCTTATTGAACATTCATAGTTAACTCTTTGAGGTAAATACTGCTATAATCCCTGTATGTAATATAGGGAAACTGAGGACTGAAAGATTTGGGGCAGGGGGGGTGGCTGTATGTAATATGTCTAAAGTCACTACAACTTGGAAGACACTAGTTTGCCATGTCCTGCATACACAAGAAGGATTTGTTCTCCTAGACTTAAAAAGGCAGGGCACTTGAAGCATGTGAGAAATGGGAGTAAGGAGAGTATCGTTTGTATGCTTGTTTTATTTTTTAAAATAGACTTTATTTGTTAGAGAACTAACAGAGATTCCCCGTATGCCCCGTGTCCCCACACATGCACAGCCTCCCCGATCACCAACATCCCCTACCAGGGTGGTACATTTGTTATAACTGATGATGCTACATTGGCACATCACTATAACCCATGGTTGGCATTAGGGTTCACTATTGGGTGTTGTACATTCAGTGGGTTTGGGCAAATGTGGATGACACGTATTCATCATTACAGTGATGAGTTCATCATTACAGAGTGATTTCACTGCTCTAAAAAACACTCTGTATTTTACCTACTCATCCCTTAGCTCGTAGCTACCACTGATCCTTTGACTGTCTCCATAGTCTGCCTTTTCCAGAATGTCATATAGTTGCAGGTGAGTTTATCATTACTAGTTAAACCTGTTCTTTGTCTGTGGTTGTTATGTGTCCCAGCTCTTGGGTAACAGACTGGGAGTAGGGTCCCTGGATCAGCCCCTGCTGTTAGCCTGCACCAGGGCCCGGGCACCATGACCTTTCTAACATCAGTTTATTTTCTTATAACATGAAGTGGTTAGAGTACCTACCTGAATGCTGGGTCCTGTCTAGCTCACGCTTCCCTGAGAAGGTTCTGGGTGCCCTTTCCCTCCTTTGCAGAGCTAGATGGAGAGGTGGGTGAGGATGCACAAAGGATGAGACACACAATCTCTCTTCTCCTTTCTTTTCTTCAAGCTGTAAAGATTTGTTCTGATTTCCGAGTAGCACAGCATTCAGACTTTAATAAATGCCTAACTGATTAAACTTCAGCTCTCTAGGGAAAAAAAATGTCTCATGGAAATAGAAGTATTCCCTAACTTTTAGGTTGAGAACGGTGTGGCTAGTTTACAGACCTCCCCTGGGAATATACACTCACAAACCCACATTCGTACGTATGTTAGAAAAACCAAATGCCACCCAAAGTCAGAGTGTAATGAATATAGCAGAACATTTGTTTCTAAAAGTTGCTCAAAGATGACTCATTTTGCAGTGCACAGCATTGGTAACTAGGATGATTTGCAGCAGGGGGCGGAATGCTGCGGTCTGGTTTGAGGACTGAAGGTGGCTGTTGGGCGTATGAGGAAGCTACTCCAGGCGACAGCGACAGGGCAGTGCAGTTCTGCTCAGTGTTAACATGTCATACCAAAGCCTCTCACTGAATAACACTAGAGCTGTGTCATACCTCAGTCACGTATTTTGGGGATGTCAAGTGTTTTAAAGCTGTGAATTGCAAATGTGTTATTTCTAAAATGCCTTGTTTAGAGCACTGTGCTGTTTTGGAGCTGAGATACCTAAAATCCGCATATTTTGGAACAGGCTTAGCCTTTTCTGTTTGGGGTAAACCTTCTCTGTACATGAATTCTTCTTTGCTTTGCTTCTAAGGACTATAGATGGTTTCAATCCAGCTTTGTTGTATCTTGATCAGAGTATCAACTGATACTGTTGACCTGGTTTTCCTAATAAATAGCAAAATGTTACATCTTGTGAACACTTGTAAATATAGTTTTCTTCTGTTGGTGGTTCCTTAATATTGGTTCCCATGATTTATTATAGGCTAGTTAGGGCCATGTATGTTTTGTGCATTGCTCTATCCACAGTGCCTAGGACTGTGCCTGGCAAACAGCAGGCACATGGTAAGTATTTGTAGAATGAATAAGAGAATGAATGAATGAATACTCATGCCTTTTATCCTGAAGAATTGACAGATGTTATATATTGCATGAACAACTAACTCAGGTGATTGAAATGTCCACCAGAGTGATTCATGACTATGTTCATTGTTCACCCTTATAAAGAACTGGAGTCTTTTCCTTCCACTATAACAATCTTGAGAAAGGCTCCAGGTCCCACACCTTGGCCAGGTGCCCAGAGCCCTCTGCTCATATTATTAGTACTTGTATAATGTCATTAAGAAAGAGTGAATGCATTTATTTAAGTGCAAAAGAATCCTAAGGAATTTAACTGTGAATAGTTGAATATATGGCTTAGAGCAGCAATTTTCAGCCTTTTTCATCTCATGACACACGTGAACTAATTACTAAAATTCTGTGGCGCACCAAAAAATATTTTTGGCCAGTCTGACCAAAAAAGAGGTGTAATTTTGGTTCATTCACACTGGATGGCTATTGTTGTGTTGACTGTTGTCATTTTTTTTATTTGACAATCTTAAGGGAAAACAGGCCAATGTTCCTGACTAAATAGTCAGGTATTGCATATTTTAAAAGTTCTGGTGGCATACCAGTTGAAAATCACCAATTTAGAGGAGTTTATTATAAAATGCATCTACCATTTTCTGTGGCGTTTTGGACAAACTCACTTTTACAGTGACATGTTTGTTCCATGGTATTTATTCCATGATTTTTGACACTGTTGCTGGTCCTTCTTCACCCCTCAGCTCCCCTCCCACCCACCCCTTGCTGAAGGAAGGAAGGAAGGGAGGGAGGGAGGAAGGGAAAGGAGGGAGGGAGGAAGGAAGGAAGGAAAATGTTAGTTTTACAAATTCTGGTTAGCCTTTTAAGTCATTTGAACATACTTGGTGTTTTTTATTTTTTGGTTGATTTAGCTGTTTGTTTTCTTGTTATTGAAGTTTAAAGCACAGCACTGGCTCTGGCTGGTATGGCTCAGTGGATTAAGAGCTGGCCTGCAAACCAAAGGGTCACCAGTTCGATTCCCAGTCAGGGCACATGCCTGGGTTGCAAGCCAGATCTCTAACTGGGGGCACGTGAGAAGCAACCACACATTGACGTTTCTCTCTGCTTCCTCCCTTCCCATCCCTCTAAAAATAAATAAATAAAATCTTTTTAAAAACAAAGGGAATGTGGAGAATAATAAAATAGTTCTCCTACACCATACAGTACCACCCAATAAGCAAACAAATAATTTCTAAATTAGGTTTTATCTTCGTGGGAATTCAAGCCTGCTTTCGTAGTGTCCCAGGCCATTACAGGTGAAGCTCTTTTAAGCTGGGACACTCGCAATAGGCAGCACTGTCCTCCAGTTGTTTTCCTGTGGAATTGCAAATAATTGCCATGTACCAGCATGGCTGGCAGCTGATGGAAAACCTCCCCAGCCTTCTGTCCCCCATCCATCCTCATCACATCACCTTGCAAGTGATTTCTTCCCTGGCCTCCCACCGTGTGTGTTCATCCTCAGCAGCACCCGTGCAATAAGAAGAGGTAAACTTAGCCTGCAGGCTTAAATTAATTTTGGTCCTCAATTATGCTATGAGTTAGACAGTGCTTTCAATCACAATGTACTAAACTTCTAGTTTAAGCATAATTGGAAAGAGAAAGCCGATGTTAAAGTACCAAGTGACAGAGTAAATGTAACTGAAGAACAGTGTAAAACACACATAGGCAAGTACTCAAATAATGTGATGAATTGACTCATAGGCAGTTGAATATTTTATTAAACACACCTGTTATTAATTTGGGGGCACTAATGTAAATCCCTTTTTGTTTTCAAAACTTACATGGCTAACTATGTTGCTTTTATTCTAATGGAACATTACTTTTAGTTATGATGGAAATAGTTTTTAAAATACAGTGGCAATGCAATGCATGCAGAAAATGTTAGAAATGGCTCCATGTGAATTTATTTACTTTAGTACGTTAGATCTGAAAGATGCTGTTGAAAGCAAGACATCGTGTATTACTCAAACTAGTTGCAGGTATCTGAGTTTATCTTCTGTTCATTTGGAAAAGAAATAGATGCAGTTAGCAGCTGTGCCTCTGGGCTCTCAGGGAACTGTGTCCATGTCCGCAATGTAGCAGTTTTGACCCTGGGTTTGTGGTTCTGTATTTCCATTTCTGCACTACTGAACCACATGACCAGGACTCACACATGCCCCTGTGCACGCTGCCCAGGGCGGGTGCCCAGGTCATATCCGCTAAGAGAATTAAGAGCTTATTATGTGAAGTGATAGAGGGAAATGTAGGAAGACTTCATTCTTCCTTATTTTTTCTACTTTCATATAGCTTGTTTCACTGTCAATTTTGGCTTTTCTATGAACAGCTAAAATTGACATACTGTATTTTGGAAAATTTTTTCTGTTAGCATATCCTGTCAAGCCCTAAACAGAGGCAATTCTTGGAACTAATATTTATGTGCAGTCACTAATTGCTAAGGATAATCATTTACCTGTAAATCCAAGATTGTGTTTATTTTATCTGTAATGGAATTTTGGTTCCTCCCCAGATGATAGCAAATTACTAAAATTGTTTTGTGGGGAGTACAAAGTTAAGGATGTCAAGTTTGTTTTACAAGGATATTTGATGTAATAAAATTTTAAAATATGTCTTGTTTTTTTAATTCCAGGCTTTAGATAATTTTTAAAAATTTTATAAAAAGAACTATTCTTCCCACTTCTCCTTACTTTGTCAGTGAATCCTCAAACCTAGAATACACCTTTACATTTATGCTCCACACCAGCAATTTTCAACTGGTGTGCTGCAATAATTTTTAAGACATGCAACAATACCTGACCATCTACTCCGGGGCACTGACCTCTTTTCCCTTAGGCTGTCAAATTAAAAACTGACAATAGCCAATAACAATAGGTGTCTGATATGAATGAATAAAAACTTTATCTATATATTTTTTAAGATTGGCAAAAATATACTTTTTTGATGTGCCACAGAATTTTAGTAAATAGTTCATATGTGCCATGACATGAGAAAGGTTGAAAATTGCTACTCTACACCTACTGGCTGAATTATGTTGCATCTTGTATAGTGCAGTCTACTAGAGAATAATTCAGACATTAGACATTCTTTTGAAACAAGTAAATACAAAATTGTTGGTGAGCACTTTTGCCTGTAGCTTTAGAACAGTGGGCATTTGTCATCAGCCCTGCTCTTCGGCTAATGGATCTCATTATAGCATTAGTGTCCATTTTCTGTACTGATTAGTCAGTGTCTGTGCCTTGCGGGTTATTAAGCATGTTGACAATTATCCTGCTTGAATGATGACTCTGAGACTTCATGAGAACTTGAAATGATTTTGGAATCATCATGAAAAGATTAATATATTCTGAGGGGAGTATTTGAGTTGTACATGTAATTCCAAATCTTTGAAATCTGGAAAAGGGAGTCCAATCAGTGGTCATCCTAAACCCTATCTTTCTGTCACACCCTGTGTCAAATGTCTTGAGAAATTTTACTTCCTTTACCTTTTAAAAAGTTTCTATTGACCCCTTCTCACAATATTCACTGTTGCCATAACCCAAGTCATCTCTCTGCTGAATAGTCACAATAACCTTTTCTTGGTCTTCCTCCTTCCAACCTTGCCTTCAGTAGTGTATTCTTCAAACAGAAGCCAGAGGGATCCTGTAAAAAAAAAGTCTAGGTCATATTTAAAGGCCACAGATGCCCTGTATAGGCTGATCTTCTGCCCATCTGTGTCCCAGCCTCCACTCATCTTTCCTGGGCTCTCTGCTTCCAGTCACCCTGTCCTTAGGCTCTCTCCAGCCAGGCACGGTCCCTACTGGAATGCAGGTGGAAAGGTTTTCTGTCTGATCCCTGCTGTATCTTCAGCCCCAAGAAGTATACCTAAAGCACAGTACTTGCTCAGTAAACAGTAGCTGAATGAATGAATCGGCACCATATTTCCAGTGATTCCTTTGAGTAAACTGTGTTTAGAGATATGAAGCTGAACATGTTCTTAAATTTCTTTTGTTCTTCTTGTCTAATGGTATTCTCCTACATGAATCGTATTGTAACAAAAACAATATAAATAATTTTTAGTCTCTTCTTCAAAAGCTTATAATTAAAAGCAGACGATACTGACAAAAGACACCAACAAGTATTAAGCAAGTTTAAGCCTATTGAGTGATAAATATTTAAAAAGAAATGAGATCACTATAAAAAAAGGAAACCATTTAATTTTATTGGAGGATGTATTCACAAATCCTGTCCAAATGGAAAAAACACATTGCGTTGCTATGTGTAAAGATTTTATACTATCCTTTTCAGATAAAAATATATTTTAATGAAACTCCAACCAGATTCCCAATGGGAACATTGTTTATTTTGTCCACGTCTGTTTTGTTTGAAACTCCCCTTTCCTCATCACTCACAGTGGTCACTCTACATGTCTCCTTGTTTTACTTTGTTAGAACACTTGTCTTTTTTCCCAACTATTTTTTTTTTTAAGATTTTATTCATTATTTTCAGAAAGAAGGGCAGGGAGGGAGGAAGAAAAGGAGAGAAGTATCAATGTATGGTTGCCTTTCACCTGCCTCCAGCTAAGGATCTGGCTGGAGACCTGGCTTGCAACCTGGTTATGTGCCCTGACTGGAGAATCGAACCAGCGACTTTTGGGTTTTCAGGCCAGCACCAAACCACTGAGCCACACCAGCCAACGTTCCCCACCTTGAATGAGATATAATTGACATAAAACATTGTATAAGTTTAAGGTGCACAACCATATATATATATACATATATGTATATATGTGTGTGTGTGTGTGTGTGTGTGTGTGTGTGTGTGTGTGTGTATTAACCACATTATTAACCACAATAAGTTTAGTTCACACATCCCTCACTTCACATAGTTTTTTCATTTGTTTTTTTGGTATGGTGAGAACTTTCAAAATCTGTTCTCTTAGCAACTTTCAAATACACCATGAAGTATTGTTAACTATACTCACCATGCTGTACATTACATCCCTCCCACCCAGCCACTCGCCCTCAGGCAACCATCAGTCTGTTCTCTACTATTACTAGTTTCAATTTTATTTTTGTATTTTTTAGGTTCCACATGCAAGTAAGATCATACAATACTTGTCTTTCCCTGTCTGACTGACTTTGCTTTGCATAATGTCCTTAGGACCCATCTATATTCTTGCAAATGGCAGGGTTTTCTTCTTTTTTATGGCTTAATAATATTCCATTGTGTATATATACCACATTTGCTTTATCCATTCATCTATCCATGGACACTTAGATTGTTTCCACATCTTGGCTATTGTAAATAATGCTGCAGTGAACATAGGAATGCAGAAATCTCTTCAAGATAGGGATTTTGTTTCCTTTGAATATATACCTATAAGTGACACTGTTAGATCATATGCTAGTTCTATTTTTAATGTTTCTTAGGAACTTCCATACCATTTTCCATAGTGGTTATACCAATTTACATTCCCACCAAGACTGTAGAAGGGTTCCCTTTTCTTCATATCCTCTTGTTGCTTGATGATAATCATTTGAACAAGAGGAAGATGATGTGTTGTTATGGTTTTGATGAACATTTCCCTGATGATTAGTGATATTAAGCACCTTTTCATGTACTTGTTACTATTTGAATAGCTTCCTTGGAAAAAAATGTCTGTTCAGGTTCATTGCCCATTTTTAAAATTGAATTATTTGGGTATTTCTTTACTTTTGTGTTGCATGAGTTTCTTATATATTTTGAGATTAACCTCTTACAGGTATGAGGTTTGCAAATATTTTCTCCCATTCTCTAGGTTGCTTTTATTTTGTGGATTGTTTCTTTTGTTGTACAGAAGCTTTTCATTTGTTGTAGTCCCACTTGTTCATTTTGCTTTTGTTGCATGTACTTTGTGTATCATGTCCATAAAATCATTGCTAAGATTCCCTGTTTTTTACTATGGCTTCAGGTCTTAATATTTGAGTCTTTTGTTTTATTTTGTTTGAGTTTTTGGTAAGCATTGAGATGATCATGTGATTTTTATCTTTGTATTAATAGGAAATATTATAATTTTGACTTGCATACATTGAATCATTCTTACATTGCAGGATGCATACTATTAGGAAACATTATTTCTTTTTATTGCGTGTGGGAAAAGAAAAAGTAACCTTTCAGCATCTATTTAAATGTAAAATGTACATGCAATTTGCCATGCAGTTCTACATTTGGGGGATCTATCCAAAAGAAATGAAAACATCAGATAAATGTGCAAGGGTATTTTTAAGCATCGTTTTAAGGTGAAAGGAACTGGAAGCCACCTGAAGTTTCATCAGCTTGAGAATGATCAAATAACTTATGGTACTCCTATAAAATACTAATAGAACTTTTAAACAATTGTTATGTCTATTTTCTTTATGAAAGATTATCCACTAAATATTACTAAATGCATAAAGATTTTTAGAGAATCTTTAGTGTACAATCTAAAAATTTTAAATAGATATATAGTGTATATATTTGTATATATTAATGGGTTCATCCTCATTAGCATAAGAAATAATGTGGAAAGAGATATGTGAAGCTATTAACAATTGCTATATCATCAGTAGTAAACAATGGGAACAGAAGAGATGATCAATATCTATTTTATGACACTTTGTTATTTAACTCAGTGAAACAAACAGCATGTTTTTTGTTTTTTGGGTTTTTTTTGTTTTGTTTTTCTTTTAGGTTTTATTCACTTATTTTTAAAGAGAGGGAAAGGGAGGGAGAAAGGGAGGGAGAGAAATATCAATGTGTGGTTGCCCCCAACTAGATACCTGGCCTGCAACCCAGGCATGTGCTCTGATTGGGAAACGAACAGGCGACTCCTTGGTTAGCAGACTGGCATTCAATTCACGGAGCCACACCGGCCAGGCAAACATTATATTTTAATTTCGAAAAATATAATAAATGTTATTCAATGATAACTATAAATCTACATTATGGGACATTGATAGTTTGCCTTTGAACAAGTGTGTAAATATCAGTCTAAGAAAGGACAGCCTTCCAGGCTGGGTAGCTCAGTTGATTAGAGCATCTTCCCATGTGCCAAGGTTGTGGAGGTTGATCTCTGGTCAGAGCACCAAAAAGATGAAAAAAAGAAAGAAAGAAAGAAAGAAAGGAAAGGAAAGTCAATGTTGCTGTATTGGTCATAAGGAAAACAGCAACTCTCGTTGACTAACACATCAATATTCTCCTATAAATCTACTTACAGTTTGGAGGTTTGGAATTTAAATCTCATTTTTCAACCCAATTAAAATTTAGTTATTCTAAGAAACAATCACTATGAACCAGATGATAAAACAAATCATTCTAGACAAAAGAAAACAATGACTCATTGTTTAAAATATTAAGATCTTCCAAATTTAAAGTTGAAGACCTACTATGGCTAGCATAACGTGGCTAACTCAAACAGTCTTTTGAACAGTTGAACTTTTTAAGCTATATATTATTTAAAACAAAGATTGTTTATCATTTTTCTTTCTGTTTCAGAACGCTTCACCGTGTACAGCTCTAAACACCTTAGACAAGCATGGAATAAGTAAGTCTTCCCACAGATTGTGCTCTCTCTCTTTCTCTACTAATTTTACTCTCCTAACCAGTTGTCACCACCTTTTTCCATTTGTTCATTCAACTATTCATTCATCCATTTATTTAGCCATTAGCCAGTTCCTAAGCCTTCACTGGGAGCCAGCCTCCATGTTCAGCCTGTTGCATACATGAGTTTGTGTCCCAGGCAATGTGGCCTTGCTTCAGAGTTGTAAATCCTAACAATTACTTGGTCAATCTTCCTGCAACTAGATTTCAAGAAACCTTTTAGAGTCGGCAAAATAGCATTTATTAAGTGCCATATAATGATTGACTTTATAATCTAAATAAAATTGGTGACAACTTTTGAGCTAGACAAAAATTGATCTTTCAAATTTTTCAGTTTACCTATTTCTCCCCTAAGCCTTATTGGGAAACCAAGTCCATTCATCACTCCAAGTATATGTACTCCATTTATTTAATTTCTGTCACCTGAGCTTGTTAAAATAGTTTTATTTATTGGTTTCGAAATTTGATGAAATTGGTCGATCTGGGTTTCTCAAGTTATACAGAGGTCTTTTATGGTAAGCCAGCCCTGTTAGTAAATCATTGAAAGTTGAAAAGCAGAGTAATTGAGTCATTCATTTTATTGTAGGTATCAGATTTCAAGCATTACGCTAGAGAAAAGGTAACTAGAACCACTTTGATAAAATATACTATAATTTGTCATAACAACCTTTTGCCTCTGGAGAATTTAGTGTTACTGTCTCCCATTTTACTGTTACTACATTTTAATTGCAGATGCCGTAAACAATGAAAATAAGTTGTAAGACGAAATGTCTTTAATCAACACCATCAGGTGATGGACAGTGGACAGCTTAATGTGAGGAGCTCGAGGAATGAGAACATTAAATTCTGCAGTTGCTTATTGGGAAGATTTGCCAGTTTATTTTGATTCAATTCACACTTAGAAGAACGCTCTAGTGTCATCATTGTTGTCTACCACAAGGCCTTGTGTTTGCCATTGGAAGAGTCAGGTCTTAGGATCTGGAGTCTTCCTGATACCTAGGGAGGCATGCCTTCTGCTGGCAGCATTCTGTGTGTGTTCCTCACCCTTTTGCTGACTCCTCCCTGCACCCCACCACCGCATACTGATCGGTGGTCTAATGTACATTCACACCTCAGATAGTACATACATACAGCATACAGTTCTTACCTTAATGGCATTCCTCTCTCATAATTGCTCCAGAAGTTTTGTTCAACCAGGTAACCATTTGATGAAACAATTCTTGATAAAGCAGTTGCCTCTCTGCCCCTGTCTTTCAAGGGACAGGAACATCTGGAACATTGACACGGAATAGCATTTGTGGAGAAATGGCTTCCACTTTAAATCATGCCTTTTCCTTCCTTCAGATGGACAAAGCTAGAAGGGTCTGGAAATTGCCCAGGAAAATATATGGCAATTCTCATCCACTCAGAATGGTCTACAGAAGATGGGGGGAGGTCTATGGATGTTGCTTTGATATTCTTGCCACTGTCCTCTTGGCCCCTCACCATTTACACTTGTCCCACTCCAGTCACTCATCGCTGTGACTTGTAAAGCCCAGCACCTGCTTTACAAGTGCTGGTACACATGCCCCAGCCAATGGCCTTTCTTGTTCAGTCATTGCATAGTGACTAGGGGATGCCTCTCAGAGAAGAGATGTTTGTCCATTTACGTGACTTTATCCTGGGAGAAAGTAGGTTACTTCGTGTCTCCCAGAAAAGAAAAAGAAAATTAAAGTAGTTCTCAAGTAGTTCTCAGGCTTTCATTGTTTCGCCTCAGTCTGACCTCCTACGACCTGATGGTTTCCTTTCTCTGGGAGGTATTGTTTATGTCATGACAAAAGTCATTCATTTTGTTGACAAAAGTCAAGGTGTATAGTCCTCCACCACTGCTGCTTTAGAAATTTTTTAAAACTACGTGTATTGTACTCAATCTTTAAATTTTTCTTAAAAGGTGCTAAATACCAATAAATATACTTTTACTTGAGAGGGCAAATAAAAATTCTTAGGAATATTATTATTCACAAAATAAGAACACAGTGTCTCTTTAAGAGATCACTTTATCACTTGCATTTTCCATGAACGTAGAATTCGTCATTTTTTTTTTTACCAAAAACAAGGTCTAAAATACTGAAGGAAATACGACATTTTAATGTAAAGTTTTTAAATCAGTTGATAGAATTTTAGTTAATGATTTTCTTTTCATCTCTACCATCACATATGCTTCTTTTAAAAATGAGAATTAATTTTGTTATTTAATAAATATACCGATGCCCAACCTTAGATTGCTTTTTAACATTTTAGGTAAAATATTAAAAGCTGAGCTTGGGGTAAAAATTTTAAATTATAAACATAACTTATTTAGAACCATGCTAATTTTAAATCCCTGTAAGTCTTATTTTTGTATTGCTTTAAGGCTTTATTTCAGAAAGCATTAAGTAATAAACTCATCACTAAAAATATGATAAAAACATTTCTTTCTGGTATTCCAGTACTGCATACTGAATCCTTAGAGCCAAGCAATGGCCTCGAGCCAATTGGAGCCCCATGCAATTTAGAGAGAACTGAGAATTCAGAAGCATTAATTACATTATTGATTCTTCCTCCAAATGGGCTGGTGACCCTGCAACCATCATGTGACATGTCAGCATTTCTCACTTCAGAGTGAGGTCTAGATTCAGAAGCACTGCATTTAAACACTATTAAGCAAGTGCTGACGTTCTCAGTCGCTGCTAACTAATTTGCTTGTCTACAGCACAATTATGAAACTGTAGCAATTGGTAAATTCTCTTGTACAGCAGTAATAGGTTCAAGAGCGAGTGAACTCATTTGCAAGAACCAATTTGAATTCAATTCAGTTGGGTTAATAAAAGATGGGTAGGTTAACAGAAAGAAGTAAGTCACTGTTCAAAATTAAGTAACAATGTCTTTTAAAATATACATACATTACCTCAGCTATTAAAGCTAGTGGATATATTAACCTGTCTAAGAGAGTTTCTTGAGAAATGGATCCTCAAGTCTCTTTGAAAGGCTATAACATGTAGCCCAGATTTTTTGAGCCAAGTCTGCCCTAGGTAACGCCCGTGCAACTCCCTGCTGACTTCATTTATACCAGTAACCATGGACATAATATTATCCTTTGAAGGATTTTTTTTTAGTATTCTGGGCAAATGAAGCACTGACGGGAGAAAAATATCAAAAGATCTACCAGCTATCTAAACTCAAAAGGGTAATATAAAGAAGAAATCTTAATTATAAGCTTGAGAAGAATAAATATATTTTAATAAACAAAAGAGCACCTGGGTTGGTGGCACAGTGGATAAGGTGCTGGCCTGCAAACCCAAAGGTCGCTGGTTCGATTCCCAGCCAGGGCACATAACCAGGTTGCAAGCCAGGTCTCCAGTCAGGTCCGTAGCCAGGGGCAGGTGAAAGGCAACTATACACTGATGTTTCTCTCCCTCTCTCTCTCTCTCCCTCTCTTCCTTCCCCTCTCTCTGAAAAATAATAAATAAAATCTTTTTTAAAAAAAGAAAAAGCAAAGAAAAGAAAGTTGGTTCATTCCCTGATACTGGAAGTGCATGATCTGGGTGGGCTCTTCCTGCTCAAAGGGGATTTTGGACTGACAGGACACAAATCTTAATTTTATAAATGCGTGTACTGTTTTCTAACTGCCTTCAAAACATTCCATTTTATTTCATTGGAGTTATAAAGACTCTCCCTATTTTTCTTCCAAATCTCTCTATTTATAGTTGTTTGACATTGGCATGTATGTGCAATCAACCAAGAATTTCAGCCACTTAAAAGATCTTTTATTATCTTGGCTGTACAAGAAGCCTTAGTATATGTACTCCAGCAAAGTTAAGAGTAGGATTCCAGGAACACATTTGCTTGTTTTGGAACTTTTTAGCAGCTGAACAATTTTTGGAGGTTTGAAAGTAACAGAGAGAGAACTAAGGATAAAGCAACTAAGTCACAGAAGACGAGACTTGAAAACACAGCTCGTAATTGAGAGAGCCGAGCCCGTCCACAGACTTGCAGGGGTGACGGCCGCCTTGTCCTGCCTGCTCCTCCTCTGGCTCCAGCTCTCCTGGTAATTCTTCCTGTTGGTTCAGTGCAGCTGGGTTTCCCCTAAGAGTGAAAACAGAAATTGGTGCTTTGTGTAATAAACACAGAGGCATTGCAGTGAAGCTGCCTTTATGAAGATGCCAAAAATAGAGAAGAAAGCATTTACCTGTGTATTTTTGAATGCATGGGTGGGGTCACGGGTCTTCACATTTTGTTCTTGAACTTGTATTAAAATATTTTATCTAATTTAATGACTAACTTCCAATACCTACTTTAAAGAAGACTTGCTAGACAGTTGTGTCACATGTGCATAAACAAAATGTATTTAAAGTAATATATGGAAGAATAACAAATTTTCATTCTGTTTCCTACTGTAATTTTCTTACTGTCATGTTTAATTACTTATTGTTAAGATTTAAATCAGTGCCTTCTCAAGAAACCAAAAGGCCCTGTTTTCTGTTCTAATTTATTCTAAGTTGACCTAAAATTTTCTAAAAAATAATAATACCTTGCAAAGTAAGGTAGACCTTTCATTTCTTTACCAGTTGTTTAGAAATGTTCGAGGAAAGTGACAACAGTTATTGACACTAGGGGGAGCAGTTGAGTTGAGCCAAATCTTTTCTCCACTTGAACATTTTCATTGTGGATCATTCTTAATATAATTCTACTTTCTTCAAAGTACAAGTTTTAATTTATTAGTGCCTGGAGAGTTTTTCTCACAATATTTTAAATACATTATTCTTTACATCATCAATGAGCTTTTCTGGGGGGAATGGCTTTATTGGGGGAGTGGGGTCACAAGCTGTAAAGCTGACACTAAGCAGACATTGGAATTCCGTTCTCTTATCTCAGAGGATGAGCTGGAGTCGAAAATTTCAACAGCCCAGTTCTGTGGATCCGAGTCCAGCTTAGGTGGCTATGTGGAGCATAGTTCCTCACCACACCCTTGAAAATATTTGTTTTCAAGTCTTGGACAATCAAACCGAAGCAAGTCTCTTGTCCTGACCTTGGGTATCCATAAATGGTAACATTCAGAGATCTCATACTGTCACCTGCCTCTTTGAAAGTCACAGGTCAGAGATGTTTATCAGGCCCATTAAAAGCCCCTTGCCACCTAATGGAGAACAGTTGTTGTAAAATTCAGAGTGGATTTTTGAAAGGGAAAAGAGGGAGTTCTAAAAGAGGAGCTGCTTTCCAGGCTCTGGCAGCAGTATTAGCCTGAAAGTAGATAGAGTAAAGGTCTATCCAAAGACATGGGCTGCGGACAGGTTTGGGGAGCACAGAGAGAAAGTGATCTGAGAGAAAGTTGCAAATTTGCCAGAGGCCTAGTCCTGATCAATGATGGTAGCAAAGCATATGAAATGTTCCTAGTCGGAGGTGTAACACAAACTCATGGACCCGTAGGCATAGCTGTGATGGGGGCAGTATGGTAATTAACATTGGGGCAGCCTTTGGCAAGATAGAATTTGCATTCATCTATGTTGTCACATCCTCATATCCTTATAATACTCTGGGGAGATGGTCAGGGAAGATACATCAACATTTTATAGCTTGAAATAAAAAATCTTCTCAGTGAGGTTAAATGATCATTGCCATTGAAAATTATAACTTGGAATCTGTGCCCTGTTGTGAGTCTCAGGAAAGAAATATTACTGATTTAAGAACTGTGATTGTGGCGGGGCAGGTGGGGCGCTGTCAATATCTGATTTTATTTTGATCTCACTACAACTTTGGGTATAGAGAGGCACTGAAATCAGTCATCCCCAGCCTAGTTTTTGGGCATCTGGACAGCTGGGATGGAGTAGAAATTTGACTTCCTCGGTCCTAGGGAAATAGTGTTTGCAGCAGGCTGGCCACCCCCACGCATTCACACCTCTTCGTTGCCACTGCTGGGCGGTGTGCCATTTGGATAAAGGTGGGCTTGTGACAGTCTCTACGCTGGAGACAGCTGGCCTTCCAGCCACCCACTCAGACCCTGGTAGTGAGATTTGTTGCCCATTCCATAGCTCCCACTGTCCCCAGAAGATCATTCTCTGTCGTTTTGTGTCATTGCCAGCTTTCTGGTCCATGTCCTCCTTTTTGAAGCGAAAAAGTCACTGTCATTATTAACCCCTGGTGATGGCCAAGGGAGGCCCCATGCTGCATTTCTGCTGTCGGGCTCGACTTTCTTTTAGACAGAAAATGCCCATCTTCTCCTTCACTAATTGGCAGTACGTGCCAAGCCTGGGAGTTGGCAGCGGCCATTGTTTTTCATCCTTCCAGATTAGGTATTGGATTCCCCATCCAAAAGAGCACTCCTGGTGCAGCTAATACATCCCTTCTGCATCCAGCTCATTAAGGAATGAAACCCAACCACGCTTCCGAGGCGACACGGAGCTTCCGGGAGCTGCTGGGCTGCATGGTCCCTGGAAAGGAGGCCCATAGATTTAGGCTTCCTCAAATTGCTCCCCATAAAGTTTGTGGAAGTGTGAACTGAAGAAATCCTTCTGCTGCTCCAAAATAGAAAACAGTGTATTTCTCTTCTGTGACTGCTGTAGCAAGCTACCGCAAACGCATTGGCGGAAAGACCCACAGAGGGATGATCTCACAGTTGTATTGGGCAGAGGCTGGAGGGCTCAGCCGATTTCCCTGATCTGGCTTTCACAAGGCCAAGGTCCAGGTGTTGGAAGGCCTGGGCTCTGTCTGGAGGCTCCAGGGGAAAATCCGTTTTCAGGCTCATTCAGGCTGTTGGCCGAATTAAGTTTCTTGTGGTCATCAGGTTGAGGCCCTGTGTCCCTGTTGGGCATCCACAGGGAGCTCCCACAGGCCACCTGTCTTCCCTGTCATGCTGCCTCTTCTTCACACCACCAGAGGTACAGTGGAGCTCTCTCCTACTTTGCCCCTCTCACTTCCCTCCCACCCCCTCTTCTGCTTCCCACCATAGTTTTCTGCTTCAAAGGCCTGCTGGTGAATCTCCCTACTTTAAGGTCTGTAACCATCGTTACATCTGGAAAATCTCTGCCATAGAAGGTAACATATTCCCAGACTTTAGGGATTGGCACATGGACATCTTTGGGGCCATTCTACTTTCTGTGGGTTGTTCCTGGTATTTCCTATTTAGTGATGAGTCACAGGGCTGGGGATAGGGGCAGGCAGAGCAGAGGGGCAAGCCCAGCCTTCAGGAGTGGCCACAGCCTGTTTTGCCTCATCTCTGGTCCATTCAGTGACAAGGATAGGCCTCTGACATGGGTCCACTTTGCCTGGTTCACATTAGGTACTCTCAACACTACATGTAAGGAAGAAATTATTTTCCACACCCAGCATACAGAAAAAACGGAGGTGGTTTTCAGGAAAGCTCATAGTCACTGAGAACTGAAAGTATAGCCTGACATTTCTGTCCCCTCTAGATCAGTGCTGTCCAACAGAACCTTCTGGTGGGTGACAGTCTCTGCGCTGCACCAGCCATGAGCTAGCTCCTTGTGGTTATTGAGCATCTGAAATGTGGCTAGTGTGCCTTGGAACTAAAGTTTACTTTTTATTTTCATGTAAATAACTACATGCTTAGCTACTATTTGGGGTAGCACAACTGTAGATCAATATGTACATTATTCCTTTATTTTAAGTGCCCACCAGTGTCAGACAGGTGTGGATGTCTTGATGCTTTGGAAATTCTACACACTCAAGAGTCCTTGCATTTTGTACTAACTACCCAGAGATTTTGCTTTAGATTTTTGCTTCTCACTTCTGTGTTGTATTTGTAAACATTCTGAAAAGATAACAGCTCTGGAGGAGCAAATACGTGTAATAACTCTGCATAGGGAATAGTGGAAGTATCAAAAAGCATCAAGCAGACATTCCTTCCCCTCTGGAAGCCATGCCGATCCCTCCTGAGGGGCCCTGCTTGTTGTGAGCGTCTATTCTTTCTCTTTCTCCTCTTCTCTCTCTTTCTCTTTCCTGTTGGGAACTGCCAGGGGTTAGACACACAGCTCTCTCCCCGTTTTAAACTCCCTTAAGAATTCACCTCTCTGCCGTTGTTCTCAGCGCCCTTGATCTCCCCTAACTCAACAATAATATCACAAAGGCTCAGCTGCCTCTGCGCCGTCTATGGGGTACCACTGAGAGGGGCTTCGTTTCCTAAACAAGCCTCCCATGGGCCTCTGTGGGAACATGTGTTAATTCTTCAGCTTCAGAACATTGGAAATTGGCACATTTTAAAAAGTGAAGTATGAACAGAAGTGCAGAAGTTTTTAACTATTCTTTGTGTACAAGAAACACCATATATGAGATCCCTTTCCTCAACCTTTGTTTGTTATTTTCTTTTGATAACATGTTTTTTTAAGATTTTATTTATTTATTTTTAGAGAGAGGGGGAGAGAGAAAGGTAGGGAGAGAAGCATAGATGCGAGAAACTTCATTAGGTTGCCTCTTGCATGCACACCAACTGGGGACCAAACCTGTAACCCAGGCATGTGTCCTGATAGGCAATAGAACCAGTGACTTTTTAGTTTGTAGGCTGGTGCCTAATCCATTGAGCCACACCAGCCAAGGCAAGAAATGTTTATGAATTTAGGGAATTGTCAGCCTTAAAATTAAGATGAACATAAAGAAGTCACTGGAGAAATAGGTGATTTTAGCAGCACTGTCATCTTTTGTATCCACTGTCACCCACTTCGCACTTTACTTTGGTTGCTTGTCCACTTAGGATTGGACAAGGCCTAATCATTTTTAAGGACATGGGGCTCCCATGTCATTTGGGGGCTCAAATTCCATTGGTTGTGAAGATGCACTTAATACACTTCTTCATATTGATGTGTGTATCCAACATCTGCTGTGTAGACAGTGGTCCTACTGACCTGGCAGGAATACCAGTCAGTGAATATTGTTGATAGGAACCAACAAAGAGTTGAAAAGAGGGAGACTGCAAAAACCCATATTGGCACGGATGGCAAGAAAATGCCTGAAAATAGCATAATCTTTGGTATCCTAGGGGCCAAGTTCCCATCCTAGATTCAGTTCTGAATCAATGTTCAGGAAGCTGACTAACCAGTCTGATCCCCAGTTTTTCAATCTTCGAAACTCTTTGCAGGATTTTCTGAGTATTGAAGAGCGTGTGGGCATAAGTGATGGGGTACCTCAGCTAAGATTTGCTTTCCCCATTTCTGTTGACTCCCCTGCCAGTCTGAGCAAAATAAGGAACTGTCCTTGAACAGGAATACCACTGCTATACGGGTTCCCCAGACATCTTCTGCAATACTCCCTCCGCTTTTCTAGAAGCAAGTGCTAAACAACTCAGTCACCAGATCATTTTTGAAATACTTCTTGCATAGAAGTAAGATTCCCCCTTCCCCAGCAGTTCCTTCCAAAGAGTAATATGTTAACAAATAGCGTTGTATATAATTAATGTAAAACTGTGACATCCTAAATCTTAAAACACATTAATTAGACAATTTGTCTAATTAGAATGAAAGAAACTCAAAGAATACTATTTACCAAATTCAAAACATCTGGTAGACCTTTTCCATGATGCTCTGTGTACATGAACTGAGGGGTAAGCCTAAGTCAGGTGTGTAGCCTCTGGGTATCCACTTAACCTTGGAGTTTTAGTGGTGAAGGAGAAAGTAATTTTTCATAGTGTTAAATAAGGAGGGTAGATGACATATCTATAGAAGCACAGCAAACAATAGCTGGGAGCATGGTCTTGGTTTGATACACCTGTCATGACTGAGGAACAAAATGGGTAGGACTCAAAAGGTAACTGGTCTGTTTCCTTCAGAAACCAAGCCAAGTTCATACCCTAAGGCACAAATCCCATGTTACCTTATGATGTGAATCAGGAGAGTGACTTTCATTATGTCTTTAACAACAACGGCAAATTTTTAAATGCCTTAAACACACACATATACAACACCCAAATTAATTTTTTGTCTTATCTAAAAGAGCATGTTTAGACCATTTTGACATTTTTGAGATCTCAGAAAAATTTAGTGGCAATTTGCAATTGAAGTCTCATAGTGAGAATATATGTATTTGGATGTTATTACTCAGACTAGAAATGAGATATACATGAATAGAAATACTAACCAAAGGGATCGGTATTCTGGCCTTCATTGCATTGTTATACAGAGTATCTTTGTGTATCTGCATGTGAATTCTCTGCTAGTCCTCAGCTGTATTTAATCCCTCAAGACTCAATATACAAACATAATACCAAATAGAGAACTTGCCTTAAATTATTCAAATCTCCCCATAAGTGATTTCCCACTCTTCCTGCAATGGAGAAAACATTTGATCATAAATTCAGTTAAATAAGCCATCATCTTTGTGATGTTTGTCCAGCTAAATCCTTTAGTGACTAAACCAATAAACAGACCAGCTGTGTATGTGTGCATGTGTGTGTTTATGGCAGGACTGTTGGGGAAGAATTGATTTGAAGTAAAGATGAAGAGCCATTCTCATTTCTGAGGCCCGACTTTGCCCGTTCTACTGTAGCCAAGGTTTAAAAGATTAAACTCTTAGCCAGGGTAAAACCATGTATATTGTGTTCATTTAAATGTATTGACTTTTATTTCCCAACTCAGAGCCTAGTTTTAATATACTGAGTTTTCCATCAAAACTGATATACTTTAGAGATGTTAGTGAAAGCTGTCACACCATATCAACCATTGTTTTCCCTCTTTCTTCTATACGTTCTTCTCTCTGGTTAAAACAAAAGAAAAATGACTGTCAACACACTGCTAAATTTCTTAGGTTGAAATGCCATGATAGGACTATAGTACTATTATTTATGGTTTCTCTTCGGTATGTTGACCTGAGAGGTAAGGCTTATGAGAGGCTTATAAGTGTTGATTGGTTCTCATCTTGACCCTTCAGCATTTCAGACAACAGATATAACCAACCGCCTCCCCTCTTTTCTGTCATACCTTACTACTGATCCTACTAATTTGTATATAACTGAACCCTGATTTATACGTATCTCTACATATGTGTAGATTCATCTGTCCTGCAGAGGGCAGCATGCTCTGGGGGGAAAAAGGTTAGAGGACAGCTACCATCTCCATAAAAGATGCAATTAGCAACTGATTTTTTTTTTCTTTTGCAAAATAGGTCAAATACCTCCAGTAGAAAAACCTGAGCTGCCTTATGCTTTGATGTATGCTCCTCTCTGCCACTTTCAGCATCTGCTGGGATGGCGAGTATTTTTATGGTTTGGCTGCGCTGTCTTGGAGGTTCCTTAATTAGGGATTACAGGAGGTCCCAGGCCTTCGCCCTCCCACCCCCAGTGCACCTAAGCACAACATTTTATCCATAAAAATAAATACAAATGGGGGTTTCCATTTGTCTCTCATTTCTTGTCACCCTGGACTGAAAGGTTAGAATTTGAGTCAAATTATACCCACAGTTGGAATTACATTTGGTGGTCAAGACTCAGGATACAAAAAAAAAAGGGCTTGCCTTTCCTAGTTTAGCATTCAACTACCTCACATCCCATGCTTTTTCGTTGTGATTATGGAAAGAATGCTAATGTCCGTTATTTTTCCCAAGGAAGGAAAAAAACACTTCCATGGGGACACTTTCTATCTGTCATGATTTTAACCTCCTTTTCTTACCGACCAGCACATCTTCCAAGTAATCCCTGACCCGGTGCTTTTCCCTATGGCTGCATTCACAGCTTCTGTCAATCCAATCTCTCCTCTTCATCTAGAGAACCAAATCCTCCACGTGTACAAAGGAAAGGTCCCCTGTCTCCTCCGCCCAGTGCAGTAGCACCTCGCCACATGTAGCTGTTAAGTAACGTAAAATGAAGTTAGTGCAATTGAGGAACTGAATTTTAGGTCATATTTCATTTTAACTAACTCAAATTCAAATGGCCACGTGGGACATGTGGCTAGCAAACTGGGCAGCGTGACTTCTGATCAGTTTATAACAAATGCTTTATCGAAATATATTGTGAGGGAGATTAGACTTTGCCGCTAAAAACCTACTGCCCAGGCTTTTATTCTCTTGCTGACTTTTTTCCTCAGACAGCTGCAAGCTTAAATCCAAACCCTCTGACTCGGCTTCAAGATTTTTCCTCACTCAGAACATCTGAGAGATTTTCTGTTTTCGAATTCTTCGATTTCGTTGAATATTGAACATACCTCTCTTGGGTATCCAGAATGGAGTTTCAAAGTGTGGTATTTCAGCAGCGCTGACTCTGTGGGCATGGGCCATTTCTGGGTCTAAACTCAGTTGCCTCTTTATATATAGATATTTTCTAAATGCAGATACAGATTTAGGAAATGCGCTAATATCTGTCAAGCTACATATAAGCCTGATACAAATGAGTATATTCCCTAAATTGGAGTGCATGTGTGCCCCTCCCCACTTCCCAGATAAATAAGTAAATAGGTGACAGTCGATGATAGACCAAGTAACTATTTACATTAACTACAATCCATCTAATCTGAAGCAACCTCAGTATTCTTTTGAAAATTTTCTTCTAAGTTCCCAAGTAATCATTTTTTAAAAATGTTTCCATATCTTTATACATGGTCTGCAAATGCATGTCTCCAGTCTTCTACATTATGCTAATACTGTTTGTTGGTTTTAAGACATGAGACTTTTGTATAATGGTTTGCGTCAGGCTGCTAGTCTCTGCCTCAAGTTACAGACATGCGAGACAACACTCTTCCCTGCATGTTCCTAGCAATTATTAGTTGGATCCCAAATGATAATAAATGTGCAGCTTTTTAATGCTATTCATTTATCTTTCTTTTATGTCAGCTATAAAGATAAAATTAGTGCTCAAGGAGATAAACAACTCTAGCAATTATGCCAATTTGGGGTCCCTTTAAGCCATAGATATACATCAGCACCCTTCCGTCATACATCTTTTTCTATAAAGAGCCAGATGTGGAGTTAAAAGCAAAAATAAAGGAATGTGTAACTCAAAGGTTGTGTTCACTTTCAATAAAGACAGTCCATCCTTTGAGGCACCCATGTCCCCAGACCCACAGCCTCCTCCACACAGTGAGGGAGGAAGGCAGGGATGGGTAGTAGTCATACTGTTCTTTAAGAGACCAGCCTCTTGGGAAAGCACAGTCATCCCTACACCACAGGGCACAGAGGTCATGAAGTACTTGTCAGTATCCACACTTTGTTAGGAACAGGCTGTGAGACTGGGCTCCCATACACAAAGCTAGGTTCCTGCCATTCTGAGACTGGTAGGCTTTCTGCATATATGGACTGAAGTCTCCACAATGTAGCAACTGTTCCTGTGTTGGGAATGGCATTTGCAAACTCCAGACGCACTTCCAAAGACTGTAAACAGAGATGCAATCATGCAGGTTCAGCTAGGTAATAAAAGAGAAAGTGAAAGGTCAAAGGCAAAGGCTTGGAGCTAGGAAAAGAATGCCTACATTCTTCTTAATCTCTTTTTGAATTGGAATACACCCTGATGATCTGTTACTAAAACTCATTCCTTAAATTATACATTCTAATATTCTAATGTAGGAGGAAATGGTATTTTATGATAGAAATGTATGGTGTTTTTTTCTAAAAGTTTAAACAATTTCTTCTCTGATGGCTTCTCATATCAGTAGCATACATTACATCACAGCATAGAATAATTACTATTTTCCAGACCTTGAACCACAAAATTAAAACACAACCAAAAAAACAATATTTTCTCTATGCCACCTTAGCATTAGCCCCAGCTACACATGAAATTACAATAATCCTTTCCAAAAGAAGGCTGCAGTTACTCAGAATTCTAGTAGATGCCAGTTTGATATTCTACAGCACTGAGGGTTCTGGTTCAGATGTTTGTAAGTCACTCTGTTTGGGGACCCTTGGGACAAAAGAGGTGGACAGAGCAAGGAGGCATGAGGATAGCTGAGTGGAAGGCAGACTGTACTTCCTCACTATTGTCTTGATAAATCTGACTTGAGTTAGTACCCTAGTGCCCGCTAGGCAGGAGGAAATGAGGACACATGAGACAGGACACAGGGAGCAATCGCAGTGAGCCATAAAATGAAGGGAGCATTGGACATTTAGAAAGAGCGCAAACATAATCGGAATTAAGTGGAGATTGGCAAAGAGGGGAAGAGTATGCCCTAGTGAATAACATGCAGCCAAACACATTGACAAAATCTTCTGAAAATTAACAGGCAGGTCCGAAAGCGTATCTATCATTGTTTTATTTTAATTCGGATTTAAACATGAGACCTTTTTTGTATAAAGTTACTCAGGACTTCAATCCTATTTTTCCCATTTGTTGTAAATCTCACCATGTGGTGTTTTCTACCAAAAGACTTTCAGAGATATACTCTGATTTGCAAAAGAATGTTAGTCTCTTTTTATCACTTTTTGTTTCCTTTTTTTCCCCCAATATTATTTTGTGTTCATTTCAAGGGTACAACATAGTGGTTAAATGATCATTTACTTTACAAAGCTTTCCCTTTGGTAATTTCAATACCACCTCACGCCATATGTAGCTATTACAACATTATTATATTCTCTAATTTACAACCCTGTGACTGTTTTGTAACTACCGATTTGTACTTCTTAATTCCTTCACTTCTTTCACCCAGTCTCCCAACCCCCCAACCCCCCTTTTAAAAGACTTATTTTCTTGCATTAGTAGGGTCAGTCTCATTTTTTACATGTATGGAAGTGGTGAAGTAGCAGCACTGTTTATTATTAATGCCAGCAGCTGCATTTGTCCATGGTGTTCATGGATGTGCCTACAGCATGCCAAATGCTTTGTCTGCATTATCTAATTTAACCCTGAAAATAACTCTCAAATAGTTTTCCATATTTTTGCAGATAGGAACAGTTAAGCATTTTTTCAAAAGTTGATTTCCCTGTCTTCAATTATATTGTAGCCTCAAGAGCAAATCTATAAATATATCCCTCATTTGTCATTTTATACATAGCAAGGCTGAGTCTGGGGTGTTGGGTGAGGCAGGAAAGGCATTCACTTTGGATTCAGAATTTATGGTGGTGCCTGCCCCACCGCCCCCCATCCCCTGCTGAGCAAAGAGTAAGGGAGGTAAATCAAATTTTAATGCATTATTTTAAAAGTCAAAAGATAGCTTCAGTGTTTTCTTTGCTGTCCATCACACAGTGGTTCATGAATATCCATTCCCCGGATCCATAACCCACTCCTTGCTAAACACCAAAGTTGATGAGGTAATAGAAAAATGGGCCCATTTGTTTACTTCTGGGCGCATGGTAAACTGGCAAACAATGTGGAAAACATTATGGAAGTGTGTTAGAAGCCATAAACCTATTCATTTGTGGCCACATTGAAGAAATTTAATGGGTGCTTGGGAATGCATAGACCAGGTTCTTGCTCTCATAGAGCTTACCTTCTAGAGTACATGGACAATAACCAACAATAAAATAAACAAAGTAATCTCGAAGAGTGATAATACATGAGGACAATAAAAGAGGGCAAGCTGAGGAAAAGGAATAGCATCAGCCAGCTGTAAGCCATATGAGGCTGGGATGTTGACTGTTTTGTTTACTTTTATGTCCTCTGTATCTTAGGACAGAACCCATCATGTGGTAGGTAATCCAGAACTAGGTGTTGAAGAATAAAGGTGATCAGTGGCCAGAGAACAGTGAGTGTGAGGAGAGGGAGAGGAGATTGCAGACTGGAGGCTGAGGTCAGGTGAGGGATGGCCTCCTAGGCCACAGTGGGGGTTTCACCTGTCTTCCACAGGAAGCCTGCGGCATTACGTTTTTGACCTGGTGATTTCACTCTTCGGTGTTTCCCCCAAGGAAGTACATCAACAGAGTAAAAACCTAGTTGCCCGAAGATTCTCATTACCTAACTGCATGCTAATTTTTTTTTAAAGGCTTGATGCTAATTTAACCAAGATTAAGGGAATGGAGAAGGGTTTAGTAAGTCAGGATGCATGAATCCAATGGAATATTATACAACAGTGTTAGGATGATATTATGAAGATTCTGAAAGCACAAAGAATGCTTCATGTTTTCTGGAATAAAAAGCAGAATGAAAAATTATATTCATATTAACACTGTAGAATTATTGTATCTGTGAACTGTGACAGAATGCATATATATATATGATGAAAATAATGGTGTGAGTATAGTAGAATTTTGGGTGATAATTTTTCTGCTTTCCCAAATTTTTCTTTGACTAGCATAGAGTGAGTTCCTCATTGGAGTGATAAAAGGGTTTTGACATAGACATTGGTGAAGGTTGAATAATATTGTGAATCTAATTAATGCCACTGAATTGCACATTTAAAAATGGTTAAAATGGCACATTTCAGGTTATATATATTTTACCACAGTTAAGGAAAACAGGTATCTTTTATAATCATCAACATAGTCAGCAGCCTCCCAGATGATCCCAATGATCCCCATCTTCTGGTCTGCACACCCGTGGGCATTCCTCCCACATCGCACCATGTAGAGTGTCCGACCTTCCCAGAGGGTGCCCAACCATGTAATACGTAGTCTTAATCCAATTCTTGTTTTAGGCATAAGCACACAGGCCATCCTTCTTTACATCATAATGAACTCCTATAGTTTCAAATGCCAGATGAAATTTTATAGGAGAAGGAAGCTGAAATTAGTCCCCAGCAAATCAATTCCTTGTTTGCCTTGCACTAAACTCAGTGAGCCATAAGCTATGACCTAACTGAATTTTCTTTCACATTGGCTTAAATGAGAGAACTGTTATTGGTGATTTCCTCCAATCCTAACCACTTCATATCTTTATGAGACAATTTTTTTTTTAAGAGTAGGGAAACATTATTTATTCTATATCATCGTAAGATGTGAAACTCTATCTTTTGACTTAAAAAAAAAATCTTTCCTTTTTACATTTTTCTTATGACCTTGGATCATGTCCAGCCTCTAAGGAAATAAACATGTAAAGAAAGCATTCTGTGGAATATTAACTGCGCTGGTATTTTTCTTCCTTTTATCATGCCCCAAGATTCACCAAAGTTGATATAAATTCACCATGCCTTCTTTAAAAAGCGTAACAGGCCAGGCATTCTTCCTGTAGGAGTTGGACTGTAAAAGGTGATTTCCTTTTACTCCATTTGGTTTAAGCCTGTAAAAAGCATTAAGTGAAAAATCTGATATATTTGTTAGGGTATTTATTGCATTACCAAGTTATATTTTCAGTTCTCAGTGAAAGGTTTATTGAGAACATAAGCTTTGAAGAGGTTTTGTTCAGGATTAAAGATATTTTTTCCTTCTCCTTTGGCAAAATAATATCACAGCAAAATGATGCCTTTCAGAAGCTATTTTTAGTGAGGGACATCAGAATCATTCCTGTGAAGCAGATACCAGCCTCCCAAACCAGCTTCTGATGATCAGTTGCAACTTCTATAGGGTTTTAGAGGAATGAAAGGCTGTGAGTTACCATTTCCATTAACTTAATTTACCATACTACAGATGCACCAATATGTTTTTCGGGAGCATTTTACAGTGAAATGTTTTTCACACCGCCCATGCAATTGGAGCTAAATATTTATAACCTAATCCCTCGGAATGTAAAACATAAGCCATAGCTAAGGTTTAATGTGCTTTTTTTTTTTTTTTTTTTTTTTTTTTGATAAATGAAGATTTGAATTTAAACTCGAGTCATCTTTTATCATAAAAAAAATGAGTCACCTATTTCACTTGAAATAGTGCTGTAATAACTACTGTGAAATCAGAAAAATTGGATAATCTTTCTTCTCTAAATAGCATAAATTTCAACACCACCATGTGGGTACAACATTCACAGAGAATTTACTTTGCTTCACTCTTGATGTCCTAAAAGTGTTTTAAAAACTTGTGAAATTGGTGAAATAATAAGATTTAAGCAAGTTATGGTAAGAAAAGGTCAATCTTCACAGTAGTCCTGTGAAGTGGGAGAGGGTATTAATTTTATCCTGATCTATATCCAGATGTTGGAAAGGTTACAAGTCACCTGATGTCCTTCAGGTAACAGTGGAATTCCATATGGGGCAAGATCATGTGGTTATGAATGTCTAGTGTTTACGATTGGATGTAACTGTAAGCAGAATAACTGACAAGTTGGAAATCAATTCTGTTGATTGCACAGCCTTTTGGTTTTGAAGATATTCTATACTGACTTGTGAATTTAGAACTTTCCATTAAGTATTCTATCAGTCTTAGCCTTCTGATTAGAAGGGTTAGTTATTAATGTATTTGGAGTTTCTTTAAATAAAACATATCCCCATCTATTGTGACCTTCAGTCACAGGATTCAAAAGTAACTACTTATGCTTTTTCTGCTGTTAATCTTATTATTGAAATAAAACACTACACAAAAATTATAGAATCACATCATCACTATGTTGCTAAATCTAAGAATCTTTTCTAAGACATAACTGAAGTATAATTCCTGCCAGGTGTGTACTATCCTACATGAGAAGAAAGGTCAATGTTTAGCAAGCTCCCACAAATCTTAATTTTCTTTAAATTGTATTTTTTAAGCATGTAGAATTATAGGTTAAATGCATATGGGTTATAGTGTTTTATATAAGCTATTAAAAAATGAAACTTTATAACTCACAACGGTCAATACTGGTAGCCACTGGAGAAGAATTTGAGAAGGTATTAATGTGGAATCTCTGCAAAGCAGGGAAGTAAAGTGATTAACCGATTCTTTCCCATAAGCAGGTTGAATGGAAGAGTGATCTACTTTTGTGGTTATTAAGTAAAAATAAGTTTAAATAGGTACACAATGACTTTTGTTCGAAAGAATGCACCATGATGTGTATTTATGTTAGCTTTTGAATATTTTATGATAATACCTACATCAGTGGATTTATGAAGTGTAAATATGAAAATCTATAGGTTCATAGTAGTTCATAGGAAAAGCTAGTATAATTTTTTCATAAGTTAACCAATTTCTTTTAAAAACCAGACCACCCATTTTTTTATTTCAGAGTGAACTTACATATTCAATGACATCTCTTTTTCCAGGAAAAATAGTAAAAAAGTCAAAGCTAGAAAATCTAAGGTAAATATCTAGCTGAACTTTGAAACCTAGAGCAAGAATGTAATGTTTTCCTTTCACTGCCCTGCTCTTTGGCAGTGTATAATACCCTTAAGAGTGTCAGGGCTAACGTTTTCAAAACATCCTGCTGAGGGCTCTTTAGCACTTTCTGTACTTTTCCACCAGATCAAGTTTACTGCAAGGATGACTGTATCAAGTGTGGGTTAGATCTGAAAGAGAGACCTAACCTATCCGGGTGGGTTAGTATGACTTGCTGTGGGGAATTTTTGTCTTGTCCATATTGATGGTACATGCCCTGTTGTTTTTATTTAATATAAGCAGTTGGGGGGTTAACAAGAATAGAGAAAGTATATTCTCTACAACAGTGGAGTTCAAAATTAAAGGAAGAGAGAAATATAAAAAAATGTAAGATGTTCTTATGGAAAACTTTAAAATAACCCAGTAATCCCTTTACCAACTGGGTGACGTACAGCTTGGTATATATACATTTTAATTTTTTTAAATTATATTTTATTGATTATGCTGTTATAGTTGTCCCAATTTTTCTCCCTTTGCCCTCCTCCACCAAGCACTCCCCACTCCTTCATGCAATCCCCCCACCACTGTTCACCTCCATGGATTATGCATGTAAGTTCTTTGGCTACACCATTTTCAACACTGTACTGTATATCACCACAGCTATTCTGTAACTACCTATTTGTACTTCTTCATCCCCTCACCTCTTCACCCATTCCCCCATACCCCCTCCCATTTGGAAACCATCAAAACATTCTCCATATCCATGATTCTGACTCCGTTCTTCTTGTTTGCTTAGTTTGTGTTTTAGATTCAATTGTTGATAGATATGTATTTTTCTCATTGTTCGTAGTTTTTATATTTTTTGTAAATAAGCCCCTTTACCATTTCACATAATAATGGTTTGGTGACGATAAACTTTTTTAGTTTTCTCCTTATCTGGGAAGCTCTTTCTCTGCCCTTTGATTCTAAATGTTAGCTTTCCTGAGCAGACCAATCTTGGTTTCAGGTGCCTGCTTTTCATGACTCTGAATTTCTTGCCAATCTCTTCTAGCCTGCAAAGTTTCCTTTTAGAAATCAGCTGACAGCCTTATGGGTTCTCCTCTATAGGTAACTAACTTCTTTTCTCATGTCGCTTTTAGGATTCTCGCTTTATCATTACCCTTTGGCATTTTGATCATGATGTGTCTTGGAGTGGGCCCATTTGCATCCATCTTGTTTGGGATTCTGTGCTTCCTGGACTTGCATGTCTATTTCCTTCCCCACATTAGGGAAGTTTCCTCTCATATTTTTAAAAATAGATTTCCAATTTCTTGCTGTTTCTCTTCTCCTTCTGGCATCCTGTGACGCAAATGTTAGAACACTTAAAGTTGTTCCAGAGGCTGCTTATACTATCCTTGATTTGTGAATTCTTTTTTCTTCTTCTTGTTCTGAATAGTGGTTTTTTTCTTCCTTATGTTCCAAAGTATTGTTTTGATTCTCAACTTTATCCATTCTACTATTGTTTCTTATAAATCGTTCTTTATTTTAATTAGTGAGTCCTTCAAAATAGATCTTTTTTATACTGTTTAGGTTTTCACTAAGTTCCTTGAGCATTTTAATAACCAATTTTTTTTTAATTCTGCATCTGATAGATTGCTTATCTCCCTTTTGTTATCTTTCTGGAACTTTGATCTGTTCTTTCATTTGGGCCATGTTTCTTTGTCTCCTCCCTTTGGAATCCCCCTGTGTTGTTTCTATGTATTAAGTAGAGCTGCCTTGACTCCATGTCTTAGTAACATAACCTAAGGTAGTGGGTGTCCTGTAAGGTCCCATGACACAGCTTTCTTATCACCTAAACTGGATACTCCATGTATATCCTTCATGGGGGCTGAGTACTCCTTCCTCTTGTAGTTGAGCCTTGATTACTATTGGCAGGTGAATGGGTAGCCAGGCTAGTTAGCTGCAAGGACTGGCTGTGACCGCTGACCACCAGCCACGGTCCTCTGTGGAACATCAGCTGTGTAGTTCAGGTGGTGGTGCTCTGACATGGTCTGTAACTGTCCCTTGGGTGCGTAGGCCCTGGAGTTTCCCTGGTGGGAGAGGCCAAGGTCAACTCCCACCTGTGTTTTACTCACGGCCACCCTGCCTGGGCTGTAAAGCAGTTTGAGATGCTGTTACTTGTGCTGGGTTTGGAAATTCCTAGATGAAGCTAAGCCATGAATCTAGACTGACTGCTGCTAGTGCTGGGCCTGGGATCACTTAGCAAGAGGTACAGGGTCTAGGGACTCACTGAGGTTGGCTGTTGCTTGCCTGAGAGGTTTTAGGAAGTTGTTGGTATGTATACATTTTAGCAATAAATCTTTGGCGTAGAATGTAATAGACTCTAAAATTTGAGGGTCAGAATCTGGATGCTGCCCATTTTGTAAATATGGCCCTTTGATTATCTGGATCAAATAAAATAATACATGTGAAAGCACTCTGTAAACCGTAGAGGTCCCTACAAAAAACATTGTAATTATACTCATTTGACAGTCAAGTGAGCCAACCATTAAGAGAATGACGGTCTGCTAGCGAGGGTGTGTCATTAAATAGCTTTAGTCAAATAAATGAATGATAACTAAACATTTTCTATGCATGACAAACCACAACCTATTTACAGAAACTAATAAAGGTAGTATCTGTTGACCTTATAGGCGATACCTCCAAGTTTTGTTTTTTGTTTTTTGGTTTTTTTTTACAGCCATACATTAACAAAAAAGTCTCAGCATTAAACAATTTTAGGTCTCTTCATTATTACCGTAACTAAGTTCTGCCTCTCATTTCATTGCACAGCCCAGTGGACAGAGAAGTTCACTGCACAGGCCCAAGCCTGTTCTTGTATTAGTCTTTCTTTTCCCTAAGAGTTTATTCCAGTGTCAGGAATCCTCTTCCGGTTCTGCTTGACCAATAATTCACCCCTCTTTGCAAGATGCATCGATTTGAGCCTATTTTCTAAAAGTAAGTCACTTTTTGAAAAGCCAGGGCAGTTTTATGACCGCAGTCCTCCCTCTACGTCAAAAGCTTTGATAAGATGGTGATTAAATGGCCATCTTGCTTGTGATGTACAGACAAGAAAGAGTGGGGCATCTGACAGGTCTGTGCAGACAGTTGAGGAGACAGCCAGGCTCGTCTCTGTGGGTGGCTGGACTTCCTCACAAATCATTTTCAAGAGATCCGTGGTATAATTCAGTGGCCAGTGCCTCTGTTGCTCGGTCAGTCAACAAATACTGTGCCTTCCACTGAGACAATATGTCCACTGTCCAAGGAAATGATCCCTCCCAGGCTTTGCTGTGTGCAGAGTGTGACTAAGGAAAGTGTGAGGAGGGCCATTCTCCACATCACTCACTCCAGGTCACTCTGTTCCAACTGTGAGATAACGCATGCTGCTATGCACAGACACAGTGAATGTAGCCCTAGCCCATTATAGAATGCAAATGAGGAATATTCTAGAGCTTTTTTTGTTCCCTTTCATTTTCTTGTAAACTTTTCTATGGAAACCAGTATCTCCATTGAATACTCTAATAAGTACATTGAACCTGCTACATTTCTATACTTTATGTCCAGCTTTCATGAGCTAAAACATTAATAAATCCCAGAGGAGATTTTTATAGAGATATTTGTAAGCTAACTCTTGGAAACAAAAATGTAATTTATCTTAGTTGCTCTAGAAACATACACATCATCAGTTTTAGAGGGAATCTTTTGGAACAGTGTTAGAAAAAAATCAAAAAACATGTAGCTCCAGTTTATAAAGTAACTTTAAAAAGACAGGGACAGATTTTCTTCCCATTTCAAAAAGGAAATGGAGGAAGGAAAGGAGGGAGGGAAGAAGGAAGGGAAGAGGAAGAAGAAAAAGGGAGAGCCATACTCCAGAGAAATGTATACTTTAAAGATGTTCCTTAAGGACCATTACTTGACCTTAAGATGTTTGTGCTCAAAATTCAATTTAATTGAAACATTAAATTTATGTTTCTTAAGTAAGGTGAAACTTTTGTAAGTGTAACAATGGATATACTCAGTCTTCAAGCAAATGCTCAGTCAGTCAGCAAATGCGTGCCCTCCACTGTACTAGGACTACACCTCACAGGAGGAACTCTTTCTGCCTTTAGCCTTGCAATAGTGCACATCTTCCTTTTTTTGCAGCTTCAATTTTATTGTCCTTTTTTTTTTTAAGATTGAGAATCTTTTTTTTTTTTTCCTTTTTAGAGAGAGGGAAAGGGAGAAAGACAGAGAGGGAGAGAGACATCAATAGTCAATGTATGGTTGCCTTTCACCTGCCTCCAGCTATGAACCTGACTGGAGACCTCGCTTGCAACCTTGTTATGTGCCCTGACTGAGGAATCCAACCAGCAATCCTTGGGTTTGCAGGCTGGTGCCTTATCCACTGTGCCACCAGCCAGGGCTTATTGTCTACTTTTAATGTCCTATTCTCAACTTTGACAGTCGTCTTTAGTCTGGAAAAGAAGGTTTTCTTTGCTCTTTGTCTATTTTGGGATGGCTTAGAATCTTGGGAGACCTCTTCAAGGCTGTTTTTCACTATTCATGTTTTCTTCTTTCATATTCATCTATGTATCTTACTTCATATATATATGTGTGTGTGTGTGTGTGTGTGTGTGTATGGAGGAATCCCAAAATGGAATTTATTTATTAAAAAATTTGCATTTATTCTTATATGTTTAAACATCATCACCTTTAAAGTACTCTCCATTTGATGCAATACACCTATTGAGACATATTTTCTACTCCTCAAAACAATTTTTGAATTCTTCAGTTTTGATGCCTTTTAGTGCTTCTGCTGTATTTTTGTTTTGCCTCTTCCACATCAGCAAAACGTTTCCCTTTGAGGACTCTTTTCATACAGAGGAAACAACAAAAAAAGTTGGTCAGGGTAAAACTGGGTGAATATGGAGGGTGGCTCACAGGGGCGTGCCAGTGTTTTGGCCAAAAACTGCTGAACATTCAGCACAGTTCAGGTGCACCGATAAATCACCCATTGTGAAATGGGCAAACATGTTGAAAGAGTCCAAAAACTTTTCACTGAAGCCAGACACAGCCTCTCACAACACCACCAGCTGGTACACTGATAAGAGATGGGTTCCTAGAACACTCACCTAGTGGGGGACAGCTTTTATTATAAAGGACCCCCACTTCCTTCCACAAGATAATTTCAGGTGTTTTTTGCATTCCTCCTCATCTATGCGGTAAGTGTGTGAGTGTGTGTGTGTGTGTATTGCATAGATAAGGACTAGGAAAATAAAAATCCATTATGGTTAGAATAGCAGCGTTCCTTTCTTTTCAACTATATTAAAAGCATTTGTTTGAAAGTTACTCATAAGATTCTCTTCACACATACTTTGAATTCAGTAGGGATTGTTTCTCTTTGCTGTCATCAAGATTTATAATTTAAAATTTTTTTAGATTTTTTCCCAGAGAATTTCCACAAACACTTTTTAGAAAATAAATGTGGAATGAACATAACAGTCTCTTGTCCCACATACTCTGCCAAAATTATGTGACCGTTCATGAACACAGTGTATTGAATATACCTCTAAGCTGATAGGCACAGTTCTGATAGGGTGAGACAGACACCCTCTTGGTGACCTGGGTTTGAGGGGGCTGAAATCAAAAGGATGCCCTCACTATTGGATCTTTGTGTTTGCAAGAATTCCCCATAAGGCATCAGGGTGCCCCCCGCCAAGACATGGAAGTCCCTATGTCATCTACTCACAGAGGGTCAGCACTCCACCCCTAATGTCTGCATGCTCCAGGTGACAAACCTGCCGTACCCATCTCTCTAAACAGCTCCTTCCACTGAACTTCTTTGACAGATTGCCCTGACCCTGCCCTCTCCCATCTCTAGACTGTCTGATACCCAGTCTTGATCCAGATACAGGAGCCATCTGAAATTCTCCTGTGTTCTTCACTAACTCTTCCCACCCTCAGCCTTGGACAACCACTGCTCACTTTCCTGTTTCTATAAGTTTGCCTTTTCCAGAGTATCACATAAATGGAATAACTTCTATGCAACCTTTGGCTTCTTTCGCTTAGGATGGTGCATTTGAGAGTCATCTATAAAGTTGATTGGTAAAGGAACATTAGCCTGCAACAATTTCAGTTAGCCAGCTTTTCAAGTCAGCTAGAGGTGACCTAAAAGAAATCTTTTTTTCCTTTCAAAAAGGCAAAGAAACAACACTGATTTTAGTGATTATTCCAAGGATAAAGACCTAAAAATTATAAGTGTAGATTATTTTATGGTAATTAGATCTCGGAGATTATAAGCATACACCTATGAGGAAAGGGGGTATCTTCTACTACCACTAAAAATCACCTGACATGTTGAGTAAAGCAACGCAAGCACCTGTGTTCTGGTATCTATGCATAGCTGAATCAAGAAGAAAATGAGTGAAATCTCCCGGGGCCAAGAGTGAAGAAACAGGAGTGATAAGTTAGTGCTTAAGTTGCAGCTGCCCTGCTGCACTGTTGTTACAACAGGGAGTGGAACCACTTTTGAGGCCAGGAAGCAGGGCTTTGGGCCTGAGACAGGTAGAACGTAGGAATTGAGGTTCCTCAGGTTGAGTCAAGACCTCAAAACACTTTAGCTCAGTAATGGGCTGGCTCAAAAAAAAAAAAAAAATCTGCTTTCAGTAAAAGGGGACTGCAAGGCCCAGTTATTTGTGTTTGCCTTTGTTCTGCAGGGGAATGAAAACATGACCCCGGAGAGGTCTACGAGTTTAGGTTAGAGTTTGTATAACTGCCATGGTCTCAAGAGCGAATAGAAAGAACTCGGAGTGCCCAGTTGTTGAGAGGAACCCGGGACTCCTGGCAGAAGAAAATGTATGTGGAAAAAGCTGTGCCTAATCCAGGCTCCTCAGGATTAATGTTAGCAAAGCAGGAACTCATAATTCAGAATTACAAACCAGATGAGAGAAAGGTATTGTGAGGAAGAGTCAATAGCATGAGCAACAAAATTGCACTCCTCCCTCACCCAGAACTTCAGCTGTTGGGAATTATGAGACATAGAATATAAGTACATTTAAAATGTTGTAAAGAAATAAAAGATCAAGTTTAAAACTTGAACCTGAAGACATCAATATTGAACAGGTAAATTTGTCAAAAGAACTTATAAGAACAAAAATGAACAGTGAAAACAGCATATTAGATGCGACTGATTAGAGAATTGGTTGAACTGGAAGATAGCTCTGAAATAATTACTTAGAATGGAGAACAGAGGGACTGACAGATGGAAAATATGAAAGAATGAGTAAAGACATAGAAAATTTTATAAGATGGCATTACACTGGTGTTATAAAATGAGAAAAGAGTGAATTGGGGAAAGGCAATTGTCTAAAAGTAATAGTTGCAATTATTTCCAGAATTGGTGACAGACACGAAGTTTCAAATTCAGGAAACACTATGAATATCAAGCAGGTTAAATCAAAAGAATACTTTACATTCCAATAACAGACCTCTAAGGAAGACGAGAGGAGCTATCAGGCACAGACAACAGAAGCCTGTGAAATAATATATTCAGAGTTAAGAGAAAATGCTTTGAACCTAGAATTAATTTCCAGCTAACTATTATCCTATATGAAAACAAAACAGAATTTGCCACCAAGTTCTTTCATCATTGAAAGAACTTCTAAAAGTTTGTACTTCAGATACAGTAATAATAATAATTAATAATCTGAGAAAGAATATCTGAAACATGAAAACTAAAGTGATTAAATAAATGATAAGCATGGGTAAATCTGAATAATAATAATAACAATAACTTTGATCTGTGTCTTTAAAATCATAAAAAATAGAAATAAAATACCAGGCGATAACACAAGAAATGGGAGCTCTGTCATCAGCATTAAAATGTTCCAGTGTCTTGTATTATTTGGCAGGATGATAAAAGATAAAGTTTAACTCTAAATAGTTAAAGTTAAATGTTAAAAAGTTAAAGAGCCATTCACTTGGAGAATTGAGGGTGAAGGTAAAAAACGTAGAAGTTTCTTCTGCTATCCTTGATGGTAAAAAAACAAAAGCCAACCTACCCCAGAAGGGAGCACTGCTAGCCACAGATTGGTGGTTCTGTGGTGTTCTTGGTCACATATTTATTAAGTTTCTGACAGGGTGTGGAGATTATTACCAGGAACACAGTATTAGTTCTATAACAGACAAGTGAAACTATATGAATTCATTACTATTCCATCAAGAAGCTCCATAAGAGGGCTTAACTGGGACACAAGAGGATTGAATTTAAAATGAGGAAAATGTTTTACAAGAGTTCTAACCTAGATGGCCTCAACCTGAGGGAACATCCTTTCTGTCGTCTCATTACTGAATTAAAAAGCTGCGGCTGTCAGCTGGTAGGTTCATTTTACTTCCCATTGCTCCCAACCTCATACTCAAAGCACTGAAAATTTCAAGTGCAGTATATTGAAGTAGACTTCAGTTTTTCTACATCATTCTTGACTGACTTCTGTATTCTGTATCAAACTATTTCAATTTTCTTGTAATCCTATAAAGTGTGTCTGTGTTTCTTAACTAAATTAATATGGCTCAAATGGACAGACTAACTCTTGTGATGTCATAAATAAGACAGTCCAACCAGTGTAACCTTAAAAAAATGTATAGAGGAATTTAAAATGTGTGGCATTAATATAATATAAGGTTCTGTGAAGCAACTTGCAACACTGGTCTTGTAGAGAAAGATGGCACCAGGTTCCGGATTGGCCATCTGATGATGCCATCCAAACCAATGATTGATCACTTACGTTTTTTGTTTCTTGAAGAACCTAGTTGTTGTATTGTTGTCATTGTGTCGTAGGTCTGAGGAGAGCTCTAATGCTTGTTGCCCTAGTGTTAACTGAAGGTAGAATAAAATATGCATGAACATGTAGTCAAGTTCATAAGACAAGAGTGGAGCTTTTAAAAGCAACCCACTTTTATATTTGGAGAAGTATTGTCCTAAAATCCTGCTGCGCTCCATAGATACCAGTAGTTGTAGAAATTACCATTGCAGTCAACAAAACTGGACTGCCAGATATTATTGCCTTGGAAATGGAACTTCAGACAGGATCCAGTTTATCACCACTATTAGCCAAAATGTAGGCTTGGCAAATGATAAGTCTAATGAAGCTTTTATGGGAGCATTGATAAGCAGTTTTATCAGGCCTCAAGCTTGGCAGAATTTCAGCCTGTGTTTGGATTATGAACAGCCTAGTTGGAAACTTGGCAAAACATTTCTTGCTGTTCAGCATTTAAAACATGCTTATCATTATTATCAATTGACCTTTCCTGAAACCATGCAGTGCATTGAGTTATGTCTTCTTCAAATCTAATTCCAGGCCTGAATCTTATCAAAATGTTAGAAATTTCAAGAGAGTGGATGCTAAAATACCTGGCACAACACTTATATGTTTTTAATATCATACAGAATTAAAATCCCAGGAACTATGAAAACCAGTGTCGAGTGTCTGTGATTTATACCTTCATACATTTCAAACAGTGATAGTGGGGCTTTTATGGCTATTTGCCTGCTACCTTATGTTTATAGCTCCCATATTTAAAACAGTAGACATCAGGTTTGTGTAACCACTGATTTTGTTGGCTTTGTACCAAGTTTATGATGATTTTTTAATGTGTTTCTATAAATCTCATTCTGTGCACTTATGAGAACCACCATTTTGAAAATCACAAACCTCTGGTGGAAAAGTTCATGTAAAATCCACATTGTACAGAAGCACATATCTTTTCTGTCTCCAGACAAAATGTCTGAAAACTGATTTAATGTTTGCACTTTGGGTGCAACTTAAAAGAGAGGGCCTTAAAAAAAGAGTGGGATTGAGCTATTAAAAGATTTTTAGCAAAATATTTTGTTTGTCTTGTGCAGGACATATGGAATATGCCCCCAAAAAGAGAAGTTAGGTCCTGCTAATAAATTGAACATATATCTAACATTTTATATCCCTGTTGAACTTTGTAATTTGATATTTGTATACTTAACAATTTGTCTTAATATATGTGATAAAATGGTGCTATGTATTAATGTTAATTCAATCATATATTTATACTGTCTGGATGTATGACTATAGTTCTTTGGGAGAAACAATTTCTCAGTGTCCATCAGCATGTAAAAACTCAATGTGAGAGTTTAAATACCTAAATAAATATTGAAATGCCAAAAAACAAAATAAAATGTTAAAAGTAATTACTAAACGCATGGAAGTAGAAGGTATAACTTCTAAAACAGAAGGTAGAAATCTTGAATTTTAAAATGCAGTCTCAAAGAAGGCAAAAAAAAAAAAAAAAGATAAAGCAGGTCAAAAAAGAATGCAATATTAGATGGTAACAATAATGCCCAAGTGTCCATCAATAGATGAGTGGATAAATCAACTATGGGACATTGACACAATGGAATACTACTCAGTCATAAAAAGAAGAAAATTTTACCTTTTGCAACTGTATGGATGGATCTGGACAACATTATGCTAAGCTAAATAAACCAGTCAGAGAAAGACAAATACCCTATGATTTCACTCAAGTGTGCAATCTAATGAACAAACAGAACAAACAAGGAAAATAAGGACGGGCTCATTGACAGAGAGCAGGATGACAGCTAGTGGGGAGGGGGGAGGTTACGGGTTGGCAGAATTAAGCAAAAAGGAAAAAGGACTCGCGGACATGGACAACAGTGTGGTGATTGCTGGGGAAGGTATAAGGGGACTAAATGATAATGGAAAAAACTACCATAAATACTAAATAAAACAATAAATATATCAGTAATCACGGAATGTAAATGGATTAAATCTTTTTCTTAAAATATGGGGATTTTTAATTAAATAAGTATAAAACCAACAACATAGTGTTTATGAAAGAGACACCATAAAATTATGTATATGAAAAATTTAAAGTAATAGGGTTACAAAAGTTATGCCAGGCAAATATTGAATTAAAAACAAATTGAAGCCATTAACTTAATATGAGAAAAAGAATGAACTTTAGCCCAGAAAGCTTTATTAAAGATAACAGCCCTAGCTAGTGGCACAGTGGATAAGGTGCTGGCCTGCGAACCCAAAGGTCGCTGGTTCGATTCCCCAGCCAGGGTACATAACCAGGTTGCAAGCCAGGTCTCCAGCCAGGTCTGTAGCTGGAGGCAGGTGAAAGGCAACCATACATTGATGTCTCTCTCCCTCTCTGTCTCTCCCTTCCCCTCTCTTTAAAAATAATAAATAAAATCTTAAAAAAAAAAAATGGGTGGGTGGGTGGGGGGACAGAGGGGAGCAAAAAGGGGATGGATGTAATACAACAATAAAATTAAAAAAAAAAAAAAAGCAGCCATTACAGAGGGATTAATGACTTAATTTACCAGTAAGAAATAACAGTGCTACATTAATACACGGTTAATTACTCAACTTCAGAATATATAAAACAAGAATTGATGGAATTACAAGAAATTTTTTAAAAATCTACCATCACAATGGGAGATTACAAACAATACCAACAATCATTATAACATTGTGATAAAAAATACCTGTGGCTTGGAATAAAACTTCCAAATAAGATATCCTGGAAATGTCACATCTCAAACCACTTTGATGAACTCAAAAGGTGGTTCTAGTAATGAGAAAGACTCTGAGGTTGAAAATGCATATGGAAAATTGGAATTAAAGTGGTTCTTGAAATACAAGCAAGGAAAACAACAAACTTTCTAAGTTAAAATTATATATATATATATATTATACATATATAATTTACATATTTGTGTATAAACTAAATGTTACAAATAAGCATTTGATTATTTCATTGACATTATTAAAGTTTAGTCAGGTTGGGAAATGAGAAATAAGATTGTCTTATATTGTTAAACTCCTTATATTTAAGGGCATATGGATAAAATTTAAATGTGACCAGTCCTGTCCAGGTAGCTCAGTTTGGTTGGAGCATTGTCCTGATATGCCAACATGGTGGGTTCAATATCCAGTCAGGGCACATACAGGAATCAACCAATGAATGTATGAGTAAGTGGAACAACTAAATCAACATTTCCCATGCCTCCCACTCCTTTTTATTTCACTCCAAAATCTACAAATAAATTTAAAAATTTAAATGTAACTAGCACTCTATTGTAAAAACAAAGCTACAGCTACAAATATAATTCTCCAAAATAGTGAAGCCATGGCCTGACGTACGATTCATGGCTTATTGGAGCCATAGGGACTGCACACATAATGTGGCTCGTCACGCTTGTAAGAGTCAGAGCTAGTCTCAGGCTGGCATGGTTCTGTTTTATCAAAGCTATAGGAAATGGATACCAGTGCGTTTTCCACCATGATTATGTATAAACTATGCGTTCAATGTAAGTCCACTTTTACCATGAGGTCTACCTATCTCAAACTCGCCACTTGATATTTTTAAAATATTAATGAAGAGTTTATAATAGAGTGCCTTAGGAAGGGGAAGAAATCATTTGGGTAGCCCTGGCCCCTCTTGAAAGGACAAAAATGGGAGAGCATCTTGGCAGCACCTCCGTTTCCTGCGGGCAGACGTCTCCTGGCCAGGCAGAAACATTTAAAACCAACCCACTGATCAGTTTTTTAAAAGCAGGCACTGCAGCTGCCAAACACAAGCCCATCTATGAGACCTTCCTGTGTGAAGATGCAGAGAGAGATCCCTTCGATTGGACCTTTGGAATAATATTTTTCTTTGTTCTTTTCCCTTTCTCTTCTTCTACTCAAGATCATTACTTCCCTTCCTCTTGCCCAGTCTCAACCCTCCCTGCCCCCATAGGAATTTTAAGTCACTACTAAAACGCTGCTTGAGGAGGCGCTTGGGGAGCCATTTACTGGGCTGTGCATTTAGGAGCTTCGGGGTTTTTGAGCAACTACCCACGGGCAGGTGCAACTTTCCTCACAGTTGTCTGGCTGCCTTTGAGTCTGTGCTTACTGCACTTCATTGCAGGAACGGGCACCCAAGGATGAAAGCCTTAAGAAACAATCTGAGGGCATGACCCATGCCAACCGCTTTATTTATGACAAATTTTTATTTTTAAATTATAGTTGACATTCAGTGTTATCTTAGTTTCACATGTACAGCATAGTAGTTATACATTTAATATAACTTAGGAAGTGATCCTCCCACCTGGCACTATCCATAGTTGTGTCAATATTAATGACTGTATTCCCTATGCTGTAGTTTGTGTCCCCCCACCACCACCATTTTAGAGTTATAATTCTGGATAGGTTTGAAGCCACTCCACCTGCTAATTGAGTGACCCGCTACCTTCTCTGACTCCCTCTTAGCTTCTCCAGTTATTAGGTGGGAACAAAATTACATTATTGTGCTATCATAAACGAGAGGGTGCAAAAAGTACCTAGGAAAGTGCCTGACACATATTCAACTATCCATAAATGGTAGCCATTATTAGGACTTTTTAAATTATGTTCATTATCCAGGTTTGATTGCACCGAGCAGTGAATAGAGATCCCATGAAAAGCAAGGCTGGGCTGGGCTGTGTGGTCTGCTACCCATTTGAAAGCTATACTACACGGAGGACTTCTCTCTCTCTCTTTCTCTCCTTTTTTTTTGGGGGGTGGGGTGGGGTGGGTAATCTTGAGACACATATTTTCTGTCTACTGTTGTTTTAAAGGTCATTTGAATTGATTCCACCCCATATGGTTTCATCATATCCCCGTTGTTAACCTGCATGATAATATTTTGGTTGTTGACATTTGGCAGTGTATTTACTCCAATAATTTTATCTTAAATGTAAGAAGATGTGCATTCTTAGAGAAAAAATAACTTCAGTAACTAGAAATTTAATAGCAGTTTTGTTTTAATTCTCCTATTTTGTATTAATTTTCCTATAAATATATCCAGATGTGTATGCACTACATGGATCCTATGAACAAATTTTGGCAACTATTTGATAAATTATCATCTGAAATTTTCTACCTCTGGACCTAGTTCTAGCCTAAAAGTATCAACCTTTGCTTATAGTAGGAATACTTTAAATCAATGAGACTAAGATGAGAAAAGTAAAAGCTAGTTTAGAGTGGCATCTACTCTAAGAACCAACATGAATTTGCCTTCTGTTTATTTTCAGCAGGTAATTTAACTTGTTTTCTTGGCCAGGAATAAATAAGCCCAGAACATTTGGATGAGCCTCTTCTGTCTGACTGAGGGACTTTCCCTGGATGGTCTGATTTCTCTTCGTTGTGCTTGTGTTTTCAGGCTCAGCTATGTGAATCATGCCGAAGATCTGGCCTCCAAGCTTCTTCAATGTTCCCCAAAGAACAGACTATCAGCACAGGCGGCCTTGAGCCACGAGTATTTTAGTGACCTGCCCCCACGGCTATGGGAACTGACCGACAGTGAGTAGGACAAATCCAGTCAGAGCAAGGACATCATTTTACCATCTACATGTAACATACATGTAGAGAGATTGATGTTTATGTGTGCATATGTAAGATTATGTGCTTATGGATATGTTTGTGTATGTATATATATAAATATGTGTGTACATTTGTGTGTGTATGTGTGTGTAGAGAGAGCGAACACACAGGGGAAGGGGGTTGTGTGCAGATATTTAATGCAATCCTGCCATTCAAATGCCAGCTTACCAGACACAGAAAGAAAATGGATTCCTTTTTTGCTATCTTTGCTGTGCAGTTTGCAGCCGCAAGTCTTTGTATTTGATTATGTGTGTGTCCAAAAAAAAAAAAAAAAAAAATGATCTGAGCAGTCATAAAGGAAAAGGAAAATATGATTTACATATTTACGCATACAGTCCTTTTTAACTGGCTGCAGTACAGAGGAGAGATGATTCATTTCTTTTGATTCTCAGAGACCATCTTGGTTGTAACAATAACCTTAAAAAGGGCTGCTCTGCACTGAGCTGACGAACAGAGTTGGCAGTTGGCTAATGCACTGAGTTGACACGTAAGGAACCAAGACGTGATTCATTTTAACTGCAAACGCTCTTGGTGTTCAGACAGACAGATCTCCTCTAGATCTCTTAAAACAAAACATTCCTGTGTGGGTTTTTGTTTGGTTTTTACAAAAGTGCTCATATTTACACAGCCTCTTTCAATTACATTTTAAATATCTGGGGGAGGATTTATGGCTGGGAGGGTCTCATCTTTCTTCCAAAGTGTGAAACAGAATTCTTGTGAAATTTCATTAAACACAATTGTAGTGAGAACATTTTTGTCCCATTGGTGATTCGTTCTTTGCACATGCCAGTTAGAGGTGTTTCTTCTCATTCTCACTCTGATTGCCTTAAAATTAATATACTGCATATATGCATAGATGTTTATAATATGCTTATTACTTTTTTGATATATATCACTTATTGTGAACATACACAGTTATTTCTTTGATCTTTTGGGCTTTGGGCTTTCTCCTCACTATATCAGCTTCTCCTTGACAACAGTAACCCTTTTATTTTCAAACTGAGTCATAAATAACAGCTGCTCTTGGGTATCCCTACCCTAAGTTATTTTTTATAATCCTGCAATTAACTCAACTTTCTTTTTTCATACCCTCAAGTGACTATAGATATATAATCCAGTATGCTGTTTAAGCTTTGTAAATCTTTTGTTACCTTACATATTTTATATTCAGGCCTACTTTCTTTCTGAAAGTCTACCCACTGACCATTACAACAGTTATCCTTAAAGATGAAATCCCTATGGAAAAATAATGATTTGGTGACACATCCTTTTATACTGAAAAAAAAAAAAAAAAGATGCAAATGGGCTTATTCGTTTATAGCTCATCAAACTGAAACATTTGGTTTGCTTTCCTTTTTCGTATAACCTGTAACTTGCTATCACTCCTGCTTGGTAACATCTCAGTCACATCTGACTTGATGATTATGTTTAAGCCAGGATTTTGATGGCCTGTGAATTCTGAATTTTGTAGTTGTACTTTTCTGTTAATATGGACTTATTACCCACTTGCCACTTAGTAAATCCAGTCTCTATCGGTGAGGAAATGCCTCCACACTATCACTCCGGAGCAGGTGCCCAGCGGAGGCAGCCTCGTCCCCATCATTAACGAGTACAATGTATGCAGAACACCAGAGGGGAATTAAAACCACAAAAAATACCTCAGGGTGGTATTTTTAATATGAGAATTTAATTTGTAATTTCACAGATTAAGAATTTTGGCTGCATTAATCCCTTTATCAGCTCACAGCAGGCTATTTGCAGAAGCATAACCATAAGGTGATAGTCATTGGCAGAAACACGTCTTTGCATAACGTTAAACATCAGGAGCAGGGAAACCTTTTGAAGGGGGGAGAATAAAGATGAAAAAAATAATCATATTTTTTTAAAGCAAGGTTCTGCTAAATGCCTCTGGTAAAAAATTTGAGTTACAGAATGCTATTTCTGTGGCTAGCAGATAATCATTACAAAGCATAAGTCCAATCCCAAGAAAGGACAATCCCAGTATTAAATACTACAGTCCTTTCCATTTTGAACAACACGGCAGTCCTTGTAAACATGTTCTTCATAAAACAAAGAATTCCAAGACTTCGAAGACTTTGGAGACTAGTTTTGGTGACTGTTATCTAGGTTCATACTCTGCAGACTATATTTAGAAATTCTTAACATTCACTTTGACATTTGCGTGGAGTCTTGTAAAAGTTCACCACCTGGCAAATGTCAATAGAGGTGGCACTACCTTCATGGGCTTCCTTTTCAGGGCAATTTGGGAGGAGGTGCACCTGGGAAGGTGTGTCACAGAACCAGTCCATGAACTGTCTTTGCACCCGGGTCATGGTTCAGATTCCTCCATTCCAGGAATCTCATTGCATTGTCTGCCTAGGCTCTGCTATAACAAAATACTACAGACCAGAGGTGGGCATGTTCTTAACAAAACATTTCTCACAGTTCTGGTGGCTGAGAAGTCCAAGATCAAAGTGCTGGCAAATTGGGTTCCTGGCGAGATTTTCTTTCTGACTGTATATAGCTACCTTACTGTATCTTCCCATGGCAGGAAGAGAGTGATCATCTTCTTTCTTCCTCTTGTTATAAAGCCACTAATCCCATGAGAGCCCCACCCTCATGACCTCATCTAGCTGTAATTCTTACTCAAAGTCTCACCTGCAAATACTATCACATTGTGGGTTAAAGGCTTCAGCATATAAATCTGTGGGACACATTTCAGTCCGGAGCACTTACATTGTTAAAGAGAGCACATTGCACTTTTTTTAAAAGAATGTCCACGAAAACAAACAAACAAACAAAACATTTATGCAGGCAGAAAATGAAATCAGAAAAAAGGGAAGAAGAGTGAAATAAAAATATGTTCAAAGTGGGCTCAAGCCTTCTTGGCCACTTTAATATCTCAGACCCTGAGAGAAGAGCATCAGGGATAATCAGAGTCTTGGTTACATAAAATATTGCAATCATTTCATGGATTATATATAAAAATAAAGTTGTATACTTATATCAGACTTTCATTTGCTTTGGGAGACCATATAGCAATATTTTTATTTATTGTACTATTCTTTAAAACCTCACCAGTTTACATAATACCAAAATTTAGAAGTAATACATCAGTGTGCCAGTGAGACAGGAATTACAAATTTATAAAGCAAGAATAATGGTACAGATACCTGGGGATCTCGTGGTCAAAGCCGGCTAATTCTGATGGCACCTTGTCATTCTCCCTCTGTCCTGAAACCCCAACAGCCTTGCCCCACTTCTTCACAAAGATTTAATTGCAAGGAAGTAACATGGAAGGCTGATTTGGAAGAAATTTTTTTACTTTTCTCAAGTACACCATAGGGCATTCTCCTATGTATACTATCAAGTTACATAAATTATTGAAGCTGAACTACCCTTGTCGAAGTAAATGAACAAAATACACTTCATAGCATGGAGTCCTTGATTTTATTACATTCATTTGCTAATTTACAAAAGTCAGATCTGCTGTAAAAGAAGGCCAACAAATTGGTGCTGTGTGAAAAGCCCTGGACTGGGAACCAGACCTCCTGGATTCCAGCTTCAGCTCTGCTCTTAAGTAGCCAGGCAACTTTGGCCAAGAACCTTATTCTCTATGCACTTCCCATTTCTCATTTAGAGAAAAAGTGCTCCCTAAGGACCTTCCAGCTATAATGTTTACAGAGTTTCCTACCTATTCCTAAATATTCCCTCCATATTATCCTAAAACAATAGTATGCCATTAATGTAGCTCCATTTTAAAAAATAAAGCAAACACACCCAATCCAAATATATTTGCTGTCTCCAACATCTAGACTCCCATTCCCTCAGGAATCCTTTTGAACCTGCCTCTTGCACCCAAGACTCCAAAAACCACTGTTTTCAATTGACCACCATCTCCTCTTAGTAACATTTCCTTCACTTGTCTTCTAGGACAGAACTCTCCCATGGTTTTCCTTTTGCTTCTACTTTTTAGGCTCCTGGGGATTTCTTCTAATCTGCCAGACCTCTCCCTGTTAGAGTACCCTGGGGCTTAATCCTCAAATCTATTTATCTATAATTCACTCCTCAGAGCCCAGATGATCTCAGCCAGTCTCATGATTTAAATATCATTTATACATTGACAGCTTCCAAATGTTTATCTCCAGTCCCATCTTCCCTGACTCCAGTTTGCAGTCCAACTGACTACTCAGATTCTCCCTTTGGCCATCTAGTCAGACAACTCAAATTTAATACTACTGAAACTGAGCTCCTGATCTTTTCCCCAGACTTGCTCGTACTGCAATCTTCTTCTTATTAATAAATGGCAACACTGTTCTTCCAGCTAAGCAATGTTATCTCTGATACCTTCTTTTGTCACATCCGTATTTGCTTCTTCCACAGACATGGTTGGTGTTAGCTTCAAATATGAGGTCTGTCCAGAAGGTATCCATCCACGTAATATTAAAAAGAGAGGCACTTATTGAAGAAGATACAAAGAACCTTGTACATAGGACAAGGGCACCTCAGTCTCCTTCGAAATAGGCACTGTGGACCCTCACACAGTTCACCCAATCACCATCAGCTGCCCCCCGCCCCCGGTCATATTTTCCTAAATCTCATCAAGGGTCTGAAATCTCTTGCCTTGCAAAGGTGATTTCAGTTTGGGAAAAAGCCAGAAATCATAGGGCACCTATTATGGGCTGTAGGGGAGCTGAGTCACCTGCGTGATTTGATGTTTCTCCAGAAAACTCTGCACGAGACAGGATGCATGAGCAGACATGTTGTTGTGGTGAAGCTGCCGATGGCCAGTTTCCCATAGCTGCAGCCTTCAGAATCATCTGAATAGTTTCTGCAAGGAATGTTCAACCTTAATGCAAAGTTTGATGCAGCTTTGTTGCTGTACTCGCTCAGTCATTTTGAATGTGACAGCCACACAGTGCACATGCTCACTGAACGGAGTCCACTCACCTTGGCTGCCAGGTTACCTCAGCGGCACACAAACCATTCTTGTTAAGTTAACAATGGCTGCACTTTTCCCGGACAGACCTCGTACATCCAGAATCACCCCTCTTCCCACTTCTCTACTGCCGTTACTGCTCCAAGTCACTCACTGTCTACGTTCACCTGTATTTTTTCAATGTTTTTTAAAAAATTTTTAACATATTTTGTATTGGTTTCAGATGTACAGCATAGTGGCTAGACAATCATATACTTTCCAAAGTGTTCCCCTCAATATTTCCAGTACCCACCTGACACCATACAGAGTTATCACAGTATTATTGGCTCTGTTCCCTGTACTGTACTCCTCGTCTCTGTCACTACCAATCTGTACTTCTCAATCCCTTCACCTTTTCATCTACTCCCCCAACCTCCCTCTTTTCTGGCAACCATCAGTCTGTCCTCTGTATCTATGAATCTGGTTCTCTTTTGCTTGTTAGTTTATTTTGTTCATTAGGTTCCGCATGTAAGTGAAATCATATAGTACTTACCTTTCTCTGATTGGCTTATTTCACTCAATATAATGTCCTCTAGGTCTATCCATATTGTCACAAAGGATAAGGGTTCCTTCTTTTTTATGGCTGAGTTATATTCTGTTGTATATACGTACCACAGCTTTTTTATCACTTATCACCTGTGATTTTTACAATAGCTTCCTAACTGTTTTGTCTGCTTTTCTTCTTGCTTCCTGAGAATCACCTCTTGCTGTTTCCTCTTTCGGCATTAGTATTTCCTGCTCCTCTAGATAGTCATGGCTCGCCCTCTCACCTCCTTTGGGTTTCTGCTCAAATGTACCGTCATGTCCAGTTTCTCATCCTTGACTTACTTTTCATCATGTTATTTGCTACTAGTTGATATTTTATATTTGTTTGATTGTCTTCATCTGTCTCCCTCAAATGAAATCTACGAGAGCAGGGATTTCTTTTCATTCTGATGTACACACTGCAGGATTCTGAAATCTTAGAATAGTGTGGGGCTCGATAAATATTTCTTTAATAAGTGAATGAAAGTATGCCACAAAGAAAAAAATAAATAGCCCTGCCTGGGTGGCCAGTTGTCCTGTACACCAAAAGGTTGTGGGTTCAATTTCCTAGTCAAGACATATACCTAAGTTGCAGGTTCCATCTCTGGTTGGAGCACATATAGGAAGCAGCTGATCTCTCTGTCTCTCTCTCTCAGATCAATAATAAAAAATATCCTTGGGTGGGGATTGAGAAAGAGAGGGAGGAAGGAAGGAAAGAAAGAAGGGAGGGAAGGATGGAGAGGGGAAAGGCAATATGTTGTTTTCATCAACTGAGCTGTGATTCTGAAAAGAAGGCAGGTTTTCCTGTCTTATGTGTGTGTGAATCTGTTTACACGTGCCTGTGGCTGTGTTTACTTGATTTCAGAGGACAATACATACCATAATGTTCCCTGGCCCAGATGTCCAAAATTGTAGCTCCATATCTATTTTTTTAAAGACCATATTTATTATTTTTAGAGAGAGGGGAAGGGAGAGAGGGAGAGAGACATCAATGTATGTCTCCAGCTATGGACCTGGTTGGAGACCTGGCCTGCAGCCTGGTTATGTGCCTTGGCTGGGAATTGAACCAATGGCCTTTGGGTTTGCAGGCCAGTGCATTATCTACTGTGCCACCAGCCAGGGCTCCATATCTAATTTTTTAAAAGGGGAAAATTATAAATGCATCAATGAATATGTACATGATAACTTTTCATTCTGTCCACAGTGTCTTCTATTTTTACCATCCCAAATGTAAGATTGCAGCCAGAATCCGGAGAGAGCACGCGGGCCTTTGGGAAAAACAATAGTTATGGCAAAAGTCTATCGAATAGCAAGCACTGATGAGCACAGCATTCTCACGAGAGCACAGGTAAGGTGACCCCCTTTTCCTTGGAAAGCAACAGTGAATAGATATCAAAGAGACCTTTTAAATGAAATAGCTCAGATTCATTGCTCCCCATCTTCTCAGTCTCTTGTGTTCATGATGGCATTCATCACAGATTCCAGTGAGGCAGAGTGCAGTCCATCATTAGCATGTTTTCCAGCACTTCCAGATTCGAACCAAAATTATAATTCATTTATGCAGTTCGGAGCGAACCCTTTAGTCCTAAGCAAGGCATTTTAACTATTCGCACATTCTTCATGGAGGGGAGAAAAAGGTTAACCTTGGGCTGTATCTAAACCACAGACCTGCTTTGTCTGATCGACGCATTTTTTAAAAATTAGTTACCGTCATTTTTAAAGTGGGGAGATTTTATGCAACGTTGGGATTTAAAAATCAGCAGCTCTGCAAGCCAGCGCTCACAGTACTGCCCGGAGTCTGTGGTGGCGGCCTCCCTCATAAGGGCCCTTGCTCCCTGCGTTGGCTTAGGGCCCATGTGAGCCACCTCCCCCATCCCTGCACCCTGCTCCCTGCCAGCCACCCCCTCCTTCAGTACCGACCCCTTCAGGGTGAGGCTGTCCTTTCTTTCCTCCACGGTGCTGTGACCTCTCCTGTTCTGCGGATTCAGAGGCCTCATCTAAACCAGGCGGTCTCCAGGCATGTCAGCCTGCCCCCAGTTGTCACACACGCTTCACAGAAACAAGCACAAGGCAGCAGCTTCTGAAAGGCTGTGTCTCTCTTTCTTGCCAGATGGAGATGTCTGGGTTTTTGGAATTGTGTGCCCCTGTATATATGCCGTTTTGTTTCATGTCACATAACCCCTCGCAAGCAAATAGAGAACTGACTTTTTGTGTGGACAAAGCTTTTGATTTACTCGTCCATATTTGTTCCTTGCTCATGTGGGTGCAGTAATTCAACATTCGAGTGAATCGGAGAATGTATATTGTGTTGCAGGAGCTCCTCTTCCTTCCTCTGTCTCTTAGTATGAAAGAGGTTGACAGGATGACTTGTCATCCTGGCAAGGAGAGCAAATTCAATTGTCCACCTTGCCCCCCTCGCCAGGTGGCTCATTTGGTTGGAGCTCGTCCTATACACCCAATGGTTTTGGGTTCAATCCCCGGTCAGAGCATATGCTATGGTTGTGGATTCAATACCCTGTCAACACCCAGCCGGTGGGTACAGGAGATAACAGATCCATGTTTCTTTTTCTCCCCCACCCAAACCCCTCTCTCCCTCCCTCCCTCCCTCTCTCTCTACAATCAATAGAAATGTGTCATGAGGTGAAGATAATAAAGAAAAAATGTCCACCTTGTCTGGTGGGTGAAATGCCAGTACCCTCTGCTTATTTTCGGGCTTAGCTTTTGCACGTAGTCAGCGTGGTGGCCAATTCTGGCTTCTCAGGAGTATGTTGATGCGTTATGAATAGCTGGAGAGGAAAGATTCCCAGGTTAAAGGGGATGTGCAAATGCCAGTCAGGAAGAGCCAGGAAGTGTTGCTAGTAAACTTGCCGCCGCCTTTGTTGGTATGAGTGAGATTCTTCATTGTACTTTTCCCTGCTGGGTACAGAGTTAACTAGAAGCACAACTTGACTCTTGACTGCCCTGTAGCCCTTATGCTCCCATTCTGAAGTTCAGTTGGTCAGACTGAGTGAGTGGGGCTGGGTTTTTGACCAGATACCTCCTGGTTCTGAAAATGGTTTTAATTCATGAGGGTTGCAGCATAGGCTTTTTAAAGTATTTAACCTGCATTACCATAATGAGGGCCCATGGCTTCATAAATCCTTCAGCCAATTCAGTGGAACAAAACAAAAAGTGAACTCCATTTGGGCTTCTCCCTCAGACACACATGCACACAAGCAAGTCTGAATTTCAATTGCAAGGCTGTATTCTTTCTCTGCCCTTTTGAGATCTCTGCCACCAAGCCTGGCCAGGCCCAGCTGCTAAATGTGTGTCAGGCCAGCTTCTTGTAAAATCAAATCAAACTCATAGAACAGAAGCATAGCCCATAAGGACTCAGACATTAATTGAAGAAAAGATTTTAACAGGTGCTCAGACTGCAATCATAAATTATTTGAAAGCCTTTTTAAAAATGTATTTTCTTAGTAGTATATTTTAAAAACTAATTTAAGGTTATATCTTCATGGTGGAAGCTCTTCCTTTAGAATGATTTCATAATGATACAAATATTCTCTCTGTGAGTTTTGTCTTTTTCACATCAACTTGTAAGGCTTTAATGTCCTTATTGTTTTTGTTTTCTTCCGAATCTAAATACCTCAGTTTGAGTCAACATTATATTGAGAAAACATCTAATTTTTTTTTTTCAGAAAAGCTGCAATAAGGCTGGATTCTAACAGTTTTTTCTGTCAGCAGCAAAAGAAATCATTTTAATTTCTTCTCTGTGGATTTTGAATTTTAATGAAATGGAGCCATCTTAGAAATAAAAGCCTGTAACATAAATATTACCCTTGTGCATCCTGTACGATAGTACTTATTGTGACCAATAATAGTTGAATATCACCCTGGCTGGTGGCACAGTGGATAAGGTGCCAGCCTGTGAACCCAAAGGTCGCTGGTTCGATTCCCTAGCCAGGGCACATAACCAGGTTGTAAGCCAGGTCTCCAGCCATGTTCATTGCCTCCCTACCTCTCTCCCTCCCTACCCCTCTCTCTCAAAATAATAAATACAATCTTTTTTTAAAAATAGTTGAATATCAAATTATAGACACGTAAAACAAAAAATCTACATGAATAAGGGTGTTCATGGAGAAAAACATGGGCTTTTCTAGATTTTAATTTTGTTGTTGATGAATTAATTGGCTAGAGCAGGATGTGGCATCTTAAATTTACCTTGAATGTCCCAAATCTACATAAAGTTCAAAAGCCGTGGGAAAGAGAAGGAAGTGGATGTGGCTGAGGACTCAAATAGGCAAGGACTGGGCTAAGGCTAGTGTTTCAACCACCTTTTTTGGGAGTTAAGACAGAGGGAAATGCATTGTGTCATTTCTGGTTTTGAAATGAGGGAGGACTGATAGACTAGAGTGTTGCCGATCCTAAGTTTTTCCCTGATGCCCAAATATTTCTATACTTGCAGACTAAGGCCACTTCATTCTTTAGTTAAGAAAACTGGATTTGCACAAACTGAATAATGAGAAGCATCTTCCTTTGCAACAGAAGGCAATTTTGGTTGCAGAGTTCTGTTGACCAAATTAAATAAAAAAGAAAACAACATACAGCCAAGTTCTACCTGGAAGAGTTGCCACTCTTCCTATATTTTGTTATCCTCTAAAGATATTAACAGACTCAAGATTTCATAAATCTTTCTATCAGCATTGAAGGGTAAGACCCTCAATTCCGAGGGAGCCCTAAATGTGCATAGAAATTTTCCCCAAGGAGAAAACTAGAAGCTATATTGAATACCACATCCATTAGTATCAATTATATGCAAACACAGCCCTTTGTGGAGCTTAATTTTTCAGTTGTCCTAAACAGATAGGAAGTGCATGGTCACTTTGTCTACTTCTCATTTTGCTGAACATAAGAAATAAGAATAACCTCTAATCTTTTAGACAGATGTTTTTATCATTTTTTTTCTGAAATGATATATGCTTATATGGTCCTTTTCTTTTTAATAAATCAGCTAGTCTTTAGATCCTGTTACCTTTGTAATAAATATACAGCTACCTGTCTAGTGCATGAGAAAATTGCATTTGGTTCAGATGCAAGAAGTTAACTGCATGGATATTTTGGTGGCCTTCCCCTTGCTTATAAAATATTATCTTTGTTAATCAACATTATTTAAGTATTAAATGACAATTTTTAAAGAAGGGTTAGACTCACTCTCCTTGACTTGGTCATTAAGCAATAATTAACTAAGAGTAGTTTTCCAGGTGAACAGAGTACGATGCATAAACTGCTTAAGAATTATAATTAAATAAGGTAAAAAATGTTTTGAAAACAAACTCCAAACAGAATACACTACATTGGTGCTGAACAGTCAGCAGAGCTGGGGTGCCAAAACCCTGGGGAGTTTTAAACAGGTTCCTGGGGTCCATGAATCTGCATTTTAAAGAACTCCGAAGGATGTTGATACAGGTATCTTTGAACTACATCTAGTGAAATATTGAATAAATACCAAGCATTGTATATTATTAAACTAAAAGAATCAACTGTTTGGGGCAGGACTGGCTATAGACAAAGTAGGAAAAGCTACCCTAACTCTTCGGTGTGTTTTGTTGTTGTTGTTGTTTTTTAAGGAAGAGTAGTATAGCGTAGACTTGTGCTAATAAGGTAACCACTAGCCACATGTGGCTTGGGACATTTAATTTAATTAACGTTCAATTAAATTACAACTTTGTTTTCTCAGTAGCAATACCACATTTCAGTAGCCACACATGGCTAGCGGCCACCTTCCTAGATGGAGCACATAGAGAACCTCCCCAACACCACAGAACAGTCTGGTGGACAGCTGGTGACGGGCATTTCTCCGGCCTGCCTGTTAGTGGAAGCAGCAGAAAAATGCAATGGATTCAATCAGTAAAAACATGTGTCAGTTCTAGATTATAGCCACTTAAGAGAAGCGCGAACCGTCTGAGGAAGAGAAACACTCAAATGAGGAAAGAGGTAGCTGGCCAAGTGAGAAGAACAGAGACAAGGGACAGAGTGACAGAAAGAGCTTTGCCACGGGAACAGGACAGACCATGGGAAAGTGGATTTGGGCATCTTTTAGGGGAAGGAGACACAGTCAGGTTTCCTCAGTTAATGCTGGTCTTTGTTGAGGTTGCTCGGGGGAGTGAGGAGGAACAGGTTGACAGCCTCCAGAGGTGCATGAAAGCTGACCGTCCCTCAGAATCCAACGGGAGCTTCAGTTTTTGTCCGCCAGCTCAACGCCTCCGCATCTGTGCTACCTGCTCTGGAGAGACACCCACCCATCGCTGGCCTTTATGATGCAGCTTGGTTTCCCTGTCGCTGCAGCCACTAACATTGCTTCACCTTCTGGTCATGTAGCTTCTGCTGACTCAGCGCGGCTTGGGCGTCCCACCTGTTGTCGTTCCTCTTTGTCTCTTGTTCTGGGGCAGCCTGTGGCTGAGCTTCTTCCCTCTAATTCAGTTCATCCTCAGAAGCAGTTCCGACTGGCACAGTCATCATCGTGAAGTAGAGAGCAGGGCTGTTTTGTGACTCACCACTAGCTGGCTCTGGGCTTCCCCCCGCTCAGCTGAGCTGTGACCTAGGTGGCCGGCCTGTTCTTAAGGAATCCCTCAGAAGAGGGCTCTGGGCTTCAAGTCTCTGAAGTTTCTATGAAGCAAACAGTGGGGTCTGAAGGTACCCTGCCTGGCTGCTACCAAGGAAAACATCAGACCTGTACAGAGGGACACACCAGTGTTCATGAAGTAACAGCATTCTCATTGTGTGGTATTTTTGTCTAACGACCTTTTTAAGGCCATGTTGCATTTTCTCAACTATAGGCACAAAAGGAGATAATACCAGTTAGTATTTACCACACTATGAGAAATCCAAGGGTTGGATCTAGCTTCCTTTCAGGAGCAGGAAGTCTTCTGTTTTTTGTTTGTTTGTTTGTTTCTGCAAGAACTGTTCTTTTCTGCATGATCCTGCAAATTTTTTTCCCTATCAAACAACTACATTTTTATTCTCTGTTGTCTCATGTAGTTGACAAGACGAGTTCTGGAAATAACAGGGAAAAGGGGAAACACATCTTAGTCTTCGAAGGTTTTATGTGGAAGGATCCCTGATTTTTGTCATTGCCCCTACATTGCTGCCGATTAAAAAATACATCTTATTCGGAAATTGACAGTGCTTCAAACCACACATGCATAATGCATATGAACACCTGACAGAAGAGGCTAGAATGTTGTTTAATTTTCCCACCCCACCTCTACCCTCTTCCCTTAGTGTCCCCTCTACCCTGGAGAGTCTATTACCTCCTCTAAACTTTGATGCAGATTAGTAGGCTACCAGTGTGTGTCTCTTCTCCCGTCCCTCCCCCTTTTCTGCCTCTCCATTACCCCTTCTCTGTGCGTCACCTCCTATCTGCACTCTGCAGCATCACCACCTAGGACTCAGAGGCTTTTACTGTCTAATCTGCTTGGTCATGTCCCGGGATTGTGACAAAGCAGAATAAAAATAAAGGTGAATACAGGTATTGTGTTTCATTCAGAGTGTATTTTTCAGTAGTCAGTTATTTTTATGTGGACATAACAACCGATTTACAGAAAAGTTACAAGAATAGCACAAAGAATTCCTGATACCCTTTACCCATTTCCCCCAAATGTCTGCATTTTATATTCATTTGCTATATTATATTCATTCTTTCTCCCCTGTCTCTCACATACGCTCACACACATGTTCACATATATGTTTTGCTAAATCATTGTTTTAACTCATATGGCACTCCATTATCTTTAAATATTTCCATGTGTTTTTCTTAAGAATTCAGAGTGATGTTTTTTAATTAAAAATAACAATAGTTTTTGTCCTTGCTTTCCCTTTTCCCTTCTCTGATGGAGAGTTTTCAAAAGCAAACTAGCTAAATGAGAAGAAATGTGATTCTTCACAAATTGGTTCATCAACCCACAGATGCTCAAAAACTGGCTGCATTTTTGCGATTCGGTGTGTCAGGTCAGATGAGCTTTCAAAATGGGGGGGTGGGGATAGCACTGCAAGTCGTATCTCTGTCTTTTTAAAACCCAAATTAATTTCTTAGGGACTGTGTAGCCAGCAGCATAATATGAGTGAAGCTTTCTTATAAAAATAGTGGGCAGGGCATGTCACGTGGCTAGTAAGCAAGATGTCTGTTACAATGCTTGGGCAAACTGTGATGAAGTTAGCAGTCACGTATATTATAACAGGTAGTTATAATCAGTTCAGGTGCTCTCTTTTTCCTTTTTATCTAATGTTGATTCTCATAGATTTGGGACACAGAGGGAATCGTCTATGCCCTAAGTGCACTGTATTGTATTATTAATACCAGGATAGCAGCTGAGTCTGGCTACCCTAAGAAGTGTCTGAGCATAAAAGAAAGCTGTTTGAGTTGAAGTGGGCTGATGATCTGGGATGACATTTGAATGCACAGAGGACAATGTCTAAATGATAATGTTGGGAAGGGAAGGCAAAGCGAAGCTTGAAACTGTTCCCATTGTCCCACGATGCTCATCACTTCTCCTGAGATATTCCCCACACGGGAGCTTTGTGTGGGTAGAAATGGGGACTGGAATCAGGAGGGGTACACACTGGGGCTCTGGGACGAAAGTCAGAGATTCAGGTCCACAGACACATTAAAATTCTAGACAGACAGCAGATGTAATGAAAAGCACAACCCAAATGTGTTTCAAGTCTAGCAATGTTAAACATTTGAGCTAAATTATTACAAGTATATTTAACAAAATGTTTGCAATACTCTGAGATGCTTCTATGAATAAAGCTTTTAAGAACATCAAATCAGTTGTGCAAATGAATAATTTACCAAGTCTCTTTTGGAATTTAGGATAGCTGTTTCCTCTGCCAACACACACATGAACGCACACTGTACATGCACACAGCCAATAGAACCATTTTTCAACAGTCCTAGAGCTACTAGGATAACATCATAGGCTTGTCAAAGGGCTGCTTTTCCACCTCAGGAAATAATACAAAAGGTCTCCAACAGAAAACAATATAAAAGTTGGAGAAATTGATAAAAATTGAACTCGTAAGAAATATCACCATGTATCCCAAGTGTGAAATCAAATACTGTGGCTGTTAACTTTCAGACTTGGGTGAATTTTTTTCCCCTTAAATGATTACCATTCTTTTAATGTAGTTTGCATTATGTATAGTGCCCTTGGATTTTTAATTGCTCTGCATTATCATCTTCAATGCAATTAGTAAAATGCCCTCAATTACATAGAATTATTACTGTAAATGGGGCTACTGGCCTAATTACTATAAATGAGGAAAGATGTGTGATTATCATGTGCAATTAAATCATGTACAGTATTTATTTTACATCATTGCACACAATGGTGTAATGATTAGCTATATTGTACCATTCCTCGGTCAACAAGCCCAGTTTACATTAAGATACCTAGAATTGTGACCCTTTGCCAAAGACCCACATATTGATCTTTTTTCCTAAGGCAATTAGTTACTCTGGTTTCGCAAAAAAAGAAAAAGAAAAAGAAAGAAAGAAAAGAAGAGAAAAAGAAAAAAATGTGGAAGGAAAACAATACATTTAACCTCCATCATTTAGCAATCCCCAGATTAGATTATCCTGTGTTTTCAGTGTTAAATTCTTCTTGAGCCCAATGCTAAAGTCTACCATACCTGTTTCTTTTTATGTAAATGAGCAAAAATCAGCACCCCTCAATAATGGTAACATTTAAAACATGCCTGAGGGTGAGGACGGGGGAAGGAGGTCTTTCCTCCATTGCGACAAACATGATAATCACCCCTAGTTTCCAAATGCACACTTAACACATAATTAATTCTGCAAAGGACGCTTTTTGACAGAGTGGGATTATGAGAATTGCATACTGATAGTGGCGGGGAAAGAAATCTATTTCCTCTACGTCAGGTAGGGTGTTTTTGTGTTCTTTAGAAACTGGCACCTCTCAGAGGCGTTGCTCTCCAAATGATCTCAGGATGGAAAGACATCAGTAATTACAGAGCCAGGCATTCAGTTGTGTCCTAATTTTCCCACCAGTTTTCAGTGTTTCAGCTGCCTCAGAGACTTAAAGTATTCTCATTAGGTAGCTGCAGAGGCAGCTGCTTGCCTACTCCCTCATTCTCTCACTCACATTTCCTTTTTCTTTCTTTCTTTCTTTCTTTCTTTTCTTTTTTTTCCCCCCCCCATTCCTGCCTTGGGAGTGACTGTGAAGATCATTTGCTGGAATGATTGGCAGGTTAGAGGATTCGATCAGATGAGTTCCTCTTAGTGCAGGTCAAAAAGGCTAGTTAGCAGGAGCTGTCGAAAAATGCCAGCAGCATTCGAAATGGGAAATGTCATGACTTCGAGGCAGGGGGTGCCACCTGGAACAGAAAGCCCCCAGCTCATTAGCAAGTTACGGGATGCGGGCTTAACTGGAGGGAGCAGAGAAGGGAAGATAATACCCAATAGGAAAAATGATTGTGAAGTGGAATTGATTTCATGTATAATTTGTTTATCACTAGAGGGGACAAATGCTGTCCTTCTGACATGAGCAGAGAAGTGTGGACTATGAATGAAGCCACTTAGCATAATCTCCAGGTTGAGCTTTGGGTTTAAAGAATGCCAACTTCTTTATTCTTAACTGTGGAAATGATCAGGTCATGTTACATTAATTAAAGCTGACACACTCTCAAATGTTTTATCTGGGCGATGTGGCAATTCAACAGAAACGGAGATGGGCAACTTTAGAAAATAAGAGGGATTGTTTTCTTCTGCTGCTGGTGTGGAAGACTGGTTCAGTCACATACTGAATTATAACGGGGCTGCACAGATCACACCTGGGCTTTCTGGTTCTTACGCAAACCCTTTGGGAGATTTAGAAATAATCCATGTTAAAGTATACTTGTATATTTTAGAATATGACTATCGTATTTTGGTACAATGGTAAAATTTTAATCTGTTTTTTAAAGGTGGGGGGAAGCTCTCTCCAATTTCATTACTTCCTAGTTGTCAGTTCATCTCATCTAGAATTTGATGTTTTACCATTAGCTCTCCAGCTTACAGTAGCCATATTTATAAACAAAAGAAAGCTACAAAGATACCCTACCAGGAAAACTTAATCTGCAATTTGTAAAAGGAGAATGTAGTGGCAAAACAAAAAATGATATTGCCTGCACATACTCAAATTAAACTCCAAATCGAAAGGTTTCCTATATTTTTACAATATGTTAAATGGGCTTTAGTGTAAAGCCTTTTCCTACCTATATTCCAACATGAAGTATTTTTTTTTCTTTTGATAACACACTTTCATGATATCATTTATGTTCCCATGGAGGTCTTCATTTGTTATTTTAAGTCACAAATGCCACAGCTGTAAGTCTTTCTGGCTGAGCACTAGAAGATGTTTACTTAGCATCCAAATTTTGGTTAAGACATATTTTCAAAATGTCTTTGCCTTGAGTCCCTCTTTTCTCTTAAATATTGAGACAGTGTATGAGGCAGTTATGAAATAGCCAATGCTTGTTTTATCAAGCAGCTCCAACTCCGGCCTGAAGTGAATAGGAATCTTAAAACCTCCTAGTAAAAACACTGGTGGAAAATTCATTCTGTTCTGTGTTCAGCATAAAAAGTTTAGCATTAAGCTACTGAATATAGTTGTCAAGACGTACTGTGTTAGTAGTTTTGTCAAATCTAAAAATTTAAACATCGGAGTGAATCCGCTCATCCCTCATTTGGGAGTTTTATTGTGTGGTCCAAAAGTTGGCCATTGCAAACAAAAATTTATGAACTACTGTTTGAAATGGTTCATCTACAGTTTAAAATTTTTTAAAATTCTTCCACAGTAACGTCTGTGCACGCCTCCTTTCACTGCCTGCCTCTTTCTCTATTCCCAGCTCTCAACGTGGCTCCCCTCCCCACTAACTTCACAGTCTTCACAGTTAACCCCCTCTCTGTTCACTAAAATAGTGTCTGGTAATACCGACATGCGCAGATTTATCGTTCCCTGTGTTGAATCTTTCCACGCTATGGATTGAATGACCCTGTTGTTAAAATATCACCTTTAGATTTATGGGTTCCCCCTGTTAAGGTCCCTCGGTTCCAAAGGAATGGCATCCTTATCATTATCCTGTATATCAGCAGTTCTCGACGTGCGGTTCATATACCCAGGGATTCCCAGAGACTCCATGGAGTCGAAACGGTTTTTATAATGATACTGAGATGTTCTTTGCCTTTTGCCCTGTGTTGACATTTGCGCTGAGGGTGCAAAATCAGGGTTAGGAAGCTACTGGCTCTGTGGCCTGAATCAAGGCAGTGGCACTAAGCTATGCCTTAGGCCCTATTTCCTTTACCACTACACAATGGTAGTTGTTTTTAAAGTCAGTTTCACTTAATAAGAGGTAAACATTATTAATTTGATTAGATCTGCCCCTCTGAGTAAATGTCTGTTTAGAATTTGGGGTGACTCAATGGGGAGTTTGCATAAACCACCTCCACTGTAGACCTAGTGAATGACCAAGGCTGTCTCAGGAGTAGCTCTGGTGCAGGTATTTGAGTTGCAAGGTGAACAAGCTGTTCTATTTCCTGAAACATGGTTTTCAGCTGGAAAGAATAACTGACTGACAGAGAAATGTGGTTATTGAAACTGGGGTATATGGCAAGCCTTTTTTAAAAAATAATAAAGCATGAGCCTGTCACCTGAAGAAAACAACTCACAGTACTTGCTGCCAATGACAAAATTAAAGCTTTCAATAGAAAATTGGAATTTGGGGAAACTTCAGAAAACTGTGTTTGCCACCATGAGCTTGACAATTTCCCAAACACTTTTCAAGTGAGATGGATGGTGATATAAGCAAATGGGATTTTTTTGAAACTTTGCAATGAAATGTGCCAACATTTGAAAGATCCGTATAACTCATTGAACCAGTGTTTTCTAAATGACCACTGCTTGATTCAGAAAATCATTGCATGAATAGAATATTCACTAAAATTATCAAATCAACCAAGAGATTTTTCAGTAACAGAACAGCAAGGATTCATCGATATGGTTTCAGATTTCCCAATGCAATGACCCTAAAGAAACTACCACTGGTTGTGTGTTGGTGTCATAAAAAAGAAGAGTATATATATACAATTATCTGAAAGAGCTATTAAAATACTTCTTTCTTTTCCACCTACATATCTGCGAGAAGCCTATTTTCTTCAGTTCTTCAACCAAAACAATATATCATAGAATAGACTGATATGTGGAAGCAGATACAGAACCCAGCTCTCCAGCTTGTCATTAAAAAGATTTCCATAATGAAGCAGTGCCACCCCTTTCACTAATTGTGTTTGGAAACTGTAGTTCTTTTCATTTTAAGTAGTGTGTTTATATTAACATGTAATGGATTTATTTTTAATTAATTAATATTTTAAATGAAAATTCGGGGATCCTCTATAATTTTTTAAACTATCAAAAGTCCTTAAGACCAAGAAGTATGAGAACTACTGCTCTATATTACTAGCACTATGCATTAACTCTTAACATGCTAATATTATGTTGGTAACATTTTTTTCTCCGTGAATGAATGACTCACTGAAATTTTTTTGTTGTATAAAATTATTCCAGTTCTATCCATCTGCTTGAATAGTTCAGTTTTTCTAGATGACAGTGGGTAAAATCCATTCTTACGTTCACACGGTACCATCTGAAAATTATGGTACTGTAGAGTACCATTACTAGGCCCTTGAACCTTAGTAGACCAAGTCTTAAAAGGCTCTAACTATATAATAATTGCTTGGGCTGTAACTTTTCCTTTTTTTATGTGCATTTGATTTGACTTTGCATGGAGAGGCTCTAACTATAATACCCTACATCATCAGGCCATTTTCATCGCTTGTTTATAGGATTCAGGAGGACTTTCAGTACAGCACCTTGATCAGATTTAGTGTAAATTCTGTTTCTTTCAGAAGGCACTTGGGTTTTTCTCTGCCCACCTACTAGGCAGTAGGTCATGGAAATTTGAGTACATTTTGAGATTCTGAATTGATGATTACTACTCAGTATGAGTAACAGGCAGATTAGGGTTGTGGGTTTGTCTATTTTTTTAAACTATTTTGAAATACTTGTACAGAGTTACACGCTTCACCAACTTATAGTATTAGCAACCTTTATAACTGTGGTACATTTATCAACTTAAGAAATTAACATAGGTCCTATACTATTAATTAAACTACAGCTTTATTTGTAGTTCACCTATTTTCACAATCATGTTCTTCTGTCCCAGGGGCTCATCTAGGTTACCATGTTGTATTTATCATAATGTCTCCTTAGTCTCCTCTGGTCTGTGGTAGTTTTTCAATCTTCCCTTGTTCTTCATGACCTTGAAGCTTTTGAAGAGTACTGTTCAGATATCTTATAGAATGTTCCTTATGTTTTCTCATGGTTAGACTGAGGTTATGGGTTTTGAAGAAGGATACCACCAACAAAAAATGCTCTTTCATCACATTGTGTCAGGAAGTACATGATATCCCCGTAACTTACCACTGGTCATGTTGACCTTGATCACTAGTTGAGATTTTAAAGACTACATGATATCCAGACAGTAAAATCAGAAAGGCAAAAAGTCTGGGATAGGTTCTCAATCAAATGGAAGGAATTCAAGAGGAGTCACTGAGCTGAGGACGGGGCTACCTGATGTCAGATTCAGGAAGGAGGCAGAAAAATTACTCTCAAGGCTTAGACCTGGCTGAAAATTAATAGAAAAAGAAGAGAAGAGTCCCAGATACAGAAGACAGTGTCTAAGTTAAGGATCCTGAGATGTTCCATTCTCTGATTCAGGATCAATGGTAGAATTTAGCAAGATGTCTGACAGAGTGTGAAATATATTTTGTGAACATGAGTAAATGTGTGGCTATTTTACACATGTTGGAAACAAAGCCAGAGTTTCTGCTCCTCCGCATGGAAGTCCCCTGTCATGAGTCTGTCTTCCTCACCAGGATCCAATCACAGAATATAGGAATTTGTTTACTATCTTATCCTATTATATCTCTGTCTCCTAGTATGGAACCTAATTTATACCCATTACATATTTTTTAGATGTTGACTGAATTAGTGAATATCCAACAAACTCACTGTACCATTATCTTCTGTTTTTTCAGGAAGTAGTTACTGAGAGGCCATTATATGGGTGTGTTTTTTTTTATGGGTATTGTTTTAGGCAGTAGTGAGTAAGAAAGTTTCTAGCTTCACTATTTTTTTTTATTTTTAATTTTTTTCAATTACAACTTACATTCGATATTATATTGTATTAGTTTCAGGTATACAGCATAGTGGTTAGAAAATCATATACTTTACAAAGTGTTCCTCCAATATTTCAAGTACCCACCTGGAACCATCCATAGTTATTACAATATTATTGACTATACTTTCTATGCTTTACTTTATACCCCCATAACTGTTTTGTAACTACCAATACATGCTTCTCAATCCCTTCACCTGTTTTCACCAGTCCCCCAGGTGCCCTTCCCTCTGGCAACTATCAGCCTGTTCTCTGTATCTGTGAGTCTGTTTTTTGTTTGTTTGCTTGTTTCTATTGTTCTTCAGATTCCACATATAAGACAAATCATAAGATATTTGGCTTTCCCTGACTGACATTTTAGCATAATACTCTGTAGGTTTGTCCATATTATTGCAAATGGTAAGATTTTGTTTTATCTCTGGCTGAATAACTTTCCAGTGCATCTATATCCACTCATCAATTGGTGGGTACATGGATATCTTCCATAGTTTGGCTATTGTAAATAATACCACAATAAACATAGGGGTATATATAGTCTTTCAAATTAGTGTTTTGACTTTCTTTGGCTATATACTTAGAAGTGGGATTGCTGGGTCATAAAGCAGTTTCACTTTAAATTTTTTGATGAACCTCCACACTGTTTTCCACAGTGGTTGCACCAAGCGGCATTCCTCCCAACAATGCAGCAGGGTTCCCTATTCTCCACATCCTCACCAGCACTTGTTTACTGATTTATTGATGATAACCATCATGACAGGTGTGAGGTGATATTTCGTTATAGTTTTAAGTTGCATTTCTGTGATGATAGTGACACTGAACATACTTTCATTTGTTTATTGACTATCTGTATGTTCTCTTTGGAGAAGTGTCTATTTGGTTTTCTTTGTCCATTTTGTAATGGGATTGTGTGTGGTTTTGCTTTTGTTTTTGTTTGTTTGTTTTTGTTCATTTAATTTTTGTTTTTGGAAGACACAGCTTAGAAAGATACGAACATTTAAAATTCAGGATTGGCTGCAGCAGAAGTTTGCATGGATCTACATGGGAGGCTAAATGAGGTAAAATTAATTCTGCCAGATAGACTTGGAAATGTTTCACAGAAGAAGAGATTTTGAACAAAAGAAAGCATTAGGTTTTCCATGAGCATGAACAAGGGAAAAAAGGGTGTTCTTAAGCCAAGGAAGCACTGTGAGCAGAGACATATCATAGAGTACAGCATCTCAGGGAATGACTGTAAGCAACAGAGCATGGGAATGGGGAATGAGGAGAGGTGGGATTGAAAAGTGATTGAAGCTACATTGTGAAAGGTCTAGAATGATACATTAAAGAGTTTGGATTTTAATGTGGCTGCCCATTGGGAAATAGACATGACCTGGTCAGACACAGGACAATCAAAGCATCTTAAAGTTGGAAGTTTCTTTAGGGATTATGTAACAACCTTGAAAGAAGATGTGGTCCTTTTTTTATTTCTTGGAACTTCCGATTATGGTAGATCATGTCTTGAAAGTAAGTAAAGAACATGCATAAAATTTTATTCACATTTGTTTCTAACATAATATTAGAATATTTGAGATTAAACCAACATTTCCCCTTCTCTTTAGCTGAAACCTATTCATCCTCCAGCCCTAAAATTTTGTGACTCTATTTTGGGTATGGTTCGTCTAGTACATATTTTTCAACATGTATATAGTGTGTTTCTTGAAAAGTTACACATAAGTTATTTTGGTTAAAATAATGTTTTCTTTGTTCATATTTGTAAGATGAATAGTAACCCCTTTAATGTAACTTTTGTGAATATGTAGAATTTCACATATTAAGATATATGGACAACACTTAGGAGAAATGCAAAACCAAAAAGTGAGATAACTCATTTTTCCAGGGATAGAAATGTAAGACAGTTTTTGAAATTGGAAGAAACGTTGAAGAATTTAGTATCTTCCTGGTCTTGCTTGTAATGTGCTCAGTACTCAGTAGGTGTACAAATGTTTTTTCATGTGGAAATTCATACTGTTTATGAACTTTAAGTATCTCTAAGAGTTAGCTCCAGTTTTTATGCCCATTTTTCCCAAATACAAAACGACCTTGTGTTTGAAGATCTTAAAATGTGTCTAACCAACTTACTAAAACCACCTAATATTTAGTAACTCAGTAACTTTTTTGATGATGGTGATGATAATGACAAAGAAAAATATTGAAATAGCTAACATAAGATGGACTAAACAAATTACTTAGAATTAATGATTTAAACATTTTAAAAGGAGTTTTTAAGTAAATTAAACTAGTTAGAATATTATGCAGCCTAAAAATTATAGTCATAAAGCAAATAACAAGAAGGAATACATGTGATAATGTGAAGAAAGTATAATATTCTGCTTGTACATAGAGAATATGTCTGTAAAGAAAAATAACAAAAAAATACATTAAACTGATATACACCTGGTTTAGCAGAGAAAATAGTTTTTACAAATTTTATTGTATATTTAATAAAGTTAATTATTTTACAGTTGTATAACCAGAGTAGTTTCTCACTATAATTCCAACCTCAGACTTCCCTTGGATGGGTTCAAGTTTGGTTTTTATTTTATTTATTTTTAAGATTTTTTATTTATTATTTCCAGAGAGAGAAGAAGGGAGAGAGGGAGAGGAACATCAATGTATGGTTGCCTTTCACCTGCCTCCAGATGGGGACCTGGCTGGAGACCTGGCTGGAGACCTGGCTTGCAACCCGGTTATGTGCCCTGACTGGGAATTGAACCAACAACCTTTAGGTGCTCAGGCCGGCGCCTTGTCCATTGTGCTACCAGCCAGGGCTATTTTTTATTTTAAATATGACTATTGATTTGAGAGAGAGGTGGCCGCCAGGGGGTTGGGGTAGAGACACACAAATCAAGGTTGGTTACCTCCTGTATGCTTCACCACTCAGGTTCGAACTCACATCCTAGAGATGTGAGGATGGAAACACCAACCTTTTGGTGTAAGGGACAATGCTCCAACCCACTGAGCCACACTGGCCAGGGCTAGTACAAGATTTTTGACATTGTCTCATTATGAGACTTTCCTCTGTAGATAGTGTATGATGAAGAACCAAATAAATACTTAACCACCAAACTTATTTACAACCACAGAGCATTTCATAGTTTAACATTTAAAGTAGTTCCCTTAGTACTAAGAAATGCTGGTAGAATCACACTGGAAATAACAGTATCCAGATGATTAGGAACAACATGAAGCCATAATTTAGCCAAAAGCAAACAAAAGAGCTAAAGTAAGCACATCAGAATAAGAGTATAAGATTCCAGATTCTTCCTTCATCAACTGCTTATCTCAATACATTTTTCCAAAGACCGCTTTTTGAGTCTCTCTCTCTCTCTCTCTCTCTCTCTCTCTCTCTCTCTCTCTCTCTCCCCCTCTCTCTCTCTCTCTCTCTCTCTCGAACATTGCCTTCTTTCCTACACCAAGACTAACTGCTTGATGTTGTTTTGTGGGTTGAGGGGATGGAGGCATTACAAGAAAGCCATGACTGTTTTACAGTTTGATCCATTTAACTATAGCTCAACAGCTCATGGCTGATGGAAAGCCTCAAGGTAACTAATTTCTTTATTACCTCACTTCATTGCCCAAATATCTCCTGATCATGGTACCTGTTAGTTTGCTTGTGAGAATTAATTGTAACCCTCAGGGGTCCACTGCCCACCTGTCAGTATGTGAAAGGTTTGCAAGAGGTCAGATATTAAGATTCTTAACCTTACCTCTTGTCTTGTCTGCAGTTTAAGGATAAGGAAGAGGGGCTGGTGAGACAAAAGTCATTTCCATTTATTTGTACCTTTTAGGCTTGTAATGTAGAGTGAAAATAAATTTTGAAAAGATGATACATGTGAAGAAAATGAATTTGCAAAATTTGTACATTGTGGGTTTACACAAACATATTTGAGACATGAAACCAGTTTAGTATATGGTTATTTTACATAAATATTTTTCAGATATATACATTTGTATTTATATATGTGTGTCAACAAAAACAATTTTGTTTCATGTTTAATTCCCTTTCACTTCCTTTGTGACTTTCCGGGCTACTTCACCATTCAGTAAGCTTTGCTTTTTGAACCTTTTTTTTTTTCCCCTTGCAGTTTTCAATTTCCACCTTCATTCCATTTCTTGACTTGAAATGTTACCAGGGAGGATCAAAAAGAAAAGAAAAGTGTGTGTATTTGCTGGGAGGTGAAAACAAGGCAGAGGGAAGAAGACTGCTAGGGGGGAAATGATTTGAATGAGAAGTAGAATGAATGCTTCAGTTGTTGGCTTTTAGCACAGTTACCATACCTTAGGAAATATGCAGGGAATAATTAATTACAACTAAATGAGCCCCTTTTTAGGCCCAGGGAGCCAACTATCAGAACAGTGAAGGATGGTGAATTGGAATCAGGCAGTGGATGGTCTGCAGAGAGCCAGAGAAAAGCTAGCTGGGTAAGAAGAGTCAGACAAGGGAGCCACATAGCATTTGCATCATTTTCCTCCAAAGGAGGTTTAATCCAAAGAAAGAAGGAGATTTCAGTATTGTCAGGCAGGCTTTGTTCAGGGTGAACAGCAAAAGGAAATCTGCTGAAGGGGCCTTTCTTAAAGCCTTGGTCTCAGCCTTGAGGTTGTTCTAGTAAAGCTACGTTCTTGAGGGGTGTTTGCACACTATTGTCTGTTTGAAGATCTTCTAAACCCAAAGGGCTCACAGTAGCCCCCCTTTGCCAGCACAAAGGAAGGGAATTTGTGTGGTAAAAATGACTCGTGTTGCAAACTGAACCCAAGCACCTTTTGTTCTTGCACAAAATACTCTGAAGTTCCAAGGATGTCTTTTGGAGCCAGACAGAGTGACTCCTACTGTAAAAGTGTTTGCAGGCTAGAAAGCAAGGAAAAACCAACCCACACTTGCGCCTTTCTGGGCTGGCTCAGAGAAGGCCCTAATGCAATGTCCCCAGAAAATGGCTAAAAAAATACAGCAGATAACAATTCTGTATTGGCTCGGATCAGTTTTGCCCTACTTGCTTACAAAATATCTGCGATTGAAGTGTTTAAGTCTAAAGTTGAGGTGGATTATTTGGACCACTAAGCAGCACAAGTTTCTTCACCACACCATCAACCTTATGTTTTATCTCATAACATCAGCCTAGGCTTGTGGTCTGCAACCAATTTTCAGAACAATGATGGTCCACGCACCGTTCATCATAAGTTTTTCTAATAATTGACCCATTATTAGAAAATAATGCTTACTATAAATACCTGCTTGTGGTTAGAAATCAGGACTTGTTTCAACTTCACTATGTTTGAGCCTGAGTACCCACAATCCCTATACTTTTGGAAAGTACATTCTAAAAACACAGAATCTGAGTTTTAAATATAACAATGTACTTGTTTATGAGGACAAATGTGGGCAATTGTGAGTGCCTTTTAAATTTATGATCTTCCACATGGATGGAGCATAATCCTTCAAAAAAACAAACAAAACAAGGTATCTTAACACATAATGTATATAATTGAAAACATACAAACCAAACATTGCTTGTAGCTGATCAAACAGGATGCATAATAAAACTTGACTTTGGAGGTTAGGAAAAAATACATGTATTTATACATAGCAATTAATCTAGCTTTAGATTTTTAAAAAGATATTGCTTTATCAATTTTTTAAATCACTGTTGATCCTTTTTGCTGGATTTTTGGCTCATTCGGAGACTTTCATGGAAGACCCTATATAAATTCCAAATAAAAACAAATGAAGAAAAATATGTGAGTCTAAAAGACAAGGAAATGTCCATCTGAGTTTCAAAATAAAGGCCAGACCTATAACATGTAAAAAAGGAAAGAAAAAGCTTACTTTGAAATGAGCATGAAGCAGCTTCTGAGAGAAAAGTTATGCCCTCTTCATTGGTGGAGTTATTAGGGACACTTTTATCACGGTAATCATACTTTAGGTTTCCCCTGATGTTATAGTGCCAGTGATTGTGCATCACGGGTGACTTTGGACGCTAAGACATTGACAATGGCCGGAGAAAAGCTTTCTGAAGTTATAAATGAGTGGAGAAAATGGTGCCTGCTACTTTCCTAAATGCATTATTTTTTTTGTCATGGTTGAGCTGCTTGTCTCTGATCTCAGTAAACTCTGCGTTGCTGGAAATGGTGCATTTCTTTTTCCTGCTTTGCATTTTTCCCTGTGAGAAGCGTGTCTGAATTGGGGGGACCTGAATATGTCCCTTTGTGGCTGAGCTTGTCAAGCACAGCCTGTGTTCTCTTTCCCACCAGGAAGGTCAGGCCGCTGGGGGCCAATCTGTTTTCTGAAATCAACCCAACTGTCTGTCCCTGGTGTCTGACAGATTGAAACAGTTGTCTGTGTTACTGCACTTTCAATGCTTATTAAACGCCTCGTTTTCCAGGGGAAATGGTACTATATATAGGCTACACTGAAAAGATAAAATTTTTAGAAGGGACTGGACTTTGGGATGTTAATATTTATCTAAAAGGCAAATTTAATTAACTTTCTAAGAACATATTTACAGATTTAGGAAGCTAACTGTAGGCACTGTGTACACACATACACACACACACACACACCAAGATACTTCTAAAGACTTGAATTGGGTTTTTTTTTTTAATTGGAGTAATAAAAGTATGAAGTATGAAACCATTTCAATAGTAGAATTGTAGAAGTAAGTCTTTTGTTCCCTTAGATTTCAGTTTCGTGTATTTTGATCAGGGGTATGTGTAAAGCCTGAAGAAATTTGTACTGTGCTGAGCCTCACTTCAATACTCTCCAGATAATTGAGCTAATTAAATCTTTACCAACATTAACACAACTCCAGCATTCCTTGGATAGTGGATAATTATTGCATGAACATGGCAAGCTTAAACTAAACAGATGAAAATAGAGTTCTGTGGAATGGGTATTGGGCTTATTCTTCATTCATCTTTTGATAAGGTTTAATTAAAACTGCCTCTCTCCATTGTGGTGAGAATGAATGTGCTTGTTTTCTCAGCGAAAAGCAAATTATTCACTTCAGCCATGGTTCAATAATCAAAGCCTTTGCAAAGTTTTGGGTTATAGTGTAGCTGTGGGGATATAATTGCTGCAATTCTGTATGAAGGCTTTATCTTCTTTTATTACTTTCACTGATTTAGTTTTGTGGAAGGAAATTTGTAAAAGCCCATTTTGTGACTTGGTGTGGAAGTGCATATGTTTGAAGCCTTGTTATAGATTTAACATGGTTAGGTTTTTCTAGGTGTGTTTTTTACAGTCTCTTGCTAACATGAAAAGTGAAAAGAGACACACACTTAAATAGATGCCATTTGAGATGATCTTTTAAGTTAGTGAAGAAAGATCGATGAAATCTTTAAATCCTGTGGCTGTCATATGAGTGGACAACCCTAATGGTGGAAAAATAGTAGACATTAGCAATTTTTCCTCATACATGTATTTGAATTCTCTTTCACTTTCCTGAAGTCCACCAGAAATATTTTTTATATTCTTTGATAGAGGGTTGGGTTTTTTTCCTCTTATGTTAGTGATCATTTGGTAGCATGAATAGAGTTGATATATAAATGACTATTTTGGAACTTATTGTCATGACTGTGCTGTGATTTCTAGTCCTTTCTCATTCTTTTGTTTTTAATCAATGGTTGATTACAAGGAGACAGGATGTTTTATGAAGCCAAGGACAAAAATAAAACTAGGCCTCAGGCATAAACTTGAAGCAGGCACTTAAGCACAGACAGGCTTTCTTTTCCCTGTCCATCCTTCGTTATTGTCTTGATTCTGACATTTCCTGCTTCTCTGGTCCATGTAGTGGAAACCAAGTTGACTTGTCCAGGATTTGTCATTAAATACCAGACATCACTCCAGGTCGGCATTCCCAGTCCCTCCAAAGGGAATCTGCCCTTCTTAGATCAAGTGATCCAGTCCTACATCTCAATTTTAGGTGTCTCCATTTATCATTTCATTTTTTTTTTTTAAGACTTTATTCATTATTTTTAGATAGAAGGGCAGGGAAGGAGGAAGAAAGGGACAGAAACATCAATGTATGGTTGCCTGTCACCTGCCTTCAGCTATGGAGCTGGCTGGAGACCTGGCTTGCAACCTGCTTATGTTCCCTGGCTGGGAATCGAACCAGCGACCTTTGCAGACCGGCACCTATCCACTTAACCACCAGCTAGGGCCACGTATCATTTCTTACTGCATTTTTTCCTCCTCAGTTCCTTGGAGAGGAAGGACAGAGAGACATAAGCAAAAGTTTCTTTGTAGAATTATTGTGGGAGTGAAGCCATTGAATGTGATGTTTTCAACTCCCCCAATGGGTAGTGATATCAATCTAGTGGACTGGAAATAGTGTTTCTTAAAGGGAATAAATAGACAATATGAGAAAGAAAAAGCTCAGAGATAAGAGTGAGGATTGTTTCCAGAAATGTTTGTTTCCATTGTGCATGCGTGTGTGTGTGTGTGCGTGCACGCGTGCATATGTATACCGCATCACTTACTGAAATATGTTCTTACAGTCGGTGGCAGTCAAAACAAGTTGGAAAGCCGGTGACTGTTCCTCGGATCCCTTTCAAAGTTGCTCCTAGGAGGCAGGGGAAGGGAAGGCGACACTGGGCAGGGCTCCAAGCCCATTCCTCTCCCCATCAAAGGAGCTCAGCTTTAATCTGCTTTATACTTTATGTTTCCACCGAAGATAGCTTTTAAACAAAGGATGAAGTGGTCAGAAGTTTGAATAAATGATTTCCCAGGTCCCTTCCTGGGATTTTTAGAACTAAGTACAGTAGCCACAGGAGCCAAATCAGCATTATTTTGGTTTTCTGTGCTCAGGGGGGCTTGGGAAACCATCCAGCCCTCAGTTATTTGGGGTTTTTATTTTCTTCATTCTTTCAAAAGTTGACATGCCATTTCCCTACTTAATCCCATAAAAAAAAAAAAAGCAACCTCTGAGACTTAGCATATAACCAGGACAACACTAAATCTGAATAGACTTGAAACAGCTTACAGTTGTACAAGGCGGGGAAGCAGCAAGTCCTACTCCCTGTACTTCTTCCTGTCCATTTCTTTAGGGAGGCGTGAAAGGCAGCAGTGAGCAATGGTGATGAGAGGGAAGGATCCAGGCAGCCTCCTCACACACCTGAATAAGGTCCTTAAAACTGAGCATCATGGAGAGAAGCAGTCTCTCAAATAGAAATAAATAGTAAGAGAACAAAGGCTCAATTAGAAAAACAAGCTGACTTCTTTTCAAAGTCAGCTCTTCATTTGACTTCCTTTGGAAAGTTGAAATAGGTTTGACAATTGATTTTCCCAGCCTTGGCATTCTTGGGGGATATGAATAACACAGACTGTCCTTCTAGCTGGAATCTGGTGCTGAGCTCTGCTGTTTAATTGTGACTTCTGTTGTGCCTTTTTGCAAAGACATGTGAAGCTGTTAATGGGCTTCCTTTATTTGACCATTATGTTAGTGAACCTTTTATTAGCCACTCATTTCATGAACTTCAGTCCTGTTAACAGGAGATGCCACTCACTCAGTATGTATAGCAAGTTCTTCAACTTTGGAAGCCACGTAGAGTAGGGCTTAAGATCTTTGGCCTGTATTTTGATACTTCACTGCATTGCTTACTACCTCTGTGACCTGGGCTACATCGGAGTCTTTCTAAGCCTCAGTTTGCTCATCTCTAAATCAGGACTAGCAACAGTGCCTCTCTTATCAACTCATTGTGAATATTAAATGGGATGATGAATGTAAAGTATTTAACACAGTGCTTGTTTGGTTCATAGCAAGTGTTTAATAACTGTTATGGATCCTAATTTCATGAAGCTCATGCGAAATGAAAGAGTTCTTTGAACTTTTATAACTTTTTCATTTGTCTTTCCATTTCCTTTACCTAAAATAAAAAAAAAAAAAGGCTAGATATTCTTGCATGTGTTTTGGGCTGCAGAGTGGGCTCTGACTACTGGAGACTGAATGAGTGATGCCCACAACGCCCTGTCCTCAGCAGCCCTGCTCAGCTCCTGCAGACTCAGGTCTATGGCTTCTCTTATGGAATCAACCCATCTCCTGTTTGGTCTTCCTTTTCCTGCTGCATTCTCTTTTCCCCAGCATTATTATCTTTTCCAAAGAACCCTGCATTCTTATAATGTGCCTGAAGTAGGACAGCTTCAGTTTGTCATTTTGCCTCCAGAGATATTTCAGGCGCAGTTCGCTCAAGGACCTGCTAGTTCGTGTTTCTGGTGACCCAGGGTATCTGTTGAGCTCTCCTCTGACTCCGTATTTCAAATGAATCAATTTGTTTTCCTATCAGCTTTCCTTATTGTCTAAATTTCGCATCCATACATAGTAATTGGGGATACAAGGGTATAAATGATCTCAGCCTTGGTCTCTAATGACACATCTTTGCTCTTGCCGATCTTCCCTAATTCTTCCATTGCTGCCCTTCTGAGGCTCAGCCTTCTCTTGACTTCTTGGCTCAAGTCTCCATTTGCATTGGTGACCAAACTAGGGTAAACAAAATCTTTAACAACCTCAGTGTGTTCATTGTTAAAGTTGCATATTTATTCTGTAGTCATAATTTTTGTCTTTTTGAGGTTCACTTGCAGTCCTGCTTTGGCATTTTCTTCTTTCACTTTTATCAAAAGTCGTTTAAAATCTTTGCTACTTTCTGCTGGTAAGACAGTGCCACCTGCATGTATTATTTCTTCCACCAGTTTTTACTCCTCCTTCCTTTGAGCCTCTCCCAGTTTTTCATATGATATGTTCTGCATACAGATGAAACAAATAGAGAGATAAGACACACCTTTGTCTGACACGTTTGCTTATAGGAAACCATCCTGTCTCTCTATATTCTGTTCTGACAGTGCCTTCCTGACTACAATACAGGTTACCTATTGGAGCAATAGAATGATGAGGTACACCCATTTCTTTCAGAGCAATGCATAACTTCTCATGATCACCATAGTCAAAGGCTTTACTATAGTCTATGAAACATGGGCTAACCTTCTTCTGAAATTCTTTGGAGCCCTCAGTATCCAACAGATGCTTGCAGTTAGCTCTTCCTCTTCCTCTTCCTCTTTTGAACTAGCCTGAACATTCTGCATTTTTGCTTCATATAAGGCAGAAGTCTTTGTTGCATCCCCTTAGTTGTGTGGAAATTAGAGCAATAGTCCTGTAGTTACTGCACTCCTTGGCATCTCCTTTCTTGAAAATTGCATGTATAGTGAACATTTCCAGTCTATAGGCCATTTTTTTTCCATTTTTGCTGAAATATTCTTGTTAGGATTTTGACAGGTTCAGTCTCTGTGGCTTGAAATAATTCTATCATATTCCATCTAACCCTGGTGATTTATTTCTTCCCAATATTTTCAGGGCAGCTTTCACTTCACTTTCTAGGATCACAGGTTCTTTTTCATAGGAACCTTCTTCTAAGGTCTCTATCATCCTTTTGTCTCTTCTGCATAGATTTTTAGTAGATTGTTTCCACCTTCCCTTTATTTTTCTCCTGGTCACATAATGTACTTCCTGGTTGGTTGGTCATTCAGCATTCCTAGTGTAAGTTTCAGTTTCCCACTTATTTCTTGTGTCTCCTGGTAGAGATCTCTTATTTTTCCACTCCTGTTGTCCTCTTCTATCACCTTGCTATTGTAATAGTTTTCCATCTCTGTGATACTCATTGAAAAATTGCATTTCAGATTTCTAACCTTGCTATTTAACCTTTTACATTTGCCTCCTGCCTGTCTCTAACAATTTTTAGTGTTTCTTCTGTCATCTAACTTGATTTTTCTTTCCTTTTTACTTCCAGCATTGTTTTTCCCATTCTTCCTGGATATGTCTAGTTTCAGTCCACAGTCCTTCTGGATCTCAGTCAGTCAAGTTTAAACAGTGCAGATCTGATTTGCATGTGGGTGTGTTTCAAGCTAGACCAGAAAGGTAATAGCTCTGACAGCAGAGGGTGTGAGTGGGTGCATGCATGCTTGGGGAAGGTCTGGAAAGAAAATCTGACAGAAGACCATTTATTATAATGTCCAAACAAGCACCAGCTCCTCTTTTGTGTAGTCTTTCTCTATGCCTTGTATTTCTAGAGAATTCTACTCTGCCGTAAAGCACAGTAATCAAGTTACTAATCATGACAGTGACAGCTTCTCACTTTCTGAGGCTTACTGTGGGCCAAGCCTCACTCACATGAAGCACTTGCCTAAATACGCTCACTATGTCCTGAGATACGAGCTGTCTGTTCATGTCCCCAACCTCCCAGGCAGAGCAGCAGAGCTGCCATCAGGCCCAGGTCAGCAAAGAGCTAGCAATGGGACAGGGGTGCATCCTCTGGGTGCCTACATCACTGTCATTCCAACGCTGACAGGCCTGCTTCATGTTGGATGTTTCAGTCGTAGCCAGTCTAAACCTATGCAGTTATTTAGTTGCTCATGTCTAAAGGAACTCTGAGTACCTCTGGAGATAAAATTAGAAATGCAAGAGCTACAGAGCCCCCAAACCCTGTCCAAATGGAGTTAATTAATCCATAACTCCAACACCCTGAAGGCTCTATTTAAATACAATTTCACTGTTAGTAAGAAGCTTCAGGAACCTTGATTAAAACTGAAAGCAGTCAGAAGTAAAATGTATAAATCTATCTTTAATCTAAAATTCTCAACACCAAAGTGTGGTGTCTCATGTTGTTTCAGTTGGCTCTTAAAATACATGTCGCAGTTAATAAAATGACAATGTTCCATATAAATTTTATGAAGGTATAATTGGTCTGAAAACATCTGAGAGTTCTACATCAGCACTGGTGTTTTACAATGTATACTTAAGATGCTATTATTATGGACCACATTCAGGTGGTATTGTCATTTTGTAAGTATTTCTTTCAGAATTAAAAATGCAATCAGCACTGTAGAATTCAGCTGCAGCTCTCATCTCTGACCAGTCTCCATAGAGTCAGGCAGTTTTCCCTTATCTCTGTGAATGCAGGGAGAAATGACACAGAATTCAGAAATCATTGCATTTGAGGGTACATTGTTAGAACTGCAGCTATACTATGATAGTAATTTTGGGCATAGTCTCATAGTAAAGTTAGTTTGTGCTTTTTTAACAGCATTTTAAAATTTTTTATTGATTGATTGATTGATTGATTGAGAGAGATGTATTTCTTGGTTGGTTCTTGTCTGTGCCCTAATCAGGCCTCGAACCTGGAACATTGGTGTATCAGGAGATTCTCTAACAACTGAGCTGCCCAACCAGGGCTTAATTTCTGTTTCTTAAAATACTAACCATTTTGGAGCAAGAGTTCTAGAATGTCCTGAGGCCTGGAGCAAATCCATGAAAGGGAGAATCCACTGACAGATATTTGAGGGCATTCAAAAGATGTATATTGAAGGAAATAAAGTAAAAAATCAAAGAGAAGAAAATATGCAAGGGAGAGATGATTAAAAGGAGACATAAGCTGTTGCTAGCTTTTCATTCGGACTATGAGACTTTTAGGTTATATCCTTGTAGTTAGATAGTGCTAGGGATATAATTAGGACAAGGAACAAAAGAAAGGAGGCTAGCACAGACATTCCTTCCTACATAGAGATTTGAACATCAAGATGATATTTTCTCATTTTGTTTTTATCCTTTTTTATTCTTACTTAACTAATTACTGAAGCTTTCATGAGAAAAGCCATAGGTATTTGCTGCAGACGTGTCAGGTACTCTTAAAAGCAAAAAGGAATGGTACTTCAGTTTCCTAAGAAAAATACTACCTACATGAGATGGAAGGAGGGGTAACCTATTCTCTTCAATGTTGTAAGATTTCCTGTTGAGGTTGATCACCAAGATAGGTGAAAACCTGTTCTGATTGAGCATTCTCACTGTGATCCATATAGTGCCTTATTTCTTTAGACGTACCTTTTTTAAAGGGCTGGAATTTAAATTAATAAACCAGCCAGGGCTGCATGCCGACATGACTTGAAAGTTAACTGGAATTTATTGATCTGCAGCCTACAAGCTGTTCTATGTCTCGTCGCACCTGAGAAAGCCAGTGTTTAAAGTCGCCAAAAATTTTAATTACCTCAAAAAAGATCTTTTACATCTTTAGACAGTACTGTTGTTTGACTGGAAGCTTCTCCACACTACTCCTCTTCCCCCCAAATTAGGTCATTAGGGACTAATGTTGACAACCTCAATGGCTAATGCAACATTCATAGTCCATGCTCAATTTTCTGCATTAATGGAGGGGAACGGCCGCTAGCTCCCTGGGCCAGCCACTCATCGGCCCCTGTCGGGGACAGCGGGAGGGCAGTGGAAGTTCAAAAGATGAGGATGCCACATTAAGCTCCTCATTTCCTTTATTAACTTCCCTGAACGTCCCCCACATCTTAAGCCTGCTTCCATGTCTCACTGGCCACTTTCTGCTGAAGAGACACCTGTGTGTAAATCTACACTCCTCTGTCCTCCCAGGTGTCCTAAAAGAGCCTTTTTAACTTCAAAGGGGTTTACCTGGCTTTGCTGCTCAGACAGTGTGTATAATGGACACCCCCCACTCGTGTCCTTTGTGATTTTATACTTTTCCAGGTGCTACTCTCAGCTTCTGTTTTCCCACACCAAACAACCTTGATTTTCTGTCCTCTTCTGCCTGTCTCCAATTTTGTCTTTGATCATGACTTGCACACACACACACACACACACACACACACACACACACATACACACTTGCCATCTTTCCATTGTTTAAGAGACAGATGGGCCCTCTAGATTTGGTGGTAGGGTTTTTTTTGTTTGGTTGGTTAATTTCTTTGGAGGAGATCTCTCTCTCTCTCTCTCTCTCCCTCTCTCTCTCTCTCTCCAAGATAATTTTTAATATTAAAAAGAAATCCAGCTGATGCTGGCTCCTGCAATGGAAAATGTGGGCTCTACTCATTATTTCCCACCTTTAATCAAGTACCTCTCCTCAAGAAAACACTGTCCCCAATCCCATGTTAACTGTTATTATAGTCTGTTTTTGAAATGGAACCTTGTCTGGGGCTTTGAAAGTTCAAGTAAATTATGCACCCTACTTATTTACCCTCTCAAATAATTCAAAATGATTGCAGAGACATGCCCTCACTATACGTAAAACATGTTGCTTTCTCCCTAATAGGTTATGTTTGCTATATGAGGAGTATCTTATACTTTATTGTCAGTGTTACCAACTTGCCACATATGAAGTGAGGCTATTCCAGGATCCAAACTGAACTCTTTCTTTCATTAAAATTTGCATAGGTGCTTAAATTATCCAGGGTAACAACCACCTCAGAAATTATTCCTCTTTTGCTACAATAATACTTCGTGGCTTTTATTATTCCAACCTGTGTTTCTAATGATATCTAACCTTAAACATGTCTAACTTTAAAAGCACCATCAAGGAGTAAGTCAATAAGTAAAAAGAGACCTAGGGTTAACAATTTATGCATCTCTTTCTGTATCTATATATATGTATGTGTATATTAACATGTACATCTATAATCAATTATTACCTGAGGATTCTGAGTAACATGTCAATAATAAAAAGCTGTACAATACAAATTAAATTTTTATCTTAAAAGATAATTTGTCAATCAGATAATGATGGGCACATGATTTCATTTTACTTGTATACAAATTTTCCATTTCTAGTCTCTGTGCTAAGATATGACTGTAGCTTTGGTGGGTATGAAGTTTGTGAGGTAATAATTAGCATTGTGCCATAGGGCAGAAAGTGGAATGACCTCAATAAGTATATCTCTCTCTTCCGCGTGTTTATGCCACAGGTTCAAGTAAGTCTGATGGGCCACCCTTAAGGACAGTGTAGTCTTGCAGGGAAGGCAGACATCAGTCATTGAGTGCTGCCACAGTTGAAGACTGTGGTCAGGTGGGACTCCCTGCTGAGAAGTAGTATTCTATGTTTTCCATTTCCTTTATAACAATACAAGTCAACAAATGACTATTCAATTTTTGCCATTTGCCAGGCATCACAGGAGATAAGTTTTATATAAATGAAGAGAGAGAAAGAGAGCTGCTGTTTGTAACAGCAAAAGTTGTTGAAATTGTGTATAAAAACACACACACATATACCATATGTGAACATTTACAATTAAGGAGATTATTATTACTATGTATTGGAGGCCTAATGATTTTTAAGTATATTTTATTGATTATGCTATCAGTTGTCCCAATTTTTCCCCTTATCCCCATTCCACCCATTACCCCTTCCCTCCAGCAATTCCCCCCTTAGTTCATGGCCATGGGTCGTGCATATAAGTTTTTTGGCTTCTCCATTTTTTGCTATTCTTAACATCCCCCTTTCTATTTTGTACCCACTAATTATGCTTCTTAATCCCTGTACCTTTTCCATTTCCCCCCTTCCCCCTCCCCAATGATAACTCTCAAAATGGTCTTTATATCTGTGATTCTGTTCCTGTTCTAGTTGTTCGCTTAGTTTGTTTTTGTTTTTTAAGATTCAGTTGTTGATAGTTGTGAGTTTGTTGTCATTTTACTGTTCATAGTTTTGATCTTCTTTTTCTTATATAACTATCTTTAACATTTCACATGGTGAGGGCTTGGTGGTGATGAACTCCTTTAGCTTTACCTTGTCTGGGAAGCACTTTATCTGCCCTTCTATTCTAAATGATAACTTACTTTGCTAGATAGAGTAATCTTGGTTGTAGGTCCTTGCCTTATCACTTTGAATACTTCTTGCCAGCCCCTTCTTGCCTATAGAATTTCTTTTGAAAAATCAGTTCATAGTCTTATAGGAACCCCTTTGTAGGTAACTCTCTTTTCTCTTGCTGTTTTTAAGAGTCTCACTTTATCGTCAACCTTTGGCATTTTAATTATGATGTGTCTTGGTGTGGTCCTCATTGGGTCTAACATGTTTGGGACTCTGTGATTTCTGGATTTGTATGTCTATTTCCTTCACCAATTTAGGGAAAGTGTTTTTCATTACTTTTTCAGATAAGTTTTTAATGTTTTGCTCTTTCTCCTCTCTTTCTGGCATTCCTATGATTTGGATATTGGCACTTTGGGAGCTAAGAGTCTTCTTATTCGGTCCTTTTTTTTTTTTTTTGCATTCTTGTTTCTTCATTCTGTTTTAGCTTAATGTTTATTTCTTCTTTATGTTCCAAATCATTGATTTGAACCCTGGCAACCTTTATTGTTGGCTTCCTGTGGGTTTTTCTTTATTTTACTTTGTTTAACCTTCATTTCTTCCCTTACACTTTTGCCTTACTCAGTGAGTTCTCTGAGCATCCTTATCACTAGTATTTTGAATTGTGCATCTGATAAGTTGGCTTATCCCTGTTTGATTTAGTTCTTTTTCTGGGGTTTTGTTCTGTTCTTTAATTGGGCCATATTTCTTTGTCCCCTCAATTTGGCAGCCTCCTTGTGCTAGTTTCTGTGTATTAGGTAGAGCTGTTTTGACTCCCTGTCTTAGTTCACCTGTTGGGGCAGAGCCTTAGGTAATTGCCAGGGTGAGGCAACCAGCTTCCCGCCTTGTGGCTCTGTATGTGGGGGAGATGTTGGAGAGGGGACAGTGCTGCTGCCAGGCTGCTGGAGGCTTGCCTGCCCTGTTTCCAGTCACTTCACCTACTTCCCATGTGTGACTGGCACTCCCTAGCTGTTGTCCTGGCGGTGGTTCCCAAAGTGGGTGGATTTATATAAGTTCTAAGACTGTGAGGGCCCTTTAAACAGACTCTCCTGAGAGACATACAGTTTCCCCACAGCCCCAACCCCCCCTGGTTTTTACAGCCAAAAGTTAAGGCTTTATTTTCCTGGGCTGTGTAGTCTGGCAGGGGATGGGGATCACTTAACTCCCCACGCATGAATGTGGAACTGTCTATTCCGCTGGCTGCCCCTGGGAGGCCTAATGATATTTGAGTGTTCTGGATGGGCCAATCATTCTAGCTCCTTTTTAATGATAATTTTCATTCCGCATTCTGCTTTTTGCCCTCTGAAAAAGAATCACTTCAAGAATAGGAGTGAAAGGGCCATTTCAGGATGCTGAGCAAAGTAGCCCAGCAACAAGGGAAGGAACGCTGGAGATAAGATATTATTTAGAGGGAATGAAACATGGGAAAAAGGGTTATTTCCAAATATTCCTTCCCTCTTTTGAGCATGCCCTCCACATTGGGAGCTTCTGTACATTAGCACCATGTTCAGCACATATTACAGCCTGCTTCTTGGTGTTCTTTCCTTTTTGACTTCCTTCCTGCCAGCTTCCTTGCAACCTCTGTTCTCTGTACTCACACACACAGGATCAGGATCCCAAACAAGGAGAGCTGCTGTGACGTGTGGCAAATGATGTTCTAATAGTTTTTAGCATTCAGGCTCTCTCAGTTAGCTTGTCGCTAATGCATAAAATGTTAATACTTCTTAGAACATATGTTACAATCTCTGTGCCTTGTCAAACACACAGTAATCTGTTAGCAATTTTAGACCTGACAAAAGCTTGTTCCTAGCTGTGTATCTGTCTCCATTGTGCATCGTGTTCAAGTTCAAAGCTAATGATGACATTAAATAGCACATGTCTTGGTTTTGTTAGCTAGCTCTAAACTGTTTTATATGAATGTACTAATTTCACTGTACGTAATTAAATATGCCTTTTGGGTGTGTTTCGGTTGGCCTGATACATTCATTTCATTCTATCCCACTCCTCCCACCCCCCTGTCTCTTTATTGACCCAATGCATCCCGATCTATAATGGAAAAAAAATTGATTGACTCAGAGAGTAGGGGATTGCAATGTAGTGATTTCACGCTCAGTTGTTGGCTAACAAGGCACCATAGTTTTTATTTAGTGAGGCCCGGTGGCAGGAGATGAAGAATTGTGTAAGGCCCAGCTGCCACGGTTACAGAGCATGCAGCTTACAGGACTGCAGGGTTCCAAGTGTGAAGGGAATTGTCTCTTCCCAGCAGGTAAGGGATAGATCTAGACAAAGTCTGTCATGTTCAAGATGCTGACGGGCCCAGCCAATTCATAAATCCAAAAAATTACAACATCCTCCAGTCGGGAGGAAGTAGAAGAGATATTTAGTGGTACACCTCCTGCTTGCTGGTTTTTTTTATAACGGAATGTCCTGTGTTTAAAGCATTTTTAAAAATTAATTTCTCTTTCTAAGTCCCCTTTTAAATTAAAATATATAAAATCAACTAATTATTTATCTGTTAAGGTAAGATCCATTCACTTCCGTTGCTCTGTAGCAAGCTAATGTAATATATTTACATTCTTTTTCAGACACCTGGTGATTATTTTTTAACATGTTGCTCTAAAAGAACTAGAAAAGCCTAATGTTTCTGTGCTGGCTATGTGTGCGCATCTGCATGAGTGCGTGGGACCACTGCTAAATTTTTACAACTTTTTGAACATTTAAACTTTAGTGTATAATCATTTTTGTTAAGCCAAACAACCCACTGAATTGGCCTTTCCCCCATCTATGAAAAGTGGTTTGCTAAGTCAGTAAAGGTTCTGAAGAGGAACACAAGAGAATGTTTATCCCTTGAAGAAAACTATTTTCAAGCATGTTAAAATTACTGTTAATATGCTAAGTCCAAGTGAGCCTGTACAGGACCTTCATTTGACAAAACTAGCCCTCATCTAGTTTCTGTATGTACTGAACCCAATTGTGACTCTCTAAAGAGTCGTCAAATTTAGAGCTTGACTTAGCTATGTCTTTCAGGCAATGAACCCAAATTAGATTTTACTATAATAAACACAAGACTAATATTCCTTTGTTATTTGCCTCATTAATGCATAAAATATTTTGTTATTTTATGTGGGGAATGCTTCACTAAAGGACATGGATGTCATTAATATTTGCTATTTAATGCCTGCAATGTTCTGAGGATTGTATAGCTCATGATGCAGGCATAATTTGTTCTTAAAATTGAAATTCTCTTGTGGAGACTACTGTATTTGCTCCTGGTTCAGTATTCAGCCCTCTTTCTCACTCCTCTCTTGTCTATACCTGCGGCTTCAGGTGGTGCCATAGTTTGGGACAGAGAATTCAGACTCAGTTGTAAAGTCCGTCTGATGTGCTGACAGTTACAGGGCCAGTGAGGATACCCTTATCCTAGTTCATACCCTTGATACAGAATGGCCCTGTTAAAAGTGGCTCATTGTTATGCAAATCCAGATACTATGGGTCTCATCATGCTCTCAATAATGCCAAACAACTTCACCTGTGAAAAGCCTGAGGGAATGTAATAATAGCCTGTAAAGTAAGGAGCTGGACCTGCATTTCCCTAACTCTAGAACAGGGGTGTCCAACTCATTTTCACCCTGCCACATCAGCCTCACAGTTGCCTTCAAAGGGCCTAATGTCATTTTAGGACTGTATAAATGTAACTACTCCTTAACAGTTGAACAAGCTGAGTAGAAATAAGGTGCCAAATAAAACAAGGTGCAGGGCCGCGTGGGCCTTGTGTTTGCCACCTGTGCTCTAGAGCGATGATGAGATTTCCTTTAAAATTAAACATTTTGTCTTTTCCTGGTTTTTATTTCTCTGACTTCTGAGCAGTTCTATTATTTAAGTAATGTTTGCCATACTTTTACAACAGTGTGAATAAAAATTGGTTTGGAATGTCTTTCCTCTTGGAGCTCCCCATTTGGTTCTAAAAAGGTACTTTTGTTCCTTACGCCAGAGTTGAAGAAGAGGAAAAATACTTCCCTTTTCTCTCTGCATATTCTCTGGTTAATCCAGGTTCATGCCTAGATGAATAGTAGAATCCACTAACATCTACATTTCATGGTCACTGAGGTAGAAAGAGGAGCCTCAGTTTTGCCCACTTATGATGTAATGTTATGGCCCATAGAACTCAAAGAAGTAAAGTAGTCTAAAGATGTGGAAATTAGAGCCAACATGGAATGGAAAATCCTTGCAGACTCAATTGGAGTTATACCCGTACATTATATAAAACCAAACCTGTGTGTTTGGGATTATGGTATTCTTAAATGCAACCAATGGCTCAATTGGTATATTAACCAGTCAGACTTTCCTCAAGTGGTTACAACTTCTCCAAAACACCACAGAAAAATTATAGCTTCCCATATAGACCACTTATTCATACCATGTTATGTCTTGTGAATTGTGGTGTGATCTCTTGGTCTCCACAGATACATAGGAACTTCAGAGTAATTTAGAATATAGTAGGGGAAAGTAGTAACTAAAATTACCATTTGGGAATTTTAACAACCAGTAAAGTTTTTTTTCCCCTCCTCCTCCCCCTCTCACCCATTTTACCACTAAATCTCTGGATAGGAACAACCTTGTAATAGAAGAAACCATTATGATGGGTAAACCTATATTATATTTCAGGTTAACTTTTATTCATCTCTTAGATATCTGGTAAAGCTAAGTTGATATAGGACGTGTGTTTTGTTTGTTTGTTTGTTTGTTAGCTTTAATAGTTTCATTCTCAGAGATTTTAATTATTTTTGGTGTTGGTATTGTATTCTAGTCATAAGCCATGTGAAAGTTGCTTCCAGGATTTTTCTCCAGTAACATATTTATTTTAGATAGAGGTTCACCCATTTTCTCTAATCTATGATTCGTTCAACAGATATTTATTAACTACTATGTGCTGGGCTATAAAACTTAATTAGCTCATGTTATTACTGAACTAAAGGAGCTGACAATGGAGCAAGAGAGACATATGTGTAAATATCTCAGTTTAATTGAGGTGGGAATTGCTGTAGCCCAAATGTGAAAAATGTGATGTGGAAGGCAGAACAGCAACTAAGACCAACATGTAAATAATAAAGCAGCACATAAATATGGAAAGCCGTATTAATACCACTTGCCTGGCTTGTATATGTTTATGGTAAACTTGTAATAATTGCATGACCCACAGGTTGAATGGGCCATTTGCCACACATGGTAGAATTAGAAAGAGGTACCAAATGTTGATAAGTCAACTCAAGTTATCCTCTAAGAATCAATTGGAGAAGTTGATGCATCTGTGCCTATGAGGGGTGAGTGAAGGAGTGGGGCTATGGCTGGGCCTTGACCAGCTGCAGACCTGGGCTAGGGTCGGTAAGGGATGCATAATGAAGAGACCAACCTGGCTAGGGCCCAACATGCTGGAAAGGTGCAAAGGTTGGGATTGAAGAACCAACAAGATGCCCTAGACAAAGGGGCTTGAACTGTATATAGGCAGAGAAAATTTCAACTTGAGGTAACAGACAGTGTTTATTATCATGTCATTGAGCAGGGAAATGACACCATAAAAGTAGTGGGATTAGAATGTTATTTTTAAAATAACATTTATTATGGGAGGAAGCTCATTACAGTATATGTTCATTGTAGAATATTAAAAAAACATGAAAGTGAATCCCTTAGAGTCCTAATACCTCAGAAATGGTTTTGGTTGATATTTTGGTATATTTGGGGTTTTGAGAGGTTGGGTTTTTTTATTGTATTCATAACTTATATTACTCTATATAACTTATTTTTTCATTTTATTTTCAAATTGCATGTTACATTTGATATTATTTTGTATTAGTTTCAAGTGTACAGTATAGTGTGGTTAGACAGTCATGTACTTTACAAAGTGTTCCCTCCAATATTTTGAGTACCCACTTGGCATTATCCATCATAGTTATTAAAATATTATTTTTATACTTTTTCAGCTAGTAAATCTTGATCATTTTCCCATATTATCAAATATTCTTCTATACTCTTCTGCAATGTCATTCTTAATGTGTATTCTCTCATATGAATGTACCACAGTTCTCTTTAACTGACCATTGAACATTAAAGTTGTTTCCAGTTTTAAACCATTATAAATCATGTTGTAGTGACGATCTCTCTATATAAATCTTTCCATACATTACTAATCATTTATTTAGGATAAATTTTCAGAAAGTTTAACTCCAACAAGTATGGATAATTGTGGTTACTAATACACACTGCCACATTGAAAACACAATTTTAGAAGAATAAAGTGGGTATGGTCAGCAACATGGTGTGGATGAAAGATTCTTTGGAAAGCGATTCAATCTAGTGCCAAAGAATTCTAGGATCAGACAGCTTTGGTTCAAAAGCTCAAATCCTGACTCTTGTTGGTGTATGATAAATTCATTTCTGTGTTTTGGTTTCTTCCTATGTAATGAGATAATTAATGTGAATCAATTAGAGCAGTGCTTGTCCCAAAATAACTGATATCACTGAGTTGTTGATAGTATTATTATAACAATAATGTAGGTTTAAAGTGATGAGAATCTGTTGTATTTGGTGACTGAAAGTAAACATACAAAGTGAAACCTTTGACAAATCAGTGGGACTTGGACCAACTGGCTGTCTTGGAAAAAGAGAGGAAAATAGTAAGACATGAGTTGGAGGTTCTAACCCTCAGCAATCCAGAGGACTGGATCTGTCAGTGGTGGAGGTGGCTCTGATCATCCTGAAGGTGATGCAGTGGAAGCGGGACACAGGCTGCTTGGTGTCCATAGGTTACAGGGTGGGGACTAAGGAAGGACATGTCCATTTATGAATGATCAGAAGTGACCTGCCGAGGCGGAGTTGGATGGGCTCCAGGAAAAGTTGGGGAGGGGGGTGAGAGCAAGGCTTCAGGTACTAGACAGCTAGGGGCAAGTGGAGACAGGGAATGGCAGGAAGGAAGACTAACCAGCCATGAAGACTGAGAAGATGCCATTGCAGAAGTGGATGGGGAATTGAACTGTAGGTTCCAGGGAAGGATAAACGTCACAAAGGAGAGGGTCTTCAACCCTCTACCAAATGGCAGAGAGCTCAGACATGATGGGAAAGGAAAGCTATTGCTAATTATAGTTCATCAATTGAAGGTAAGAGGGTTTGAACCTTTTTTGTGTATCCTATGATGTATCTTTTTTTTTTTTTTGGAGGGGGTGGTTTTCCTTCTAGCATTTTCAAATGTTCTTTGTGAATTGTAGTCATCATGTTTTCTTAATCATTTTCAAACACTACTTAGAATTCTTCTTTACTATATAAGTCATATGTTATAAGAAAACTTGCAAAGCAGTTGGTCATCCAACTTGCCTTCTAACAAATCTTTATTTCTCCATCATCTCATCTTCAGCACAGTTGCCTAAGCATTTGGTTCATGTAACCATTAAAAAACGCATGAACAAAAAATGCTGTAAAATGAACAAGACTGCAATATTTTATGCAGTGATCACTTGCCAAGTCTCCCCTTTGAAACTGAAGCCATTTTTGTGTCATTAAGTATAGTAGAATGATCCATAAACAAGATTTCTGTTGGGTTTATGTAATAAACCAGATGAAATCATTCTAAGTAAAATGTTAAAAGCATTCACTTCCTAATTCAGATCAAACTTGATCCAAAAAAATATCCGTCATGTATCCAAAATTTAAAAGGACAAAACAAAAAAGGAGTGTTTTTTTGATCCACGATTCATTTGCTGTGTAAACCTAGAAAGACTTTTTCAGATATAAAAACTCAATCACTGATGTAAATCATCTCTTATTTTACTCTACTGTGTGCACGCGGTTTCCCCATGGTCATTTTCACTCTTGCACTCTAAGGCTTAGCTTATTGGCACTCACTTATCACTTTCTAACTTACATGTAACTCTTGCTGGGACTGGCTACCAGACTTCATGTTCCTGGTTACCTGCCTATCGATGTTGCCCATCACCTTTAAAGTACACTTTGCTTTGTCTTCATTCGGAATTTAATTGGAAATATCCTTTTCCTTTAGGTCTGGTATATCTGACTTTACATCTCATCCTGAGGTTGATTTTCCTCCCAAACATGTGGTTGGGTAATTATTAAATCTCTTTGTTAGATTCGGCTTAAACTATTTTTTGCCTCCTGTTTTCTATTATTTCTTGGGTGCCCAGCACAGCACTGGTTCCCAGATGGATTCTTTTATAAGGGCTGCTTGACAACAATTTGAAGGAGGGAGTGAGGAGATCCTTTCTTTTTTTCCCTCTTGCCTACAGCTGCTCTCAATCTGGCTCATCATGACTGAAAGGAAATGAATAAAGATGAGTTATCTGAACTGAAAATCAGCCACAGAACAGAAGCAATTCGTACTTCTCAACCGACCCACGAATTCAGTAGGGAAAAGGACGTCATTGCCGTCACTTATTTATTCATATATTTTTAATGGTGGCAGGATGGTTTTTTCAAAATCTTGTACCTTTGAGTAGTGGCCATTTGGAGCACTTGCGAAAAGCCATATGGCTTCGGATGAGATTCCCATCACATTCTGTGCCTTTGGAAACGCTTTCCCTGAGCCTCTTGGCACAGCCTGTGCTTGGAGCCTGAGCAGACCCCAGGCAGGCGCTGGAGACAAAACTAAAGAACATGCAAACAGCACTTAAGGAAATGTTAGTGGTTTGACTTGCCATTTTTGGATCGGCCTTCATTTGGATGAGACAACCTACATTTTATTATAAACAGCTATCATTTCCATATTTTGTGCATTACATATCTCCAGTGATTAATTTCCACCCTTGTGAGTTAGGTATCTTAGTGCTCAAAAACATTTCAAACCGAGTGATATGTGGGAAGAGTTTTGAATTTGGGGCCAGATTAGGAGGGAGCGTAAGGTTCATCCGGGAAGTTGCCGAATCACACATGTCATGTTTTCTCTATGAGAAGAAAAGATGCATGTAAGTATGAAAGGCAATTTCCAGCTAACATGATCTCATGTTCCCTGAGATTTGGGGATGTCAGCACCTGCACTCTGACCACAATCAGCTTTTATCCATGACAAGCAGGAGGCCTGCTGGGGCTTTTCCTGCCGAAGCCACACAGACAGTGCTTCTAGCTATCCTTCAGATTCTTACAGACCTGGGCGCGAATCCCAGCAGCATCAGTGGTTGCTAACTGGGTGTCCATGAGCAAGTCCCTGACTGTCTCAGAGGCTTGGTTTCTTCACCTCCAAGATTGGATAGCAACACCGACCTTACAAAGCCGTCAGGGAATTAACTAAGAGAGGGGAGATATCCAGTGCCTCACTACCTGGGAGGCATCAAGGCTTTGTAGCATGGCCATCATGAGTTCTGTTTCCAAAGTCCAGCTCTGGCCTTGGGAATAGAGCCCCGATTCCCTCATTGAGAAAGCAGTAGTAATCACCTTCATATCTCATTGTGATCAGAAGTGATTGAGATGATCCTTGTAAGTACTTAAACCTGTGTTTACCTAGTACGTGGAAAGTGCGCAGTGTTCCACTGGACGGTTGGGCAGATGGTTCTGTGATCCTGAAGAAACAATAAACCGTGGCTGCTTTCCCTGTCACCCAAAAGTAATCCATTGTGGGGTCCCACCTCATGGTGAGCACTCTGATTAGACGCCCCTGACTGTCACTCTGGATTCATCAGAGCCACAGAAGTGTCTGGTCTGGCCCTTCCCATCTGTGATGCTGCTTGTCTTCTCCCAAGCCATGATGAGTTCCACAGCTTTCAGGAAACATTCTTTTTCTCTCATGATAGCCATTTGCCAAACACAGACATTTAGATACCTGGTTAGGCTGTGCCACTTCCAGGCGTGTGCTTTTGGAGATGTGGAATTGGACTATGTATGAAACATTCTCTACTTCCTGAGCAGTCTTCTACGAAAAGTAATGTGTCCTTTCCAAGATGTTATGTTACATTGCAGATTGCTGTAGAAAAGAAGGACTGTGAGAGGCCTTTCCAAGACAGGTGTATAACTGAGTGAACCTTCTGCCCTGACTGAGGTTAAAAACAACAACAACAAAAAACCAAAACCAAAAACAAAAAACCATGGCTAAAGCAGTGATACTTTCTCTGACTTCAACATAGTCAGGTCATGGAGGTGAGGTGGGGAGGAGCTATTTAATGTCCTGGCTGTTTTGAAGCAACTCTGAAAAAATCCATCCTTAAACGTCAGAGCTCCAAAAGAGAATGGAAATTATGTTCCATTTTCAACGATGTGCCTTTCTCAGGGGGAGAAAAACATATTATATCTGTAAGCACTTTCTCGAATACCCAATAAATATTATATGCTGCTGATGGGGTGGGGGGAAGCCTATTTCAATCCTGTGCTTCATGGTAACAGAACAATACAGAGTTGATATTGCAGTGACGACGCTCTAAAAGTACCCTTCTAATGAAAACCAGTACTGCTTGGGCAATATTTTCTGGCATCTTTATATTTCCTTTAACTGGAAGCAGAGAAAATGCTGGCTTGGTGTCATGACTACGGGATATTGTGTTTCCTAACGAAAAACAAATTGTGGAGACAGTTTGGCCGAGAACAATGAAGGTGGTTAGAAGGTATGAAATGGAGCACTTCTGAGGCTCACATTGAACAACCTCACAGCCGCAGACTGGTTTGCTAACGAAAGGGCTCAGCATAGTGACGCTATTGTCTGCTGTTATTTTCTAAGATAGAGTCACTGACCCTCTTTTTTGCCTAATGCTTCAGTGGTAAAAAACAGCATTCTGCAAAGGTGAATAGCTTACCATTATACAAATCATGAGCACTTAGATATTTGACAATGATGCCTGGAATCAAAGTAGATTCATATTCTCCAAAGCGCTGTCCCAGGCTTGCCACTTGGACAGACATAAGTAGAGGTTGTGTTGGGAGCAAGGAGATGTGAAACTGGCCCATGGATCTCAGGGAGGAAGGACAGGACACAAAATGGGACGTAAGTCTGAGTTGTGCATCGCAACCAAGAGTCTAAAAAAAAGGGAGGGGGAGAAGAATCCAGAAGACAGATAGTGGGGCCAGAACTGGGGTCACCAGCCAGCAGTGGAGGACAGGAGGTTTCCAGGGGAGCTTGAAAGTGGAGTCTAGCGCCTGCCCATGGTGGTGTTTACAGAAAAGCTGAGCTTCATTCATTTGTGGTGAGGGAGGG
>PVIW01001991.1:0-77318 GCA_004026585.1 Noctilio leporinus | reverse complement strand
TGAGATCCACCTAGGTTGGCGGAATGAAATGGTGCCAAGCTTTTCTCTGGAAAATCTGAATTACCTTATTCAGGAGGGAGAGAATGAGGGGATACATCCAGCAGATAATGGGGAGGAAGGAGCCCTCTGGGTGTTGATAAGCCACATGCTTTTGGCTCTGCCTTCCCCAGGTCTTCAACCAATTTCACTGAGCATCTACTGAGAACTGAGCTGGTGTGCAGGCCCTGGCGGGCAGGCAGAGTGCTGGGGCCCTGAGAACACAAGAAGCACCCTCCTTCTTGCAATTTAGAAAAATCTGGGAGACTGTGGGCTTTCAGGGGCTGAGGAACTGGCAGGTTCCCTGTCCTCTTTACCCAGATTTAAAGGCAGGAAAGTCCCCAGCTACCATCTGGGTAGATTAGTTACAAAGATAGGATTAAGACCAGGAGGAGAAATAAAGTCAAATAAGTACCTTGTGACCTATAGATAACTGTACAGAAATGTTCATTTCAACAGATGATTGAAACCTATAGCTTAAATTTACTTTGAAGTTAGCTATTGATTTCACTTGTCCAGGCTAGATGATTGAATGCTCACCGTACACTGTATATATTTTTAAAGATTTTCCTTGTCTACTTCAAACTCCTTTTACTATATTCTATACTTGCTGTTCTCTCCTTTTTAATGTCCTTGGTTATAATGTGTCTGTCAGCTCCACTTATGTACAAGGATGCTACAGATTTGACAGAGTGCAACATGTCACTACACAATAATGCAATTGCTCCTGCAGGCCATATGTAACCAGTTCACACTTTTTTTATTTTATAATCCTGTCCGAAGCATTAGGTATTTGTGCCACAGGTTATTTTTATTGATTGATGGCAGCTCACAAGTGTATATAAAATACCAAAGATAAATTATTATCTATCTTCCCAGTCCCTGATCTCCAGGAGTCCCCACTCTGGTTGGGATGGAGATATGGAGACCACATGAACCTTGGAAAGACAAGGTGAAGAGGTACAGGCAGCCAGTGTTGATTTCCGGAATGTGGGGACACTGCTTCTGGCTTGGAAGATTCAGTGGAGGTGGAGTTTGATCTGGGTCTGGACAAGTCAGTAGGAATATGCACATTGTGGGTTAGAAATAGATGAGTACACAAAAGATTCAGGCAGGAGCTGCCCCAGCACAGAATCAGGGGCGAAAGGCAGGGAATGACCAGGCAGCACAGGCAGATGTCCAGAGCATTCATTTCATAGAGTGGAAGGTAAAGCTAACCTACTGAATTCACTTCTTTTATAAATCAAGGCATACTTGTATAACTTGCGCATATATGTATATCTAGTATAACCCAAGAAAAATCTGACTGGGGAGGTTCCCAGAATGTAAGGCTTTTAGCTTATTTTTCTATAATACCAGAGCAGAGGGAAAACTAACTTTATATAGCAGGCCCTTGAATAACAGTGTTTTTTGTTTTTGTTTTTTGTTTTTGTCCAATATCAATATAATATTGATGAGATGCTATACTAACTCAACTCTTGTTTATATCAATTAACCTATGGTAAAATTGCTTTCCTTGTACAACATTGTTTCACTGAAAGTCATGGAACCTATCAACAGTGTTGAGGACTTAATGTATATTGATTCTAGGTAACAGCACAGGCTATTTCTGTGGTAGGGTAATCCTAAAACAGCTGTGGGGTGAATGTACCAAAATCATGTTTTTACAATGAAGTCATCAACTTCATTATTTTAATTATGACCTCCTTTTTAATAAATCCTTGGCTTTATGGTTTCAAAACAGTTTGAGGCAACAACTAGTATTTAATAAATAAAGCCAATGAGCCTAAAATGACTTTTAAAAGCTAAGACATGATTGCAATATAAACTGAATATTAAAACAACAAAGCTGTAGACACTGCTAAATTCTCCTTGGCATGCAGCACATGGCTAGAACATAATAAATAAAATATTAGCCTTAGTTTTTTCCCTCAATTTGTGAGTCAATAATTTCTATTAACAGTTCATAAAATGGCATGTCAACATGAAATATAAGTACATTTTTTATATAACACTAAAGTAATAAAATCTCTACAAAAACTGAGAAAGCAAATTAGCTTTTCTGCTTTCTTCAAGTTTGATGCTTTAAAAAGATTAACTTTTCTCTTGGTATCTCAAATGTTTGTTATTTTTTAAAAACTCATGAAAGAGAGGCACATAAAACAGAACAGTCACAGCCTTCTTTGACAGATGGGCAAGTGGCATGTGCAGGGACAGACTTATTGGAAAACCCTCAATGGAGGACTTTATAACACGTGGAAACATTAGATTATATATATTCTAATAAAATGATCTTTCTTTCAGAAGAGCATCTTAAAGCAATCCAACAAAAACAGCCGACTTCAAATTCCATAGTTCCAAGTTGGCCTCATTCAGCCACTCAGTACATATTTATTTATTGCCTCTTGTATATATAAGACATTTTACTAGTTGCAATGGGCTCTTTAAGCACCAATTTCTCTAAAAATATGTGTTTGTATTAATGAGAATGTTTGCATTTTTTATATTAAATATTTCCTCTCCAGCTATTCCTAGTAATCAGTTAACCTTTGTGTTTAAGGGAAGTGAGTTATTTTCTGTTCCATTGATACAGTTAAATTCACTTTCAGGGAAGACTTCATGAAACAGGTAGAAAGATGAGAGGAGGGGGAGGTAGGCAGTAGCAGACTAAGAGGTCAAGCTTGGGGAGTGCCCCAGTGAATGTGCCAGTTGAGGAACAAATGTGAGGAATGGATGGAAGGAGGTTGCTATGAACTGGGTTTGGAGGGTGGAGGGCAAGGGAACCAGGGATCAAGGGCACCCTGAGGCCCAGGGTAGTGACAAAGAACAAAGGCCCCAGGATCCAACTCTCAGGGTCGAATCCTGGCCTTACCACTTACTGACTATAATCTAAAGATTACCCTTTCACCTCCAGCCCCTCATGTGTAAAATGGGGGGAAATAATAGTAATAATAAAAATTGTATTTATCTCATAGGTTTGTTGTGAGGATTAAATGGAGTTAGTACATATAAAGTAGTTAGAATAGTGTCAGGCACAAAGTGAACAACAAATTTTAGTCATTATTATTATAGTTAAGAGAAGGGACAGATAGTCAAGGAGGACAGCCGTGGCTTGGATGTGTGGTGTTGTCAAAGCCATCCCAGACTCCTTTCTCTGAGAAATGTTGTATGTGCAATCATGCAAATTATATAGTTGGTGTACTTACGTAACTGTTCCTCAGTGATTATCTCTATCTTCAGAAAACCAAATATATCTCTATATTCTTAAAATTGCACCTGTGTGTTTCATTCGCACTGCTCCCAGAAGTGAGGACAGGAAATTTCCCTCCTGACCAACTAGATATTTAGTCAGGTTTTATTAAATGTGTTGTACGAGCCCATCACTGGTGAAAGCAGCAAAGAAGGTCTTCTTGCTAGAATGTAATTATATTCTCTCTTCGGGCTGTTCATGTCTTGCTGGTCAAAGCAATCTGGGATGAATGGGTGCAAGGAAGTGCCAGGTCCTTAAGAAGCCAGTGTAAGGTTTTGTGAAGTTGCTGGTGATTTTGCAGTGAAAGCATTCCTAATAATAGGTCAAGGGTTTTAAACTCAGGAGTTTGTACCCAAGGGGAGAATGACACTGTGGTTATTCTGAATTACTAAGGAATGAACTGGTCTATATTTTTAAAAAATTTAGACAGATGGCGATTGTAACTTCAGGTGCACAAACTAGTTATTGTTATAACCACTGAAAGAAGGAGATGTTTAAGGAATTGAGTAAGGCTTTGGGATCCAAAAGCATGGGCTTAAATTTTACATATAACACTTAGCTAGTTATGTGACCATATTATACATTTATTGTGTGAGTCTTAGTTTCCTCACTTGGGAAATAACAATATTAAGAACATCCACCTCATCAGGATGCTGTAAGAATAGAATACTACTAGTGGCAGGGAACAATCAACATTATCTACATTGAGAACACTGAAAGTGAATGGTGGAATCAATTAGGGTGTAGCCACATGTTGTTCATTCGCTTAACAAGATGATACTCCTTCACTGATGTGGAAATAGTCATACCCAGCTGAATTTTAAAGCTATGAGGAAGTCTTAACTTCGTGATGTGAAAATAAGAATTATAGTAACTGACATTTATATAGTGCTTATGTGCCCGGGCCTACTCATTCAACCCTCAAAACTATGCTATGAGAGAGAATATTACTATCTATACCCATTTTACACATGAGGCTAGAGGGGCAAAGTAAGATTTAGAAACATGCCCAGCCCGTAAGTGGCCAGGCCAGAGTCAGGGTAAAGGAACTGGGGACTTAGTATGTGGTTAGAAAGTAGAGCGGACCAAAGATGGCTCCTCCAAGTCTCATCTAGCTCTGTGATTTTCTAGACAAATGTGGGGAGACGTGGCAGGTTTGCAGGTGAATAAAATGCACCATTATTGCCATGTTGGCGTTATAGCAGCTGGCCTGAAATACAGATGGAAACTGCCATATTCGGAGTGGAAATCCCTTCAAGTATCAAGGTTGGCAAGCCCAGGATCCAATTGCAGGCCATTTTCTGCCGACCTGCTCACCACTGCTGTTTTTATTGAGCACAAACTGTAATGTACTGAAGAAATCCAAGATAAATTTGTAAAACATCATGTTAGACCCTTCCTAGTCTCAGTATCCCCTGGGTGATTCAAGGTTGGGGGTCTAAACAATAGAACATAACAGAAGAGGAAGCAAACACCAACTTACCATGTATATATGTAGAACGAGGGAGATATTTTTATTTAAAAGACAGGCAGCTGACAAAGGGTTATTTGATCCCTGCCACTTGAGGAACAGTAGGAAAGAAGGTATTTTTGTGATCACTCTTCAGCATTCCCTATGCGGTTTGGTTCATACAGTCACAACAAAACCTGAGCTCTAGTAAATACATTGTAGCCAACCTCAGAAATGTCTAGAGCATTATGCACCGTGGTATCTCACATTCAGCTTCCTTTTGATTGCTTCCAGGCCGGTGACATTTAGATTGCTGCGCATTTCTTCTAGCCTCAGAGAACTCACAGTCAACCGTACGCATCTAATAATCATGTGCTGACATAGAAACTCAAAGGAATTGGTGTCACTTAACTGTGTTTCATCACCTTTAGGGTAGTAGATGACTGAGCACCATATTAGGAGTCCAACAACATGGCTTTGGGACTAAATCTAACCATGTTATCGACTAACTGTGACCTGGAATATGTCACAATCTCTACGAGGCCTCTGGCTCCCTTTCTGTGAAATAAGGGTAGAGTTTGGGGTCTCCATATGCCCTTTCAACTCCAATATTCTGTGTTAGGTTATCGGTGAGGTCTGGCTCAAAGCAAGTTCAAAGGGAAATAAATACTGTTCACATTCCATGGAGCAAAATGAGAAAGTGGGAAGACAGAAATTGGACATCCCAGTTGCTTGTCATGTTTATCCATCTGCTGGGGATAGCTCAAATAGTTCCCAAAGTAAGTCACGTATTCCTTTTCTAAAAGGAGAAGCAAGAATGTTGGTGTGCATTTGAACTTTTTATTGTTTATTTTATTTTTTCAGTTATAGTCAGTTTCAGGTGTACAGCATGGTGGTTGGACAGTCGTGTATTTTACAAAGCGATCCCCTGATATTTCAAGTACCCACCTGGCACCATACACAATCATCACAATATTATTGACTCTGTTTCCTATGCTGCACTTTACATCCCTGTACCTTATTTTTAAACTACCAATCTTTACTTCTTAATCTCTTCCCCTTTTTCACCCAGTCTCCCAATCCCTATCCCCTCTGGAAACCATGTGTCTGTTCTCTGTATCTATGAATCTGTTTCTTTTTTGTTTGTTTATATTATTCTTTAGATTCCACACATAAGTGAAATCATATGGTATTTGTCTTTCTCTGTCTGACTTATTTCACTAGCATAATGCCCCCTAGGTCCACCCATGCAGTCACAAATGCTCAGGTTTCATTCTTCTTATGACTGAGTAGCGTGTACCACAACTTTTTCAGCCATTCATCTATTGATGAACACTTGGGTTGCTTCTATATCTTGCCTATTGTAAATAATGCTACAGGGAACAAAGGGACGGAAAGATTCTTTCAAATTATTGTTTTAAATGTCAAATGTCTCTGCACTATTTTTACTTTTGAATTTCTCTTTATGGTATTTTGACTACCAGAGTTAGTCAATCACTGCATTATTGGGAAATAAAAACATGAACGTTTTTCTTATCTCACCCAAGTTTTTACGAAACTTGGTTCTATTACAGCGTGCTTGAACATATGTAGTTTTTCGTTTTCCCCTCACTTGTATTTGTGGGTGCCTTTCACTATTAACTCTACCAGGCCCCACAAATCACAAATTGACTGTTTGCCAAGTGCCTGTTTTTCTCATAAGGAGGCAGCATGCTAAATGACAGCCTTATGTGTAGAAGGTCTCAAGCAGACTTATGAAATGCATATCTGGATTTCTGTATAGATTTTTTTCTACAAAAGTCTTAACAAATTCATGCAGTCAAAATCGTAGGAAAGGAAGTGTGCTTGGTAGCTGGAGCCTGCTGCCCGGACAGGCTCTGTGTGTCTGCCTTGAAAGACCAAACATCATCCCAGCGGACCTGACCTAGTTGAACATAAATACACCATTGAGGAGCAACTGGCTTCAGAATTAATCAAATTTATAAATAAATAGGATGGCCTTGCAAAGAGGCTGCACTTGAAGTGCCTCTTAATTCGTTTTTTAAAGCAATGCAGCAGCCTGTGTCGGCCTTGCTGATGGCAAAATCTGTGAAATGAAATGGTTTTATAGAAGGCAGTTGGGTTGTTCATAGTTTGCAAGATTAGAAAATGAACTTAACCCAGAATAGGGTCATAATACAGAGCCTTGTAATTGGGGGTAAGATGCTGGTCCAGCCTAGAATCTGAAAGTTAAAGCTGGTTTTACCCTCCAAGGAAGGTGGCATTTTCTCTGTTTATTTATAAGGTTCATGAGTATGGGTAATATGTTTATACATGCATCTGAATTTCAGTTTTTGTTATTCATACAGTATACTCACTGGTTTCACTGACTTGTCCCAATAACTCAGCTCAATATGTGCCTGAATTGATCACTTATTAAAATTTAGGGAGCTAGGCAGCCTCTACTCCTCGACCTGCTGGTGAAACTCATTAAAGAATCAATCACCGAGGGCTTGGAAAGGAAGCACCAGATCCTCTCTTCACTTCAGAATCTGGGAAAGAGGAATATTTTTCAGCTCTTGCTCACCTAAGTTGAATTTTAAGAAGTAACCATAAAAGCTGAGGCTGAGAATTATAGTTGGGTCTTTGGTATAGACAAATTATACAGTGTCTCTTGATTTCTTATTTTAAATTACTCCTGAAAGGTCACTAGCTACAAAGAGTCTCTGAATTTATTGAAGGGAAAGCTACAAAGCTGCTGCACACAGCTCTACATATGCCTATTTGTATTTCACACTTTCTTTTGTCACTCAGTAACAGGCAAAATGGAACGCAATCTAAGAATTTCTTTACTGCCTTTTAAAGAACTCAAAGGTCACTGGTTCAATGTACAGCCAGGGCTCATAACCAGGTTGCAAGCCAGGCCCCCAGCCAGGTCCATAGCTGGAGGCAGGCGAAAGGCAACCATACATTGATCTCTCTCTCCCTTCCCCTCTCTCTAAAAATAATAAATAAAATCTTTTTTAAAAAGAATTAAACAAATATAGGAGGAATATCATCTATTTTTATATGTAGACCAAATATCTTTTGATATGAGGTACATTTCATTTCTTAAATATCGCACTTGATACCATTGTGCTACATTCTTTTCAACTTTTTAAAAGTCCTTTATCATTTAGGAATTTTTTGTTTACCCATTTGGGGAGGTAGATAGATCAGGAATAATAAGGCATTATGTTTTTCCAGTTTTTAAATGAGGATGCTGAAGTTTTATGAAACCAAGGTGAAGTGACTAACCAAGATCATGACCTTGTTTGATCATCATGGGATCCCTCAATTTGGGTCCCTGAACTGTGCCAGGCTGGGAACTCTGTCTACTTCATCTTCCATCTGCAGAGCAGTCATTTCCAAGAGCTGAATAAAACCACTGGCTTTGCATGATTTCTGAAGCCATTGATTGTGCCCCTATTCTTCGTTCATCTTGTGCATAATAAATCCATCCATTTAAAGACAAGAAGAATTCAATGTTCAGCTGTGGTCTGCTACACACATGTCCACTTTTCTTCCATTTTCTTTGAACAGAACACAGTAAAATCTATTGTACAGCTCACTGGCGTGCTATCGCTTTGATAGACACTGAGTGACCTAATATACACACTCTAGTGTACTCTAATCTGTGGTCTCCCAGCTCCCACTCGGCAGGAATTCTGAGATGTTGATGGAACCCCGTGATTTAACAGAGCAGCCGAGCTGCCCTTTGACCCCACACACTGGTTCTGACAGCTGCCTGCCATGTGGAGAGAAAACCTCACAGGCTGCAACCCTGTCGCCGAGGAAAGGTTCCTGAATAAACATACAAGCATGATCATGCTAGTACTCTAAAATTAATGTTTTTAACTGAATTTGTAGTGAGGAAATTTTATAGCTGAAAACCAACATTTGAAGCTGAAAATCCAAAGCACCCCAACATGGACCTTCTCACTATCAAAACAAAGTAACACACACCATAAGCCTAGTCCTGTCCATACTGGTTTAAGCTACCTGTCTTTTTTGACTGGATTAAGCCATTTACCAACACCCAGATTTTTCAACTTGGAACTAATACCAAGCCTGCCAGAAATCATGTGCAGCATCTCCTGGGTTAGTTAGGAAACTCGATGTGTGTTTAAGCTATCACTTTAATCCACTTTGCCTCTTTACTTTTATCAGAGCATTCTCTTCAGGTAGAAAAGAATTGAAGAAGGCTTTAGACATGGCTACTGTCCTAAATATAAAGTTGGTTTGGGAAAAAAAATCCCCACTCGGCCCAAATAGCATTGTGCTTTATAATTCATTCTTTTCTCATGTGGTACCCTGCGTTATCATGGCTAATGTTTTCCTGCTGAGCTGCCATCATCTTTTGTCAGGCTGTCAGGGTATTAAATTGATGTACCTTCCACATTTGGATAGAGGTCATTATCCTGTTGCCCAGTTGCAGTGCCTCTGCTGAGCAGGTTAACTGCTTGAGGTCTTTCATCTAGATAAATGTTTCGCCAGCACTTTTGCTCTGTGATGACATGAGCTGTTCCTCAGAGGTCAGACAGTGATCCTATGATAAGTTGTTCCCTGTGTGCTCACAGACAGGGAAAGCACTGAAGTTCAGACCCCATCATAGGCCCAATGATACAATAAATGCTCATTTTAGCATCCTGCTCCCCAGAATATTGGATCTGAGGCCCTTTCAAAAATGCATCTATGTATTAATTTTATATACATAGAAAAAAATTTAAGATTGTATTTAGTTATAGTTATTTTTTAAAGATTTTATTTATTATTTTTAGCAAGAGGGGAAGGGAGAGAGAGAGAGACATCTGTGTATGGTTGCCCTTCACCTGCCTCCAGCCACAGAGCTGGCTGGAGACCTGGCTTGCAATCTGGTTATGTGCTCTGACTAGGAATTGAACCAGTGACCTTTGGGTTCTCAGGCCGGTGCTTTATCCACTCTGCCACCAGCCAGGGCATATATAGTTATTTTTAGAGAGAGAGAAACAGAGATAGAAAGAGAGGGAGAGAAACATCAATCTGAGAGAGAATCATTTATCGGGTACCTCTCATTGGAGCCCTGACCCAAGACCAAACCTTCAGCCCAGGCATGTGCCCTGATCAGAGAATTGAACCAACTTCCTTTTGCTAAGCCACATCAGTCAGAGTCAGAGAAAAATTTTTTTTATTTTAAATATTTGAATGTTTCAGTATCATGAAAGATTCCACTAAGTGTGTCAGAATCTACTCCTTAGTTCTGATCACAGTAGAAAGAAATGTGTGCCTGTGTGTATATGTAATAGGTAATGTACATTTTACACATTTACATTTGTAGGCTTTCTAATAGTAAAATAATGTTTAGAGTTGTTTAAAGATCACAATATTAGACACCTTAGTACTGTCCACACAGGAACACAGTTTTGAAGTGAAAACGTACAAGTAAATCATTTCACTTTAATGAATATTGATTTGCTAATTAAAAATAACCTTAGTTTGCTTGTATTTCTTTTTGCTCTCTTTTTAAAAATTATTGACAAGTATGTTTATTGAAGAATATACCAACTAAAAAGAAATGATTTTTCAAGGGATTATATCGTAATCAAATAATTTCTGTAAAAAATTTTGGTTTTGAATTCCTGGGCTTTCAATCCAATTTTTTTATTGTGGTAAAATGCATTTAACATAAAACTTATCTTCTTGAGCCCTTGGCTGGCGGTGCAGTGGATAGGCACTGGCCTACAAACCCAAAGGTTGCTGGTTTGATTCCCAGATGGGGCACATAACCAGGTTGCAAGCCAGGTCTCCAGCCAGGTCTGTAGCTGGAGGCAGGTGAAAGGCAACCATACACTGATGTTTCTCTCCCTTTCTTCCTCCCTCTGTTACTAATTTTAAGTGGACAGTGTTATCTTCACAATGTTATACAATCATCACCACCATCCATCTCCAACCACCAAAACTCATTTTTATAAATGTGGTTTACCAACTGCAGCAGGCATTATCTTCATACCCGCCATACCTACTGCTGTTTTATAAGCTAAAAGATGTGGTTGAGTAAATGGAATAAATTTTTTAACCAATCTTTTTAAAAATGACACTTTACAGTCTCTTTTAACATGTAAACATGATGATACATGAATAAGTTTCCTTGATATGTAGTAAATAAGTTTAGGCCAAACTGCTTAATCCCAATCTTTGACTATTCCATTTCTTCTCGGATGATATATTTAGTCTTAAAAATAAATTTAGATTTTTTAAAAAATGTGTATTGTTTTCAACAGTTGGACTAGATTTTAGATTGTTGTTTTATTACAGTAGGTTATGTGCAGTCCACAAATATTTTCATAAAACAGTATTTAAATTTTGTCTAGAAGTACCATCTTGTTATTGAACTTGGAGCCAATGAGGTCACATACACTGATAAATTTATTCATTTATTCAGTAATATCTGTTAAGTGGCATAGAAACAAACATGAGGCAGTGAGAGCTACCATCAGTGGAGATTTTGCATACCTATTAATTATATCACCATCAACACAGTTGCCTAAACTAGAAAGCTCAGCATCCTACAAGACTTGACCTGTCTCTAAACCAGACATTGAGTGATCCACTAAGACCTGTCAGTCCCTTCTAAATCTTATCTCAAAATCCACTTTCTCTTCTGCACTCCTTGTCTTCCCGTCTTATTGAGATCCTCACCCTCCATCTGCTTCCTAAATTGTTTCTGCCCCCCTAGTTACTTCTGCTCCTGTCCTTTACTTATTACCATCCATTTTCCTCAATGCTAAGAAAGTTCACTTTCCAAAACACCAATCTGATCAGTTACTCCTTGCTTAAAAATGTTCCAATGGGTCCCATTGACTAGAGATTGGAGTTAAAAAAAAAAAATGGGGCCCTACATAATCTGGCCTGATTGATCTTGCCACCTAAATCTCCACTAATCCCAGACCTGCTGCTTCTCCTTTCCTGATGGCCCTTCTTCCTCTTTCCCAGAGAAAGCATCTTTGCATCCATCCCAACCCTACCATGTGAAATTGTCTTGAGCTTTACAAACCTCTGGTTAACAAACAAAGGGATGAATCTGTTATAGGTGCCAGGAAAGCCCCTTCTAATCAAAGCACACAGTCTCATTCTAATAATAAACACGTTTCTTCCAGAGATATATCAACAAACTTAGAGAGAAGAGAAACCACCCTCATCTACCTCATTAAGGGAAACATTTTCAACAAAAGTTTCATTTTATGTTTAATAATTGCTTTCAATTTGGCAATATTTTGCCACTTTAATCAATTTTTAAAATTAAATTTAAATTCTATATATATTTACACTATGAAAGTATAGAGTGATAAAGATATTCTAGGATAAGAATATATTATATTAGAATAAAATTCTATTAGGGAAGTACAATGAAAATATTAAAAGGAGAAAAGTGTATGCTGTAAAATATCCCACTGTTAAAGAATAATTTATTCATGTACTTTTTGAAAAAGAGGATGGTAGATCAAATATCTTACATTCCATTCAACCCATTTTAAAGAATGATATAAAATCTTTATTTTAAATTGTCAATAATTTTCAGCAACCCAAACATTATACCCTGTGCTACTAGTTTATGATTAAAAGTATCATATTTCAATTTTAAAATGCAGAGTATATAGTTTAAAACATTCATGGAGTGATCAAGCAAAAAAAGTTGACAATTGTTAAAATGATCAGATTCTAATCCTAGAAATGCTAAGTAAATGTTTAGAATGTTTATACCTTAAAAAGAACTGTTTTTAATGTTAATTTAGTGTTACAAATGGATAGCTAGACAAAACTGCTTTCCTCCCACTTACGCAAACAACTTGTATCATCCAAAAGCTGTCAGTGGTGACTCAGAACATGGGACTTCTGCAAATCTCTGTAATTGGGCCTAAGCCAATGGCCCTCACTCATCTCCAGTGGGTACAGATCCTCCTGGATTTCTTATGTAAGCACATGACTATTCTTTCCAGCTTTATTAAGTCCTGTCTTGCTGCTGACCTAGCATCAAAGAAGTGGGGGCAAGAGTTCAGTGGTCTTAGTTGGGGTTAGAACTACATAGTTGAGAAATCAATGGCATCCAACATTGTCATTAAATATGCAACTTTCTAGCCTTGAATTTTTTATTGCATTTAAGTACCAGGAGCTGATGGATGTTGGGTTAAACGTGAAATAAGATCTGCGGTCTTCAAATTTCCCTTGTCAGTTGAGCTGCCAAAGCACAACCACAAGATGAACTCCATCACATGTTCCCCCTTGAGTAAACCTCGTCATAAACCTCATCAATGTTTATCATGAAAGGTGCTTTGCTAGATGTTTGGGATGCTACATGCGTTACAAATACACATCACTCCTGCCTTCAAGGAGTTTACGTTTCATTTTGATGAAAAGTTTTAATAATAAGGCAGTTTATGCTACAGCTATTCAGCTATCATGAAAGGTGCTTTGCTAGATGTTTGGCATGCTACATGCGTTACAAATACACATCACTCCTGCCTTCAAGGAGTTTACGTTTCATTTTGATGAAAAGTTTTAATAATAAGGCAGTTTATGCTACAGCTATTCAGTCATTAAAGCAATATTTAATGACTTACCGAAATATGCTCTATGCCTATCACTAATTGAAAAAAGCAGGTTGCAAAACAGTTATGTGTAACAACCCCATTTCACTAACTAAAACATACTCATATATGCTTAGAAAGACAGAAAAATGCAAGTTAAATATTAACACCGTTTCTCTCTTGATCAAGTAGAATTATGGGTGAGTTTGACTGCTATTTTGCTCATTTGTCACTTTTACAATGAGAAGATCCCTTTAGTAATAAAAGTTGTCATTGGGTCTGCAGATGACTCTTGGTTGTAAGTATGAGGCTATAAGCTATAGATTAGAAAATAGATTATTAAGATAAACCGGAGAACCTGCTTCTCCATATCATTTTTGGCAAGCAGAGCATAGGTAATCCTACCCATAAAGATGGGCAAACATCCATTGCTAATTCATCTCAAACAGATTCAGGTCTGTGTTCTTAGACAACAAATTCCATTCTCACTGGAAAGCTAGGAAGGAACAGGGACAGGAGCAAACCACGTATCATGAAGCTCTCCTGTGGTCATGGCCACCCACAGTCTACTGGACTAAGTCCGGTTAGGATCTCTGTATACTATCCTAGTAACCCATTATCTATAGCCTCTGGCCCAGATTGCTTTCAACTTTTTCCATTGCTAAAAATCTTTTGATGCGTTTGCCTTTGGGGGTTTGGGAAAGGGAGCTTGGTAGAATGGAGAAAGCTTTGTCTTGTAGTTGAAACCTGACTGCAGCCCTTACAAGCTAGATCATGTGGGTAGTTCTTTAACATTTGGGTTTATATTAGGAAGCATCTTGAACATGGAAATTATACCACCTGTCATGCCTCTTATTAGGAGAATTTGAAAGAACAAAAACACTTTAAAGAAAGAAAAAAGGACCTCTACAAATGTTTTTAAAAATTGTACTAGAGCCATGGCCAGTGTGGCTCAGTTGGTTGGAGCCTCATCCCATACACTGAAAAGGTTATAGGTTCAATTCCCGGTTAGGGTGCATATGAATGGTAACCAGTTGATGTTTCTCTCCCCCTCCACCTTTCTCTCTCTCTCAAATCAATGAATAAATGTCCTTGGGTAAGGATAACAAACATTTTGTATTAGAAACCTAAATTTACATTGAGAGATTATCCAGAAACTCACTTTTTTTTATCATTTTATTTATTTACTTTTTAGAGAGAGAAGGAAAAGAGAAAGAGAGATAGACAAACATCAATGTGTGAAAGCTGTATCCATCAATTGCCTCTCATGTGCCCTTAACCAGGAACCTGGTCCACAATCCAGGCATGTGCCCTGACTGGGAATTGAACCAGTTACATTTTGGTTCCTAGGCCAACACTCAGTCTACTTAGCCATAGCAGCCAGGGGCAGAAACTTGGTTTTATTAACATTTTACCAGATCCTCCGTCTTTGAAAACATTTGAGGAATAAATAAATTTTGCACCAGAGAGGGAAAGCACAAGTTCATTGCCCTAGCTGAACTGCAGCTTTCCAGGCAGATCTGTTTACATGGAACAAGTAAACATCAGCCCTGAGATTCACACAGCAAACCTCTAATACTTAGTTGACTCTAAGGGATTTAATCAAATGACAGGATATATTATTCAAAAGCAGATTGTTTCCATTAATTTTATGAGTAATTTTGTTTTTGTTGGATGAAAACTAAAGCTGGGGTGGGCGTGGAGCATAGCGGGAGGGAGGGCTTCTTGGAACTACACAGGGTTTATGTCACGGATGTGCCTCAGTACACAGTCACATAAGCACATGTGTGTGCACAGACCAGCCGCCATGCCTCAGTAGGGTCACAGCTGGGTTCTTCTCCCCTTATAAGTCAGCTATGCCTCTCAGCGTTTCTCTGCATCTCAGTCCCACTCTGCAGATGGTGGCCCTAAGTCTTGTAGACTTGTAGCCTTGTAGACTTGTGCACTGCGAGACTTTAACCTGCATTCCATATTGGCCTCCAAGAGCTGCTCGTCTTTGTTTTGAACAGTCTCTTGAATGTCTGTGCTCTTCTTCATTCTCTCACCTCATACCCGTGTTTCTGTAAGAGATTGCTGTGTTCTTGCTTGCTCCCGTCCATCCAGAGTGGTGACACATGATAAGTCTTCCAAATGCTGTTTTGCATCATGTCATTGTCTTTCTCAAGAGATCCGAGTGACCTCCTCACTCCTTTTATACTCTGATTCCATCCTACTAGAATCTGCCCCTGACATTCCACTTCTCTACACAGCCAGAATCCGTGTCTGGGTTTCATTTATTCTTTTTGTGACTATTAATTTATTGCCTGCCTGCTGTATGTCAGGCACAGTGCTAAGCACCTAAGAAAGAATAAGGTATTGTTCTTTCCATTAGAAGCTCCACAAGTCTAAAAATGGAAATACTGTAAGGAGACAGCATAATACGATGTGATCAAGGTTTTGCAAAAGTGTGTACAATCCACTGGGTAAGTTCAGAGAAGAGAATGACTACTGATGCCACCTGGGGAGGTAGGCGGACGATTTCATCCAGGGAGATGTTGAAAGGGGGCCAAGGCTAGACCAAAGCCAGGGAAAAGCTGAGAGCTAAAAGCAGGCGTGCCTGCCTAGTACTAACATCCAGATCTAAATTTTATGAACAAGACTAAGACTTCAAATGAAGAAAGAATCAACAGTCAGCTGGAAGGGGCGTCAGAGTGGGACAAGAGGGTGTGTCCTAGACAGTCACCGAGAGCAGTGTTAGAATGTGCCAGGCTCATCTTTATTAAGTAGTAGCTATTTGGCTTTAAAGTACTGAGTTGGTGGGATGAAGGCAGTAGTGGGAGCCATCATGAGGAAGCCTGGTATTATGAAGGCTGAAGCATCCGATAAGTGCTGAAAATGGTGTGATAGGACAGAAAAGTTGTGGTCAGGTTAAGAAGAGCTTTGATTGCCAGCCCCAGGAGCATGGACTTTACTCTGCATGCAATTGGGGATGTCACATTAGAAAAGAAGTTGGCCAGGTTGGGACAGATCATGGATGAACAAATGATTGACTTTCCCAGCCACAAGTCCTGGAGAGAAGCTGCATCAGCCTAGGAGAAAGGGACTGCTTTTTCTGATTTACATAAAAGTACACAAATATTGCAAGTGGTAGTTCTTATGTGTATTTTAGGAAAAGGATTCTAGCAACAAATATATCTTTCATGGATTCATTTAATGTTTATTGAGTTCTTCCTGTGTCACAGACAACATTCTAGACCCTGGGGACTCAGTGGTAAATAAGACAAATACATCTCCACCCCCAGAGCCCAGGGAAAATAAGCAATGGTGCTTGAAATAAAATAACTACTACAGGGCTGTTGCCCTTCCATCAGCCTTTCTCTATCCAATTCCACCCATCCTGCAGCTCATTTCCAACCACCTTCCCCAGCTACATAGCTCCAATGGATGTCCATCCCCAGAGTTTCTACTTTTAAAACATTTTTTTAAACTTTGATACTGAAACTTATTCTGATTACAGAAATAACATGTTCAATACACAAATTCAAACAAAAGTACATAGTATGAAGAGAATATGTTTATAGCTCATCATCTCATTCACTAAGTACAACCACTTCCCATTGGTACATATTTCTTTAATATTTTACTTCCCTGCAGCCCTAAAATACCATTGTCATAATCATCTTCATCTTTCATCATCATCATTATAAAATGGGCACATTATTTCCAAAATTAATGGTTTTAGATTTTATTCATGGAGAGAACCTAGAATTCTTTTATTTTTACAACTTTTTTGAGACACATTTCATGTGCCGTAAAATTCACTCATGTCAAGTGTATAGTTCATTTGTTTTTAGTAGTCACAGAGTTGTGCCAACATCACCACAATCTAATGTTTCTAGAACATTTTCATCACTCTAAAAAGAAACCACAGACCCATTAACAATCACTCTTCATTGCCACTTCCCTTCATCCCCCGCAGCCCCGACAACCACTGCTGTACTTTTGTCTCTGTGACTGCTATTTCTGAACATTGCACATAAATGAAATCATACAATATGATTGATGACTGTCTTCTTCTACTTAACATAATGTTTTCAAGGTTCATCCATGTTGTAACATGAACCAGTGTTATATTTCTTTTCTTTCTCCAAGTAATATTCCACTCTGTGGATATACCCCATTTATTTACCCATTTTCAGCAGATAGCTCTTTGAGTTGTTCTTTTTGGCTATTATGAATGATGCTGGTATGAACATGAAACGGGCTGCACCATTTTACATTCCACCAGCAAGGTAGGGAGGTTCCAGTTTCTCCACATTCTCAACATGTTCCTTTGAAAGAAGGAGTTGCCTCCACCCTGGAATAGAAATTCTGAGGTCAGTGGGATGGCCACTTCATATCCTTCCATTGTATAAGTAAAATTACAAATGCTTCACCTGCCAAGTTAGCATCTAGAAAGCTGCTTTTGAGTGAATTCTCTCTTTGAGGAAAAAAAATATTTGTATGGGTTAATGTTCTTCAACAAAGAGACATGTTGGACTATAGCATTTTTCTTTCCACAATCAAATGAATCCAAAAGGTGTTTTTTATTTGTTTGTTTGTTCCTTAACTCTGACACAGAGAAAAAGCCTTAATTTAGATATCAGGAGTTCTGGACTACTGCTCACCCTATAGAATCTGTAATAATTAAAATATTCTCTTGGAGGGTTTGTTATACCCTTTAATGGAAAAACATGTACATGAGATTTTATTATGGCAATACTGAAAATAATGAAGCTATAATAAACCTACAGGAGATAAAACCCTTCAAAAATAGGTTAAAGGTAAAATATTAGTTCAATTAAAGCATGACAATAAGATCAGGATTAAATAAAGCAGTGATAGAGAACAGTTATTAAAAACAGTCCATAATTATGTCTATATCATCACATCTCCTTAAAATTTTTCTGTAACTCATTTAAACATAATAATTACTCTTTGCCCTTGCAATAAATCATTCTACTTTGTTAAAAATATAGAATTAAGTACTGTGAAGTTCTTCTCTGGTAAACCCTTTGCCACATGCCACAGTTAAGACATTCCTCTCTTTTTCATATTGCAGTCAAGACACATATGATTCAATAAACAGCCACTTCAATGTTAGTTTTAAATCCAAACTTCAGTACAGGCAAATATTACAAGGAAAACATGGAAATCTCTTGGGACAGATGGTCAGCCACTTCCTTCAAACCTACTTCTAAAGACAGTAATGTTCCTTTCACCATTAACCCATCATTCTCCTCCTTTTTATTATGAGATAGTACCTTTATTTGTCAAGAATTATAATCATTTCAGATAAGGACAAGTAAGGAAACCAAGGTCTATTGAGTGATCTCTTGACCACTGAGTGCTGAGACTTACTGTGGGATCCATTGTAACTTTTTAGAAGAAGTTTGATTTCCTATAATTAAATGAAGATTTTAAGAAGTGTCACTTAAACGTTCCTAATGGATTTTAACTCATACTCTTTATCCCTGATAATGAACAGTGTAACAAGATGCGTGTTAACTTTGATGGATTGAGGGAAGAGAAATAGAAGAGAGAATCTAGTGTTTATTTCCTCCCACACTAAGCAACTGAAAGCAATGCCCAGACATAAGAGAGCAACAATGTTAGTGGAATTCCCAAAGTTGTCCTCAGTTACCAGTTTTTCCCCTGGATTCTGAGGTCACAAGCCAAGAGCTAGAAGCTGACCAAGCTGCAGTATGCGTGTAGATAGGTAGGTAGCATAGATATAGATTGAAAAGATGATAGATAGATGATGGAATCATAAGCGTGGCATTATTATGTTTACAGTAAAAATTGCAGAACTTCTAGTTAAAGTTTAAATAAAAATCACCACATCCAAATCTTTTGTCTTGGTGCCCATTATAAAATATACATAATTATAGAGAAACTAGTCATTAGGTGAAAAGATAATGTCATTGCCTTAATGCCAACATTATATTATACCTCAAAATAAGGTGTAGCTAGGGAACAGCTATTTATCAATATGGTATATAATTGTTGATCAATTTAGAAGTAAGAGTTTCAAACCTAGTTTTCATTCTGTAAACAAAAGGATAAGATAAAAAACATGTTAAATGTGAAAGGTTTATCTCTATTTTACTAATAACCAAATCCCTAAAAATACATAGTTACTTGATTTTCTTTCTTTATACATGTGTCTACTGCTTTAGTAAAGGAAGAAGTTGAGCAATATTTGATGTTCATAATGACTGTCTAATTTAATAGCATCTCCCTCTTTTTCTTCTTTATCATTTCAGTTTATCATTTGTGTCTCGAACAAATACCATTACCAAAAAATACCACAAAATAATTCCATTTGGATGTACAATGTACAGCATGAAACATGTCTTACTTCTTTTTCTCAACAGTGTTCTCTTAAACATAAAGATATTTAGGAAAGCTTAAACAATGCTGATTAACTAAGCCACGCACCAAACAGGTCTAATTTTTCATTGCAATTATCAAATATTATCATCTTACCAAGTGCAGGTATGGAGTCAGCAGTTGTCTATCAATCACATTGTGTGTGAATTACACAAAAAATTAAGAAATACATTCTCATTGGAAGCTATGCAAATAACACCTAAGACGAGCTAATAAAACTTCAAAGTTTTCACCCTGCAATAAATCTTGATCTCCTTCTCAAAGTTAGCCACTCTGAACAGTTGGTGTGTATCTTCCCCGATCTTTTTTGATATACCTGATCTTCCATGCTTATATTTCAAAGAATACAAAGAATACTATTATTTGAAGCTCACTTATGTGTTCTCTCCATCCTTCATTTTCCTTATTGGCATAAAGAAGGCAAAAACCAACTTCCTCACCAGGATTACTTTGAAGAGTAGTTTTGTCCAAGGATCTATGATTTAGCAGAGACATGATTGACATTATATCACTCAGGATGGGCTGGAGTTTGCTGTGATTTAATATAATAAATGTTTACTTGTTGTCCACACTTTTGTCCAATATTGGTCACTGGGGACTCTTCACTGCAACACAGGTTAATGGAGGCTGCTCACCACACACGTTTCCTCAGCCACCATGGCAGGGGGAGGGGATGCAGTCCCATGAATGTGCACATTTCATTGGCCCAAGCAGGTTGAATGGTATGCCTAATTTCCAAGAGAGCTGGGAAGGGCATTCCACTCAAGGTCCACAAAGCAGAGAGCTGGAAGTGAGCGAGTGGTACTAATGACTGCTGTAGGTATGTTAACAAACTCTAGAGATCCTGTAAAGCATTTCTAGGACAGGGTGAAAAGTCATCCCTTGCTTTCTTTAGTCCCAGAGATGTTCAAGAAAGGTTCCCAAAGGAGGAAAACAAGTCTGGAGACAAAAACAGGAGGCTTGTGTGGGTGTCAGGCGTGGAAAGGAACATAGGTTGAGGACTTCAATAAGAAAAGAAAGTGAGGGAAAGGATGGCATCAAAGTGAAACCACTGGGTCCCATGTGGGACCAGGGATCAAGCCTCACACCCCAGATCTGAAGAGGGTTGCGAACTGCAGCCTATGTGATGCATCCTCAGTCTCCTCTGTATATCATCAGATGCAGCCTGCTTGCCCATACAGAGGACCGCACAGCCTCTCGGCTGAATCTGTGTGCTCAGTTCCTGGTACTGCCTCCAGAATCTGGCCTCTCGTCAGCATTGCGTTTGTTTTGGCCTCTGTTCAGCCTGGTTCTTCTTTGTTGTGGAATGTCGCTTACTGGTCCAGGCTTGGCAATACTGTGGCCATCAAGCCTCAAAGGCCACTAAAATGATCAGGGATTTCTATCCCTCTATTCCTTCAGAACCTCTAAAGAGCATCCTGTTTTCTTGGTGATTAAAATTTTAGGAAATGAGCCTCCCTTAGTATTGGAAAGGAAGACAAATCAAATGAAAAATGTTTAGATTTCATTTTGCCAAGTCTAGTTTTTCCTTAAACTTCCTCTATTTTGGTTTAATTGTGGAAGGATTACAGGTCTATAAGATGCTTAAAACCTTATGTCTATATGTTTAAAATTTCTCTTCAGAATATGAGGCCTGTCCAGAAGGTATCCAGCCATGTAATATGAAAAATAGAGACATTTATTGAAGAAGATACAAAATAAAAGGAACATTGTACATAGGACAGCAATGCCTTAGTCCCCTTCCAAGTAGGCACCTTAGGACCTCCCCCAGTTCTCCCAATTGCCGTTAGCTGCTCCATTGTTTCTCCTGAATCTAACATGGCCCAAAATCTCTTTCCTTTCAAGGGTAATTCTAGTTTTGGGAAAAGCCAGAAGTCACAGGGTGCCAAATCTGGGCTTGTAGCAGGGCTGAGTCACCCGGGTGATTAGATGTTTCATAAAAAACCTCTGCACAAGACATGATGCATGAGCAGGCGCAGTGTCTGATGAAGCTGCCAATCACCAGCTGCCCATGGCTGCGGCCCCTGCGTCATCTGAGTAGTTTCCACAGGGGAACATTCAAGCTGAATGTAAAATCTGATGCAGATTCGTTGCTCTACTCACTCAGTCATTTTGAATGTGATGGCCACACAGTACACATGCTCACTCACTGGCATCTACCACCCCCATGGACTAGTACAAGGAAGTCGTCATTGTCCACGCTTGTGCATTCCAGTCCACTCACCTTGGCTGCCAGGTTACACCGATGTCATTCATGCAAACCATTCTCATTATATTTACAATGGCAGGACTTCTTCCAGACAGACCTTTTATTCCTTCGAAAACATCAACAACTGGCGCTCAAATGCTGTGTGTGTGTGTGTATGTATACGCACTTTTGTTGAGGGAAGGGCCAATCAGGGCAAATAGGAAGCTTCAAGAAGGGCAAATGAGGAATGGTCTCGTTGCTTTTCATCAGGTGGAAACGAGGGTCAAATAACATATTTTGATTTTGGAACTTTTAGTCTCTTCTTTCATTAGTGCTCAAGGGAAGAAATGGTACAGAATTAAGATATATAAAAGTAAAATTATATGAATCAGAGAACAGCAATTCTGTGCAAATTCCCTTCAGCACCCAAAGCAGCAAGCCGATCCGTGGGAAGAACAAGGTAGAGGGATGGCTCAGTGTGGTTGCTATGACAACCTTGCGCTGATTGGAATAAGGCTGAGGAATCATGATTCATCCCTGACTTCACATTCTTTTCCCTTCTTAACTGGCTCCTAAAGATTTGCAGTCCTTGGGGTCTCAGTGCTATCAAGCGGGATCACAGAGAAACACAATGTAACCAGGCGTAGCTGTCCCCTAGCCAGGAAGGCACAAGAAATTTGTGTTCCTGGGATGAACAGGGGACACTTGTAAATAAAATTTAACCAAGAAGATGAAAATGAGCATGAAAATGAGCAAGAATTATTAGGATGCCAAGCTTACAGGCCAAATCCTGGTACCACAACTCTGAAATGACAGAACCAAAGTAAGACCACGGAAGCCAGATCAATCTGTGGAGAGCAAACATAGAAGAACATGGCTTCTAATGATAAGAAGAAACACTGTTAATAATAAGAAAAATGAAGCTTTGTCCAGAGAGTAGAAGTGGAGAATACTTCACTAGTACTTTCAGCTTTCTCAGCTGTAAAATAGAGCGCCTGCCTTAATGGCTGCTGTGTGCACCCAGAGACCCAATAAATCCTTTCTAACTGCTCAGACAAGTTCTCTGGGACCCTGACTGACAGAGTAAACCTGAGTAGCCATTGAAAAATAATGGCAAACTCTTGGCTGATACAGTTTTTTTGTTTGTTTGTTTGCCTGTTTTTTGAGGTGACATTGGCTCATAGGTCTCAAGGGTAGATTCCTGTGATACCTGATCTGTATATTGCATACCGTTTTTACCTCAAAAAGGAAAGTAAGAGTTCAGGGTCATTGACAAACCTGTGAGAAGCCCTCATGATCATTTTTACATTGACAACAGTAAAGTAGCAAAATAGTACATGAAATAAAGTGCTTAATAATGGTATTCATTATAATTAATAAGAATGGGTACTATGGAATTTCCATTTATCTTTCATCCTGCAATGATGCAGGTACATCACTGATGACTTTAATAGAGAAGATAAAGGAGGGAAGAGTGAAGGACTGTTTAGGGGAAAAGAATTTTTAACTCAGCTCCTGTGCTCTGAGGATCATGGACTTCGATCCCTATATAGGGGTCCACAATGCCCGTTCATGCTTCTCCTGTTGGCGGGTCCTTCATCAGGTAGAATAGCTCAGGTTCCGCCCCTCTTGAAAGAAGCATGATACATAGATTGGATACAATTTTGGTTGTGTGTGTATGTGTGTGTGTGTTGGGTTGGTTGTATGTTTAGCATAGAGAAGGGGGATAGAAATCACATAAGCCTTTTTCCTCCTTAACAAGAGTGTTCCTAGACTGTGCCACTTGTTTGAAAGGAGTTACCTTAAAGTCCTTGTCTTTCACGGAAGGTATTTTCCCTGCAATATGCTCTGAAATTATGGCTAAATGGTGGAACTACTGCTTGATGCTCCAACGTTCTCACATGCTAACATCTTGACCTGAGCCTAGGGTCTATTAATGAACTTCAGAAGGTCCGTTAACCACCTGAAATTGTATGGAAAAAAAAATCTGCACATAGTTACATAGATACAGCCTTCTGGAGAGAATTCCTGGGTGTTCATCTGGTTCTCAATTTTGCAGTTACTCCAAAATGATCACATCCTGAGTGGTCTGTCCCTGTTTTTTTTGTTTTTGTCTTTAATTGGTAGTTGTATTTGTCAGTGTTTGGCCCACTGAGGAGCTGGTGGGAGTAGGAAAGAGGGGTGACATTCAATAAATTTGGGGGCCCTGGCCCATGTGCCTCAGTTGTTTGAAACACTGTCCCATAAACCAAAAGTTTTCAGGTTCAATTCCCAGTCAGAGCATGTGTGAGAAGCAACCAATTGCTGTTTCTCTCTGACATTGATCTTTTCTCCTTCCCCTTGCTCTATAAATAAATAAATAAATAAATAATAAAACCTCATCTTTTCTATTGCATTGCAGTGTAACATTTTATGTGTATTATTAGAAACCCATCAAATGATGCACTTAAAATGTGTGCATTTATGCATAAGTAAAATTTACATAAAATCTAATTAAGCACTAATTAGGGGTGAATTGTGCTGATTTCTGCAACTTACTTTGAAATGCATTGAAATAAATAGGATGAATTAATTGATGGATAAAAAGAAAGACAGATGAATAGATATGTTACAACACAAACATTTCAAAATGTTAACTGAAGAACCTGTAGTGGGTATATGGATGTTTACAGTATTAATTCTTTCATTTTTCTATACGTTTGAAAATTTTAATAAAGTGTTGAGGAAATATAGGACCATAACATTTAGAGTACTTACAACTGTATATGTCACAGCAGACAGAACAAGTGTTGAAAAAAGTGAATGAGAGGTGATTTTGCAACTTACTTATTGAGTTAATTAGAAGCAGTTCTTTAGTGCATAGAAAGAAATCAATGTATGCAGATGCTCCTTGTGATGAGGTTACGACCCATCATAGGTAGAAAGTATAGTAAGTTGAAATGCATTTAATGTATCTTACCAACTGATTATCATAGCTTACCCTAGCCTACCTTACACATGCTTCGAACACTGACATTGGCCTTCAGTTGGGCAACATCATCTTGCCGTGGCTGTTGCCCAGCATCACAAGAAGGTCAATTGTGCTGAATAGTGCTAGCTCAGGGAAAGATCAACATTCAAAGTACAGTTTCTACTTGAAATTCAGGGATTGTAATTCAGATATCAAGTGCAAAGAACTTATGGTCAAGAGGGATTACCGTAACATACATGTAGTGTTCCAAACCGTGACCTCCAAACGATGACCATGATTGCATAGTTTTTCCAGGTTGGGTAGGGTTTGCACAGTTTCATTTGGAGGCTGTTCTACCATAAAGCTCCTCTTGCCATTACCTGTTTTTTAGTCTCTCTAAATATTTCTTTGCTTGGTTTCACACCATTAATTTTAGTAATGCCCTTCTACCCTATCTGCTTCAGATATGTCTTATCTTATCTGAATCACCCATCTCTAGTCTGTAGACAGTCTTAAACATACCACAACCCAGGGAGCTAAAAAAAGATTTGTTCTGCTCTCCTTTACATTTTACCAGACGTACGTCAGTCCCTAAGAATTAACCTGTTGGAGTTTTTCCTAATAAGGAAGGACTGAGGGAGATGAGATTTAATTTTACCTTGTTAATCCAAGCATGAGTAGTTTTACATCCTGACCGGACCAAGATACACAATACTTGATTATGAGAACATTATCAACCTTAACACTAAAACTCGGGAGGTTAGTGATTAGAAAACATAGAGCCTTTCTATTTTAGCATCTCAACCCCGGGCTTACTGTTTGTAACATGTAATGCAGAGCCGTTGAATCTAAGAATCGCAAAAGGAACAAAAGCAAAACAGCTTATTGGAGCTGGTTGGACTATTTTGTTTTGTTTGTTTGTTTCACATTTGTATATTTCACAAGATATACATTCTATTTAAATGTTATGTTTAAAATGGAGCTCTGGTGATTTTTTTTCTCCATGGTAACATAAAGCACTAGATCTGCTTTCATTTCCTTCCAAATGACCTCAGTGTTCAAAGTCACTAAATCTGTTTTTTTCTTTCCTTCTAAGTGACCCCAGTGTTCAAAATCACAACTTTTGAAAAGAACTTAGCAGAGCATCATAAGACGTGATAGGCTTGGGGTGCAATTTTAATGCCAACAGACTGGAAAACAAACAGCGTAACCCAGACTAGACATGACTTTGTTCTTTAGCATCTGTGGGAAGAGGAAATAAGAGCTTTCTGGGATGTGCTCCCATTCACAGGTGTGGAAGAGATGATGTCCCATTCCTGACTTACCACATTGTGTGAGGGATCCTGCTTTGGGGCCAGGCAAAAGGGTATTGCATTGCCTCTAAAAACAAGATTTCAATACACTAAACTCGATTGGTGCTTTTGTTTCAGCCTGCCTCAAGTGGCCACTGAAAAAGCATGAAGCATTGCTTAATCCCAGGCGCCTGGCATATGCTGGCTACTGTCACTGCATTCCCCAACTCTGTTGCCAGTGGAAGTGTTTGACCCCAGGGCTGCAACCACTGTTCTTTGCTCTGCCACTAAACCACTGAGCTGTTGGCACTTTAATTGTTTTATACCAGGAAGAAACCAATTATGTTGATGTGAATGTCTTATTCATCAGACGTTACAGGCTTCACATTTTTAATGAGCTGAACCTCCTAATCCACATCCTGCAACCACAGTGAAGCAAGACTGGACTGTAGTGGTGACGTTCTCTAATTCATTGCAGTTGCTTTTTAAAAGATTTGACAGTGTTTCATAACTCCAAAGGCTGCAATTTAAAGTCTGTCTGAGGTTGTGTGCTAATCAAAAACAGTAAATCATGTTTGAGCTATAAAGGACAGCAAAGTAGTATAGCTAGAAGTTAGTGCATATTTTTTTTTCTTTTAAACGCATAGACAAATAAAAAGACACACATGAATAAACTATGTATTATCTAAAGAATCTTTCTGGTGCATGAAAATGTCCAAATTATCCCCATGGGCTATAGTTTGAAAAATGCAGTCCTTGGAAAGAAGTTTAGTGTCTATATCATCATTAGTCCAGGACACACTGGATATTTCTCGCAGGCAGAATAAGACCTTTCACCATTAAGCGTTTCAAACCTGGTGCATTGTGTGCAGTCAGAAGAGTTATTTGAAGAACCACATTATCTAATTCAAAAGCATCCTAAAGAAGACAACTCTTCACCTACAGACTTTCACAGACGCAGTGGAGCCTTCATCTGTGTGAAAAGTACATGGCTGCTCTTGGGTTAGAACCTGGGGGCTTCCTGCCCAACAGCCTCTAAGACTTCCTCACTATACACAGATAAAGGCTACACTGGTAATCAGGGCATGGAAGGCCCTCTACTCCACCGTCCACACCTGCCCTCTCGGCTTCCCCTGTGTCTGTTTTCTAACATTCAATTATGTGCCTGCTCCATTCATTGACTGTTTATCATTTTGCAAGCCCTTGACATTCAAGAACATTGTCCTTCCTCCCTTTTTACACATTAAACTTTTATTTATCTTTCAAAGCCCAGTTCTTCCTTGCTATATTGGTACCTCTAGGATGGCACTTCCATTTTGCACTTCATTTTATAGGTTGTCTTGGTCAGCATCCCCTCCCAGACTCATGAGGCTCCTAAGGACTGCAGTGATGTGTTGGTAAATATTTGACAGCCAGTTCTCCAGAAACAAAGCAGAAAAGTCCTCATCGGTCATGCTTGTCTTGCAGCTCATGGTATAATCCCTCCTTCCATTGCCAATTTCAAGGGTGACTGTGTTTAACAACCGACTTGCAAAATTCCTGAAAATTTTAACATTCAATACTTGCGAGCCAGCTCAAGCCAGCTCCAGACCACCACTGGCCTTTTGCTTTAACAGTCCTTGTATCATTCTTCACTTTCACTCTAAACACTGCACTTTGCTGAAGAATAGATGCTTAGTAAATGTTTTTTGCATTGATACAGGCACTGCTACTGTGCACTGAGTGGGGGGTCATTTGCGGCAGAAATTCAAGCAATATTTACACTTCTTGTTACTTGAGAGTGGTGGCCTTAGCCATCTCCTCCATGTTTGTATTTAACTAGATGGATTTGTTGACAGCACAACTGAGGATTGTGGTGAAGAACCAGCTGATGGTTTTGAAGTCAGCAGCCTCATTAGAACAGAATGGGACCTACTGTGGCTTCAATGAGAAAGTTAGGAAAATCTTAAACACAGTTAAGGAGAAAAGTGAAAATTCCCTTGGGAGGATTGAGAGGAGAGAAGGCTGTGGGCACAGTTCCTTCCTACCTTCTCATCAACAAAACTTTTGCCATTCTCAGTGTTTAGCATCTGAGACGCACATTTTGGTGACGCACGTTTTGAGATTGGAATGCCAGTGTGTTTTAGTTCATGTCGTCAAGTGCCAAGCTTGCTGGCTCTGTTTTTATAATAAACTTGGAAATTACAACATATCAATCCTGTTATTTCTGTTAGGATGACCAGCTCATTCTGGTTTTCCCCAGTTTCAAAACTGAAAGTACTGCATCCTGGAAATCCCCTTCATCCTAAAAACCAGGACAGACAGTTGCCCCAGTTCCTGTAAAGGTTGAGTTCCTATCGTGAGTGCTGTGGGTAGTTCAGCCTGGAGCAGACCTCTTGCTACGGGAACGCCAGAAGACGTTGAACCATTGACTAAAAGGATTAGAACCTTTTTTTTCAAGTGGTTTATAAAATCTCTTCTTAAGGTTATGTTCCTATATTTCAGACTCTTCCACTGTGGGAGAATAAGTGGGAATGTACTTTGGACAGGAGCAAATGTTACATGAGCACACAGTGCTGGTATTTATTTCTCCTGATGATACTCATGTCCCCTGATTATATCTATTAGAATTTATCATGGGTATTAATTGAAATATAGCAACTTGTTATAGCAACATAACCAGTATCAAAATACTTTAAAATAACCAATTATAATTTTGTGGAGAGTACATGTCAGATGACTTTACATGTAGAGAAAGTCTTAGCTTCCATGAGGCAATACTCAATGATTTGTCCTTTGATGAGCGCTGTTCATTGGTGCTGTCCGTATTGCAGCACAACTGGTGGGGAGCTTAGCTCTCTGGTGTCAGCAGCCAGCACGGACATGTCGGACCCTTCTTGCTGACAACAGACATGTCCTGGTGGAAAGGATGTGCTATGGTAGTGTCCGCAATGTGTCACCATGTGACAGGATCAGAATGTACCCCACAAAAATAGAAGTTTCTGCTCTAGTATGATACCCATGCTCCTACCTGTGTTCAGCAAAATACCACAATAAAAATGTATGGCTTATGGGAACAAATAGAATTAGGGACAGACCAGACAAATTGTGTTCACCTTCGTCTGTTCGAGCTGCTACAACAGAATACGACAGACTGAGCAGCTTATAAACAGCAGACTTTTATTTCTCAGTCTGGAAGTCCAAGATCAGGGTACCTGCTGATGGTGTTGAACTTTGGATGAAAGGGCAAAATGTGCCAAGATCTGGGAGATTTGTACAATAAACAGTTAATTCCAAGGCTGAGCATGTGTCCCAACCAAGCAAAAGGAAGCATGTGGGTAAATGAACAGCATGAGCCACTCCATGTACTTTCTCAGCTTGCATGCAGATGTGTCTGTCCCTTGCACATAGCTACTGTGAGTTGGTGGCTCAAAATCCTCACCTTGGAAAGAAATCTCTCCCATGAACCAATGCGGCTCCTGGTTTATGCTGACACCATTCTCTAGCTACCAGTCATGGGCCATCTATTTTGCGCCACAGAAATTAGTATTTCAGCTTTGCAAATTTCTGCTGAAGAAGATGGTTCATGAGGCAGGTTCAGATGGTAGATCATGAAAACTTCCTGTGCCTCAACACTTTGGATAACACTAGTCAAGTTTTAATATGAAAAAAAATACACCCCCAAATGAAGTCACATCTCTCAGATCTTTTCATGAAAATCAGACCTGAACCCTTATGTTTTTCTGGCTGCTAAATACTTAAATATCTAGGAGATTTGTGTGGATTTTCTAAGTTTTTAAAATGCACACTTTGCGGGGTTATGTGACTTTCTGTTAGGTTTATTTAAATATAGTTTAGTAGGACTGCAGTATATAGAAGAGGTTAAAGTGTCAGAATCCTATTTAATTAACTTACACCCACGTGGGAGCCAGTCAATTGTAAAGGTATGCTGAGGAAGTAAACCTTCAAATATTAAAGCCTTGGAAAGAATAAGCCATGTTTGATGAAGGCTTTTCCATTCTTAACTTTGTCATTGAAACTGTTTCAATGAGCTATTTCAAACCTTACAGTATATTTATGTGTGTATGATTTTATGTACAAACACATATATATAACACATATGGATACGTATGATCTTTCAACAAGATTAGCTGTGTCTTGGTAGTTCTTACAAGACCTAGATCAGTACTTTCCCTGCACTTTTCTTGGCCTCTCTGAGATAGGATGTACTCCCAGTATTGCCATCCTTTTAGTCTACATGTGTCTAAAGTAGGACCGGTGTTTTATATTTACATAAATTTGATTTAATAAATAGTCACACCATTAAAATAGAGCATTCTTTTCAACCACAGCTAATTACACATCGTATAATGCCTGGTCTTTAATGGGGATTTCAATAAATGTCCATTGATAATAATGATTATTAAAATGATATGTTAAGTCAGTCTCCTCGTGTGAGAAATGCTTTGTTTTGAAATGTTAGACGTATAGCTTTGTCTAAAACATTTTAATTAAGATCACCACTTTGGCATGAAGCTTTAAATGTGCAAAGTCGCTGCAATTAGTGCATTGTGCATCCATATGGATGTTACCAAACAGCTTTCAACTTAAAGGATTTAAGCTATTTTGAATGTTGGACCTTCTGTTAAGCTTAAGACAAAAGCCCATCTCTCTCTGCATTCATTTTAATTAATAGTCTCTAGCTGGTCTCAAAGATGTGCTCTCTTCTAGGGGGGAAGAAGCATAATTATCATAAATCAGAAATAAGTTACAAAAGTAGATTTGACTCATTTTCTACTTCCTTCTGTTTCATTCCATTTCTTTCCACTCCCCAAAGAGCTTCAGTGCAATGTCAGAGTAACTGGAAAACACTGATTTCAGGTATTCTAAAAGAAAAATCTATGTTTTAGCCAAATCATAACATAATTAAACTCACTCCAAAAAAGGAAGAAATTAAGCTGTCCCAGATTTTTTGAAATCAGTATGAAGTTCAAATTTTATCATTTTGGGTCCAACAGCCATATAAAGTCTATACTATAGCATAAAATTTGAGTATGCGTGTTACATAGATATAAATGATATAGATGATATGTGTATATTCCTGTATAGGCAGGATATTTTTGCTTCTGAACGATTTGGACTTGCCTAGGTGCTCAGGGTTTAGCAACCTCATTTGTGGACCTAATTTTCAACAGTAGCCAACTTTACTTGAAGATGAATTAGGTACAAAATATTAGCATGGGCCCTGGCTGGTGTGGCCCAGTGGATTGGCGTCGGCCTGTGAACCCAAAGGCCACTGATTCGATTTCCTGGTCAGAGCCCATAACCAGTTTGCAAGCCAGGTCCCCAGCTGGAGGCAGGTGAAAGGCAACCATACATTGATGTTTCTCTCCCTTTCTTCCTCCCTCCCTGCCCTTCTCTCTGAAAATAAGAAATAAAATCTTAAAAATATAATAGCACGGTCCTTTTTCTTGGTATTTAAAGCAAAAACTGAGCCCAGAGCGGCACAGCCTAGTGGGTTTTATTTTTCCTGCTTATTTTTTATGTGAATTCTTCTGAATATGGTACTTGGGGAAAGGAAGCTTTCTGAACTTGGCTTTCCATTCTATAGATGGTGCCATGTGTTATTTAAGGCCAAGATTTTCTAACCATTTTCAACTATCTCCTGTACAATCACTCTCCATACACTTCCCAAAAAATATTTACTCCAATGGCTGCTGGAACCCTTCCATCACCTGGATGCCCAATTCAGGCCAATTTTGAGTGTCCTTTAAAAAGGAGACAGGTAAAATTATCTCCCAAAGTCTTCACTGAGTTATTAAGAATAAGATAAATATGAAAATTACAAAGCAGAACTGTAAGTTACCAGAACACATGGTGCCCTAATTTTTTTCACACTGTCTGAATTTTTACTTTTTATTTCCTTTTTTAAAGCATGTAATTAATTGCATGCCTATCTTGAAATGTCTTGTGGTATGCCAGTGACTTGGAGTCTACATTAGAAAAGGTTGGAATTAGTTTTATTCTAGGTTAGAAACAGATAAAAGCTAAACATGGTCAAATAATGGACATCGCTTTTCTTGAAGAGCTTAAATACTTTACAGTTCTACACCGTGTTTACTATCTTGAGGGAGCTCTCTTTCCTTCAAATTTAGTACTTCTACCCCCTCTGTTAGGCATCTATACAAAGAAATCTCTCACATAGAAATGAGTGGATTACCCTACGGCTCTATATACATCCTGGTGAATATCTTGTTCACAATGGAGGCAATGAAAGGAAAACCTACAGTTGTTTTCATTTGGAACCAAAAACAATCACTTCTCTCCAGCGAAGGCTTAGAGAGGGGGAAATGGGCCACAGTCTGCCTGTAGAAAAATGCACACTTTGTGGAGGGACAATGCAGCAGGAAAACAACATGCTTAAATACTTTAAGAAAAACAAGAAAACAAACAAAATACCTTAGAGTGTGGGTAAATAGGCTAAAGGAAAGAGAGACCATGTGATCGCATGGAGCACCCTGAACTGGGGCCCTGGGCTGTGTCAACCCACTGGCTAGTAAACTCTGCGTGCATGCGTATGTACACAAGGAGATTTAACGGGGAGCACCGGGGGAATTCGAAAGAGCCTGGCCCATTTTTAATTTGGGTCTGTTTGCTTGCTTTTAGCACTTAAGGGCTCTACATTCAGTTTGGTCAAAAGCGTGATGAAGCACTCCTTGCTTATGCCTCAAATCAGAAATGCATGAAGTGCAGCTGCAGAGATAATACATTTTCCCCAAAGGCTTTGGCTGAGCAAATTAGGTGTCAATGGGGTGCCTGCGCAGGCAGTACTCTCTCTAATTAGTCTCTTGAGCCTAGTTGGTGGCGGGTATGAGATGATCTAATCAATTGGTCTGTGTCTGATGGTTCCTGTAACAATCCTACCAGGCAGACTCTCTCCCACAGGTCACCCACCTGCGCAGCGGGGCTGCTCATTTTCATTTTTCATCTCCTCCATCACAGGACGCTGACAGTTGGTTTTAAGAAAATTGAATCCAAAAAATATCTAGTTCATAGGGCACATGGGTCAGAACAAAGTTGCATTATGGGTACCAGCGAGCCAATTAATTAATATTTATAGCCGAGAAGCTCTATGTAGATACTTCTGAATAAGGATTTTATCGATAAAATCCAATTTCTTGTTTAAAACATTCGTTTCTAGAGAGAGAATGCTGGAAAAGCAGAAAGCAAGATAAAAATGACATCCATTAATCTAATGACTTATATACCTATGAGTTGATGTGCGTGCACAGAGTTGAGCTTAGAATTTATATTCACTGTTCATTTGTATTGTGTGTGCAGTCTATTTTAATAATTGTTAAATGTAAGGGAAGAATTTAACATGCTATTATATTTTGCTTCCCTGTGAATGCCCTCCACCCTCCCTCCTTCTGCCTGCATCCCTACACATTGCAAGTAAGATTATGTTTTGATATTAAAGAATTTTTCTAGCAGTTAAACTCACCCACCTTATATGTAGTCTTTGAAAACTGAAAATGATATTGATGTTGCCCAAGGAGGGAGAAGGGACATTGCATGCCTCTGGTGACCAGTGTCCGTCAGAGCACTGGACACAATGTGGGCTGGAGGGTCACCTCACAGAGATGGGAGTCTAGGTAGTCTTGTTGGCACCTCTTTTCTTCTTCCTTTTTAATTATTAGATTAAATGTCTGACCCCAAACTTAACTAAGTGTCCATAATCACTGTTCACTATTTTTTATTCAATTATTATTATTATATATTATCCTTTATTAACCAATCTGCTTATGCCCTGGGTTAGGTACATGCGATTTTTCTAGAGATTACACTTAAAGAATCAGGACAGAGGCAAGCACAAACACCATCAATGGCTTTAAAAAAATCTTATGTCAACCCAACAGGATAGTAACATGCCAGCGTAAGTTATTTTACCTGAAATCAGATATACTGAAAAGCAAAGCATTCTTTTCAAGTAGAATGCCATGGGTTTTTTAAAGGTTGGCCTACAGGAAGGTGTTGACCCTGCTCCCACCTTTCTGGGCCATTGGTTTGTCTGTGGTGACCTGCTCCGGCCCGGCAGTGTGTTCTCTCAGCAAGAGCACAGGCACAGCGTTTGCCCGCAGTCAAAGTGCCATGGGAAACTCTGCATCTGAGGCCTTCTTCCGCTCCCTAGTTTTCAGACTCTACCTTTCCCCTTTTTACCCGTTCAACAACTGTGTACCAAATACCTGAGCTGGGTCTGGGCTATAAGAGTGGTCAACAAAATCAAACTTAATCAAGAATATAATGATGTTACCGCCCTGGCTGGTGTGGCTCAGTGGACTGAGAGCCAGCCTGTGAACTAAAGGGTCATCAGTTAGATTTCCAGTCAGGGCACATGCCTGGGTTGTGGGCCAGGTCCCCAGCTGGGGGCATGCAAGAGGCAACCACACATTGATGTTTCTCTCCCTCTCCTTTTCCCTACCTCCCCCTCTCTCTAAAAATAAATAAATTTGAATTTTTTTAAAAGATATAATGATGCCACCTACCCCTTTACTTGATCCCTCATAGGCAGTGTCCTTACACCTGAAGAGGGACTAAATGGAGTCACTAGTTCAGGTCAGCTTAAAGACCAAGTCTGCATTCTGTCGATTAAATGGTGGAGTGGAGGAGAGCCAGGAAATGACTATACCATTTGAATGTGGCTGTAGGACCTCCATGCCTAGGCAAGCAGGTGTCAGGACAAACCCACACTCCTGCTGGGCCAGCAGGCAGCCAATCAACTGCTCTCTCTTGCTCACATTAGTGTTTCTCTCTCTCCCTAAAAGCAATGGGGGGAAAATGTCCTCAGATGATGATTTAAAAAAAAAGATACAACTATATAAAGAACTCCTATGACTCAACAACAAAAAGACCAACAACTCAATTTAGAAATGGGTAAAGGACTAGAATAGATATTTCTCCAAAGGTGAATATGTGGCCAAGAAGCACATGAAAAGTGCTCAGTATCACCAATAATTAGGGAAATGCAAGTCAAAACTATAGTGAGATAGCAATTTACACCCAGTAAGATGTCTATCTATAATCAAGAAAAAAAACCCAGAAAATGGAAAATAACAAATACTGGCAAGGGTGTAGAGAAATTGGAGCATTTGTGTATTGCCAGTGGGAATATAAAATGGTGCAGCCACTGTGGAAAACAGTTTGCCAGTTTCTCAAAAAGTTAAATACAGAATTGCCATAAGACCCAGAAATTTCACTCCTAAGTAGTATTACCCAAAACAATTGAAAACAGGTATTCAATACTTGTACATGAATATTCATAGCAGCAGTATTCACAATAGCCGAAATTTGAAAACAGCCTAGATGTGCACCAAGTCATGACTGGATCAACAAAATGTGGTATATCCATCAAATTGACTATTATTTACTATAAAAAAGACTGAAGTACTGATTCACACTACATATACTACATGAATTTTAAAAACATCATGTTAGGAGGAAGAAGCCAGACACAATAGGCTACATATTGTATGATTCTATTTAAACGAAATATCCAGAGTAGGTAAATACATAGAGCAGAAAGCAGACCAGTGGTTGGCAGGAGCTGGGGCAGGGGGAGAAAGGGTGTGGCTGGTAAAGGCTACAGGGTCTCTTTGGGGGATGACCAAATGTTTTGGAACAAGATAGAGGAGATGGTTGCACAACATTGCAAATGCATGCTTTAAAATGGTTCATTTTATATGAATTCCAGCACAATAAAAAAAAGATAGAAAAGTAACCTTCCAAAAAATCCTCATAGTAAGTAGGAGAAATGAGTAGAGAGAAGAGAGGGTGGTACCCTCACCTGTAAGGCTGCAGCTTTTTGCTCCCTTGGTCATTGCAGTGCCATGCAGGGTGGAGTCCTTGGCACTACAGCCCACATGGGAAGCAGGGGTGACGGCACTGGGAGTTTGCTACAAAAGGCCAGGGTTTCTTCTCTACCTGGGAAGATGACAGTGTGCACTGTCGAAGGGAACAAGCCTGATCTGGTCTCATGATCTCAAGCCTCTGGGTTGATTCTGGGATTCAACTGATGGATGGAATCTCTGGGCTATGTGACTTGAACCTAGGAATGTGTCTTTTTACCTTTCTTGGAAAGACATTCCCCACCACCACCATCCTGGAGAATCTGCGAAAGAGCTTACGTACCAAAAAGAAATGTGGACAGAGTAAACAATCCTTCTCTCTTCTCAAACCATTCACATGGAAGTAGCTACCGAGTTTTAGCAGGCATCCTTGAAAATGCACAGTTATATGTGGGAGGTTAGCAAGATGCTAGCTATTTCAGGCCCTGATGGTTAAAACTAGCTCCAATGATAGGCAATGGAGAAACTATAGATAGCTGGGTTTTTTTTTTTTAGAAAAGCATGTATGTGATCCATTTTTCTGTTTCTTGTTCATAAAAATGAACACGACCACATGTCCTTTCAATGATCTGTATGATGCTACATAGGCACTTGATTAAGACTAGTATTACCACTGATAACTTGGGGAAGGAAATTGGCCGAGTTCTCTATATTAATTCAAGAGGAGGTTAGATCATGTAAATTCATGGAGGGAAATAAATGCAGTCAGAATATTTGTTTAATGTATTATAAGAACCGTTTTTGGTGAAGGAGACACATTTACATCAGATACATATATATGCTTGGGGAGGCTGAGGAGAAAATGGAGAGACTCCCTTTGACCAGCCCGATTTTGCTGTCTCATGTAATTTAGGAAAAATGAATGATGTAAGTTTTTTGTTGTTGTTGTTGTTACTGTTTTTTGTTTGTTTTGTTTTATTTTGTTTTTACCATATGACAATTTGCTCTTTCCCTCCTTCCAGGATTAAGCTGTCATCATTCTGGGAAGAAAAGAAAAAAAACGTGAATGAAGTGGCCAATAATAGGAAGGAAATCATGGATCATTTTCCTTCCTCTCCCTGTGGTGGGTTTCACTTACAAGGAAATCGAGGCTGGCAAGACCCTGTTTTCTCTGCAATTTATTTAAAACCTTGCACGCATTTGGATACCTTGTGATTTCCAAGAACTATGTGAAGATGAAGCTTTGCTTACTGACACATGGCATGTATTTTTCAGTCTTTTGTGTTTGATTTTGTTTGATTTCCCTCTGCAGCACAGCGTCTCTGTAAAGGGTTTTATGCTTTTACCAACCATGTCTTAAATACATTAAGACAACACATTTGGAGTTCACACTTCTTCGGTGATGCTTGCACTTGAAAGCCACGGAATGGCGCAGAACGATGTGTGCTTTCCTTGAAACCAGTGCACATTTTGCAACCACTAGGAAGGAAATGGCCAGCTAAAGCAAACCCATGTTCTCTAACTGACTTGACAACTTGGTCCCAGGCCATGGGGCCCCACTTGTCACCTACCTTTTGAGGACATTTGCGAGTCTGTGGTTTTCTCCTTGGAAATACCACACATTTATATAGGATATCAGAATCTGCTTAGCATTTTCAAGCCACATAGCCTTGACTGTTTTCCCAGTAGGTTGGAAATGAAGAAACAACTATCAAGTGTTAAGAACAAAGATAGGGTTGAATTGCGTACTTACTTTTCAACCTCTGGAGATTGAGGTAACTTTTTACATGTTTCCTGGGTCTTGTCAACATCTTATTTTTTTTCCATCCACTCTTTCACACTTTGTGTTTTCTTGGTGGAGAAGAGAGTGAGGAACAGAATATTTAAAACTTGGGTGCACAAGAATTGGCTCTGTTGGATCAGCTCTGAAAGCCATCTTTGCTAGTTAACATTTAAAAAGCAAACTACCAAGTGATCCAAAGTTTAAAATTGGCTCATTGATACCAAAGCACCTTTCAATTACATTTTGTAAAACATTCCAAGCTGACTGGAAGCCATCATTGGGTATGGTAACTTTAATCTGTCTCCTGGAAAAAACTGTTTGGATGCAGGCTTTAGAAGCAATACAGGAATCTTGCTTTAAAGATGGGAAGGAGAAAAAGAAGGGCTGCCTTTCCTTGTTTAAGGAGTTAAGAGACCTTTTTGGAGGATGAAGGCGAGTATGTGACATTGAGGGGAAAGTGGATTGGGCATTTGCTGAGCATTGATCCAGAGGGAAGGCTGTCTGAAATGGGCTGTCTCCCAAGGGGACAGGCCTGGCTGCAGAATCCCAGATAATGCTGAGGTCACGGGGTTGGTTGGGAAATTTATCTAAAGCATGAAACCTAGCTCCTCAAGACACAAATTCCTATGGAAATACTTCACGTACATTGTTTTTACATTTTCCTATTAGGAAGGAGAGACCAAGAATTTGAAATGTATCACACTTTGGGGGATCAAGTCTAGGAATGATGAGCCAGTTTGACAAAGACTACCTGAGAGTTCAGGTAAAAGATTATCTATAGTCAAACCCAATATATCTAGAGAATTGGACCCAGAGCTCCTAAACATTATAATGGTACCTTCCCTGGAGTAGGGTGTCAGTATATGATATAGTCAAGGTCACAACCCATCCTACCCAGAAGTAGCAATCATTGTAAGGTAAGCTTCTAAGTGTTAAGTGATGAATTATTTACTGATTGATGTTTTAAAAAGTGCAAAAGTCACCCAAGGCTAGAGAGTTTACTGTTTGCTACCTGGAAATCTTCCCCATTCTTCTTTCATACATTCCAGCTCATTGGAAGTCTTTAGAAATGTTTTGACTTAACATGCATTTAAATTAGCATTTCTTGCAGTAAATATGGAGAAGAAACCCTTATGTGAGATTTACAACAGGATTGCCAGTGATCTGTCTTGAATTATTCATTTGGGGGAGAGGATAACTTTTGTATTTTACTAAGTTTAGACCAAGAGCAACTGAGGATGAAACCTGGCTAATTAATAAATATTTAGTGTTAAAAGGCTTCCATTAGGAATGTTAGGTCATTCAGAGATCTGTGCCTGTCATAGGCAGATATTCTTTGGAAATGAAACATACTAGTATGGGGGGTCGGCTTTATTACAGACACATACCACTCACAAAATCTAACTTAGGAACATTCAGTTCCCCACCCCTGCCATCAGTACAGAATATCCGAAGTTTGGTTTGTCTCTCTCCTTTCCTCTCCCACGTGCAATCACACCCCCTCCCCTTCTTTTCCCACCTTCTGGAGCGGACGGCAGCCATGAAAATCGTGGCAGAATGTGCTCGTTAGCGGAGTTATTATTCTGTTGAGAAAGCCCTGGAATGTTTTGTGAGATTATTTTTATATGAAGGAGTAGTTTGAATTCAAACAGCTGGACTAGTAATAATGCATTCGCATGGCGATTGGATCAATGCAGCCTCGCTGCACACACAGTATTCTGAAAGGAAGTGTGTGGGGCTTCATTTCCATGTTCTTAAAGCAACAGTATGGTTGGCTTAAAAACACAAGCTATGTAGGATATGAAAAGGAAATGTTTGCAGTGCTCAAAAGAAACAGGGGGCCTGAAACAGGGGTGGTTGTCCATCCACTGATAAAAGGGTGAGAAGCTATTTCTACCTCTGAAGAGTGATGAGAAAAGTTTCCAGGGGCGCCTCCAGGCTTGCGGGGTGAACAAGCCTCTGGGTAGCCTTTCCTCAGTGTGTACGTGCCGGCCAGTGTAGTCAGTACTCTAGGTTATGCGTCTATATAAGATACTCATCTGTGAATATTACTGGTTTTGTAATCTTTGTTATATAAGAGGACATTTAGGCTGTACATACTGGGGTAGATTATTGCCTGCCCCCTATACGTAGGAATATGCTGCATAATTGTGCATAACTTCCATCTCCCTTACTATTTTGGAGGCAGGAGGGAGACCACATATGTTACTGCCTTGCAATTTTCACACACACACATGCACTAAAAAAAAAAAAAAAGCAAAAAAAGAATCAGCAATTCCTATTTTCATGCCCTTCCCACAGCAGCATATTTTAGAGGCACATACAAAATGTACATTCTCTAGTCGGGAGTGGACGTTTTTAATTTTTGTTTTATCTTTTTTTTTTTTTTTCTGTATGATACACTGAGATGTGTGCTTTCTAACAGGGGGTTGGTACCTGAGAAATGTGCTAGCATCATTCGGAAAACTATTACACTTCAAAATGACTCATAGCAAGGAGAATGGAATAATACATGTTGCCTATTTGTTACCAATTGTAATTTGTCTGTATTATGAAAGATGTAATGGTTTGTCCTCTGTCACTGTTGTTTTCTTGTAACATGATATGGAATAAAATATAGCAGAATCTCTGTAAATTTTCTTGGTACCTCTTCTTGGTGTGCACCCAAAACACCACCTACGGTGTTAAAGAAACATTGTCTTGAAAACTCTTAGCCACAGCCATTCTCAAAAGGGAAATGAGACCAAACACACAATGCTCTTGGATGTGGAAAGGAGGGAGTTAGCTGGAAGGTTTCAGAAGTCTTTGAAGCCTTCCCTGCCCTCGATTTGCTTGGCCAACTCTAGGTAAAGTGGTAGAAGCTGCGCAAATCGAATCTTGTGGGTTGAAGGATCTTCACGGTATTCCCCCAGCTCCTTCCTGCCGTTCACCATGTGTTCTGTGCATCTGGAGCCAATCTGGTTTTGTTTCATGACAACCCTATTTATCTTTTATTACCTCTTTTTCCTTTCTTTTCTTTAATTTTTGCACGTATCCTAAGAGGAGGTGTGTAGGTTACTCTGTACTGAATACAAATCAAAGCTTCAGCCCATAGATGTTCTGCCGGCCGCATTCCTGCTCTCGAGCTGTGCACACCTGAACACCAGCTAAGCGGGGCCTGCACCTGGACGGGCAGGGAGCTCACACTGGGATCGGCTGTCGCCTTGGGAGGCTGGCGTCGTTTCTACCACCTCCTTCTTGTATCTGTCAGCTCCATAACCCCAAACAAACCCCATGGATTGATAACTTGCTCATAAAGTTCATGTCAGATACCATCATCAATGCATAGATAGGATATTTGGTGATTTAAAAAGAATTACCCTGGAAGGTAAAAATCAAAGTTCCAGTCTCGTGTTAAAAGGACCCGGGGGTGGGCAAAGTGGGAAGGGGTGTAGGGGCATCTGTAATAGTGTCAACAATAAAAAGAAAAGAACCCAGAACCCCTGGCTTTCCCCTGGGCAGACCCTCACCTACTTCAGGTTTCCCTCCCCTCACCCCTCTCCTAGAACTTCTGTGACTTCATAGTTTATAAGCCCTTCATGAACTAACATTCTCACAAAAGCAAACAAAAGCATTCTCAGCTGATGCATGTTCCAGTCCAGCCAAGTTTCCAAGAGCTGCGCCTCCTCCCCCCACTGACTTCCCCTGCTGCTCTGCCTAAAGCAGTGACTTGCCTATGCCAAGGGCACAGCGTTGTAGCACCATCCTGCCACCACCTGTGGATTTTGGGACATGAAATGGGGAGACTTCATGGTACCCAAGGTAGAGGTAACAGGCAAATTTCTTGGTTAAGTAAGAACAAAATAGGACCCTGGAAACTGATTAGAATTAGAAAAGTGTCACATGCGAAACATGTTCCTCAGAGTTGTTACAAGGGAGCAAAATGCAGGCTGCTGCCCAATCCCAACCCCACCCCCTCCCCAACCAGCTACAGGAGCACACACCCCTGGCTGAGGTCATTCCCACAGCCTCAGCAGTGGGCTCACATTTTAGAGCCTGACTGTGTTCCAGGGTGGATTTAATCCCATGAGCTCTTTAAAAAAGATAAAGGCAGAAGGCTAGTAGCTACAAGAGGGCAAAGAAATAACTTTGAATTTCCAAGTACAGGTCTTTTACCTTCTCAGTTAAGTTTATTTCTAGGTACTTTTCTGCTCAACTAAAGAAAACACAAGTAAAACGAAAAGGGAGCCAACCATATGAGAAAATGTTTGCCAATAACACCTCAGACAAGGGTTTGATCTCTAAAATATAGAAAGAACTTATTTGACTCAACACTAGGGGGACAAACAATCCAGTTAAAAAATGGGCAAAGGATCTGAACAGACAGTTTTCCAAGGTGGCCCATAGACATATGAAAGGATGCTCAACATCACTAGCCATCAGAGAGATGCAAATTAAAACCACAATAAGATACCACCTCACACCTGTCAGAATGGCCATTATTAACAAATCAACAAACAAGTTCTGGTGAGGATGTGGAGAAAAGGGAACCCTCATGCATTGTTGGTAGGAAATCAGACTGTGGAAAATAGTAGGGAATTTCCTCAAAAAACTGAAAATAGAACTGCCTTTTGATCCAGAGATTCCACTGCTAGGATTATGCTTGAAGAACCCTGAAACACCAATTCAGAAGACCCTATGCACCCCTCTACTCATAACAGAGCTATTTACAATAGCCAAGTGCTGGAAACAGCCTAAGAACCCATCAGTGGATGATTGGATCAAAAAGCTGTAATACATTTATACAATGGAATACTATGGAGCAGTAAAAAAGGAGCTCCTACCTTTCACGATAGCATGGATGGAACTGGAGAGTGTTATGCTTAGTGAAATAAGCCAGGCGGCGAAAGACAAATACCATATGAGTTCACCTACTACAGGAACCTAATGAACAAAACAAACAAACGAGCAAGATAGAACTAGAGACATGGAAACAAGGATCAGACTGACAGTGACCAGAGGGGAGAGGGACAAGGAAGAAGAGGGAAGAGAATGGGAAAGGTCTAGTCAAGGAGCTAGTATACATGACCCATGGATGTGGACAACAGGGTGGGGATTGACTGTGGGAGAGGGAGTGGGGGGTGCAGGGAAGAGAAATGGGGGTGGGGTGGGGGTAGGACAACTGTAATAGAGCAACAATAGATTAATTTTTAAAAAGAAAAGAAATCGCTTTGGGCGATATATATATATATATATATATATTTTTTTTTTTTTTTTAAGATTTTATTATTTTTAGAAAGAGGGGAAGAGAGAGAGGCAGAGAGGGAGACAGACATCAATGCATGGTCGCCTCTCACCTGCCTCCAGCCACAGACCTGACTGGAGACCTGGCTTGCAACCTTGCCATGTGTGCCCCGGCTGGGGAATCGAACCTGCGACCCCCCGGGTTTTCAGGCCGGCGCCCCCTCCGCTGTGCCACCAGCCAGGGCGAGGGATATTTTTTAACTCTTTAAATGACCATCATCTAGTTGCATAACAGCCCACTGTTCCTTCTGCTCAGCAAGGGCTAGCCTTCTCTGCCAGGTCAGAGGATGTGGTGTGGGCTCGCCGCCGCCAATGGTCAGGCGTTCAGCGCTCTGAGACTTGCCGTCGCCCCCAGTGCAAAGAGAAACCCGAGGGGAAGGGGTGGCAGCCGCTCCGCGCCGCTGGGCTAACGCGTACCGACACGCATAATGGCAGGATTGTAAATCTCCGCTAGGAGAGCCCCAGCGTGTCCCCGGTAGCCTGCTGCGACCAGTGGGTGGTGGCGTTATGGGCATTAGCTTTGAGAAGCTTATACAGCAGAGGGGTCTAGGATAAAGGACACAAATCAGGGGAAAACTGACAAGATTTTCCAAATCCAAGGCCCCGTATTTACTGTCCGTCCCCGACGCTCTCGGTGTGCTATATTGTCTGCGCGGGGTCCTGCTGAGAGAAAGCCAGGCACAATAATAGCGGTGGCAGCCTCGCAGCCCCGAGCCAGCCTCCGCCGACGGCGCCCACTGTGCCGGCGGAGAATGGGATCCTGATAGAGTTGTCTTTTTTTCAACCTTCCCTGCAAGACCGCCGGTAATTACGGAGGGCACGCGGCAGAGACGGGGTAAGGGTTCCCTGTCGGAGTAGAAGCTGAGAGGTGACCCAGCGGGGGTCCCGGTGGAGGTCCTGGCTGCACCAGCCCTAGGTGTGCCCGCCTGACACATGCAGACCATGCTGGGCACGCCTGGGGACACGTGTTTGAACCAGGGGTTCAGAGGTTTAGCTTTATGCATCATAATACAGTGTGAAACAATCAATGATTCTTTCTTTCTCCTCCCTCCATCTCCAGCCAAACCCGGTAACTGGGTACCTTGCATCCTCAAAGAAAGGCTGTAACCCACTCAGCTCCTCGAGGAAAGCAGTCACAGACCTGCAATCTTCTCTGCCTAATATTTGGGCAAGTCAAACCCTAATGCGTCCCACATGAGCCTAGTGGCTACAGCCCTGGCTCCCATTAGATCGCAGTTTTTAAAAAACACCCCCACCCCAGACAGATTCCTTCAGGAAATAAGGAGTGTGGGGCCCTGGTGTAGATGTGTTTCAGCTCAACAGGTGATTCTGTTGCGCAGCCCCGTGAGCACTGCTGGACTCTTCTCTTCATCCTGCATGCCTGCAGGGGGGTAGGCGAACCTTTTCTGGAAGAACCAGCTAGTAAATAAACTCGGCCTTCCAGACTAGGCCGGCTGTCGCAACTATTCACCGGGCTGTTGGAGTCAGGAAGCAGCCACGCACCCACTCGTGAGGGACCAACGGCTGCGTGCCACTCAAACGACGTCTGAATTTCGTATCATTTTCACATGTCATAAGCTATTTTTCTTTTGATTTTAAAAACTATTTTAAAAACCTATTCTTAGCTCACAGACTATGAAAACACACAGCAGGCAGGAATTTGCTTGGAGCTGTACAGCTTGCTTACCTTGGCTTAGCAGGCAGCCCTGGGGAAGGGGAGGTAGGCAGGACCACCCTCACCATTTGCTTGGCCCAGGGTTGAGTCTAATAGAGGCTCAATATACCTGAATATTTAGTAATACAAGCATGACTAACAAAATGTTAAATACACTCAATTCCCCTGCCTTGACCCAAGTCTTCGTAATGACCTCTAGGACCATGATTTTGCTTAGAATTCTTGGACTCCTCAAAGTTCACCAAGAAATGGTGGCATACAGAAAGTTGGCCAAGTTCAAGACTACGCCCTGCTTTTCACTTCCCACTCTTAGCTCCAGAGGCATTTCTCCATGTGAGGAGCCACCTAGCCCCCGCATCCCTGCTCTGTCCATACCCTTGACAACAGCCCTGTTTGGCCAGCCCCTGGCGATCAGGTGCATGTTCTCAGGGAGGGCGGTTTCAGGGAAGACACCATTTGCAGAGAGAAATCAATGAATGTGTGGAGTAAAAGGGGGAGTTAGGCTCCTTGGATTCCTTGTGTGGGGAGGGCTATGTTTGCGGAGCATCAGGGCCAGGAGGGCTTTTGAACATGGGAACTGAACAGGAGCCCTCTTGCCTGGGTTTAAGGGCACCACTGGTGGATGATAGGCGCCTGAGAATCAGCTCCCATGAATTTTCAGGTCCCTTGTGCATTGGCCCGGCCTGCTCCAAACCCATGAAAGCAGATCTCAAAATGTGCGGCAGAGCCATTCTGAAGAAAGGCAGCCAATTGCTCCCATTGCTCGGAATTACGGGGTCTGGCCCCCTGTCGGTCATATCATGGAAGTCGGTGGTACCAATTCACAAGAACAAATTGCTAAAAATTTGGGAATCTTGTGAAGTAGTTCTTAAGTCATAGATAACTCGAAATCAGAAGGGAAAACTACAGAAATTGGCAAACTCTACATATCAGGGTCTTTTGTCATTGTTGTTTTGTTTTGTTTTTGTTTTTGTTTTTTGAGAGCCCGTTTCCGAACACACCTCTGCCTCCTGACACCTTTCTTTCCAGGCTTCTCTTCCATCCCTCTGTGCCCACACACCTGACATGCACCGCGGTAGGCTTCCTGCTGATGTCAACATACCAGGCCTCCTCGTGCTCCGCTCTTTTGCACATACTGTTCTCTCTGATTAAAATGTTGTTTCCATTTTTCTAGCAAGCAAGTTCCCATTAATCCTTTTAAGGCCCTATTTCAAACTATCTCTGTGATAAAACATTTCAGAATTTCCCTCAAAACAATTTCTTTTTTCATGTCCCCTTATCACTTTGAAAATTGTAACACGGGCCTTTTTTTAATCTCTATATCCTCGAGCTCAAACATGGTGACCTGGGCACCATAGATGTTTAAGGATTTTTTTTTTAATTAATCAATTATTAAAGAATAATACAGATTAAACACAGGTATAATGAAATTTAGTTTACCTTCTAAGAAAGAGTTCAGAAACCTGCAAACAATGTGAATATACTACATGTATACTAGTGAATGTGCAGTTTTATGCAAGGTACTCCTGGATCTCTGGGTGAAAGAGGAGCCAAGGAAGAAAGGCCCCTGCTTGTCCTCAGGATGCTCACTGAAGCAGTGATTTCTACACTTGGCTAAATCATCTGGGGAACTTGCTAAACATTCCTGCTGAACCTCAGCCTCCAGGCCAGCAGCCTAAGTGTGGATACGTTTCAAAATCTCCTCAAGTGATTCCAATGATCAGCCATGACTATGAACCACTCTGGAGGGAAGTTTCGGGCATAAAGTCCTAAACAGTTTGTTTGCCTCCCTCTCAAATCTCCTCTCTACCCTCTCTACCAGAAGCCTCTGTTCACATTGCAAACTTCTCTATGGCTCCTCTTCACTTCCAAAGTGGTGTCCAAGCTCCGTAACACGGCATCAAGTCCTATCCCCCCACCCATGCCCTATGATCTCCTTTTACTTCATCTTGGTTTTCACGGATTTCATCTCCTCTCCTCACCCCTCACTTAAAGGCTGTGTCTCTCATTTTTCTCCCTCTACCTGGGAGTCCTTCTCCCTTCTCCTTAAGTAGCTACATCCTACTCCTCTTTCAAGACTTATTATTTATATTCCCTCTTCCGTGAAGCTTTCATTGCCTTCTTCTGCTTAGTTGACCTTTCTCCCTTCATTCACACAATGTGGCAGAAGCTGGTTTAAGTGTTCTCTTGGACTAGCCCAGCTAGACCACATTTCACAATCCCCCTTGCAAGGACTGACTGATGAAATAGCAACAGAATTGGTTACATCCCTTGCAGGCCTGGCCCATTAAAGTATCTTGTGTACGATCACCATATATTCCCTCTTTTTTGCCCTCTTCATGCAGATGAACATGCAGGTGAACATGGAACCACATAACATGGGGCCACAGTATGAAAAAATTGCTGCTTGGAATGGAGCCACGTGATGGTCAAGAAGGTCCTTTGGGGACTTTACATGGGCAAGACATAAAACTATAAAAATAAAACTTGCCTTGTTCCAATTTATTCAATAAGTAACGATTGAGTGACTACCATGTATCAGGAGTATTCTGGGTGCTGAAGATAAGGTGGTGAACAGCTCTTCTCTTATAGTGGGAGAGAGAATTTTTTAAATGCAGAACACAATATTGACATGATCAGTGCCATTAAAAAAAACTCTGAATATCTCTACCATTGCATTTTTTCCATTTTATTATAACTACTTTTTCTTGGTCTTATTCATTATTTTACTCCCAGTTACTAACACATCAATTGTCACCTTTGATGAGAACTACTTTTTTATGTGTCCACTTTTTTAAGAGCAAGTACTGAATAATTTTTATCTCTCTATATCTAATTCTTAAGCTTGCTCCAGTGTAAGTTGTCAATAAATGTTGGTTAAACGAATGACTTACAAGGCAAGTGTGACAGGGCCAATGAAACCCAGTGTAAGGGAAGAAAACATTAAAAGGAGGATGTCCCTTCTAGCTGAAAGTAACTGGCTTCATAGAGAAGGTGGCACTTAAACTGAACTTTAAAAATAGAATTCCACTTGAGCACATGGACACTGAGGTGGGGCAGAAAGTCATCGTAGAGAAAAGGGAGAGTGCAATGCCATGGGAGAAATGCAGGGTGTTTGGGGAAATGTCCAGGAGCTCTGCTTATCCTGGAGCGTTGGTGTCTAACGAGGATTAGTGAGGATTAAAACTGATCCAAGGATTGCCATACTCCAAGAAGCTTGAACTTTATTCTGAATTATCATGCCAAAGTAAGAAAAAGAAAAAAGGCATAATCTGGATTCTAATTTGGGAGCAACCACTTTGCACAGGTTACTCACCACTTTTCATTTCACCAAACATCTGCTTAGTGCTGACACGTGCCAGACACTGTGCTGGGCACTGAGGGTACATGAACCAATAAGTCACTGTCTTTCCCTCTGTCTAGTTGGGGCACACAACTGTGCAGACATTATTTTAATGCATCAGAAGTTGTGAGAGTTACAGAAGTAGTACAGAGAAGGTATAATAATTTGCTGTGGCTCCAGGGCAGGAGATGGGAGTGGTGGAGAAGGTGTCTGGGGGAGGACACCTTCTAGGAAGGTTTCTAGGGAACCTGGACAGGCTTTCCTGAGCAAATACAACACACAGCGGGTTGGAACAACAGGCACCCCGCCCCTTCATTTTAATTCAACCAAAATTTAAAGATTCTGTGGTAAAAACCTCAGGGTTCCCCAATTTGTCTATCAAGGTAAGGTGGTACTGTTCCAGGTGCCTCTTAACCTTATAAAATAATAAATACCCCCAGGGAATTCTGCACATTCCTGCCTCAGAGCACTACCTCCTTTTCACTCCCACCCTCACTCCACGGGATGTACTTGCTGATCCCCCTGGGGAACCTGAACCTCCTGCGAGTGGACACCTGGTCTCGCTCATTTCTGTAGCTGTGTCCAGGACAGTTCAGGCACTCCCAATTTCTGAGGTACAACGAGGGAGATTCACAGTCAGGCCATAGGGAAGAGCATGTTGGCAAGTTATTTCCAGTGTCCTGCCAAAGTGAAACAGTAGAATAAAATTCCCTTTCTTTCCCATGTTCTGAGAAGTAGTGGGCACATGACTGAATGCATGTTCCTGAATACATGATATGGATGGCAGAGTTATCACATGTGTTCTGAGATGCTTGTCTTATTGACTCCAGAAGTGAGCTCTACCCTGGGGAAGGAAGCTGAATTATCCTTCGGTCTCTGTGTCAATTATTTGCCAAGTGTAGGCGGAAGAAAGGAATATTTATTTTCTGCTGTTGGTCGTGAAGATCCAGGTGAGGGTGCATGCTTTCAATTTTTACCAAAATTGAGACCCCAAAACGGTGCTCTATATAATGCCATTTAAGGATCTACATTACTGCTTACTCTGTGTCATCCCACGCTCAAGTTGACTGATAGGTTTATCATCAGATTCATGGGATTGTTAGTCATTTCATTTTGTGAGCCAGTAAATAGAACGCTTAACAAAATGTTGCCTCCTTTGCATGGAGGTCATCCATCAGTTGCTGGTTGAGATCCTGGCTATTATTAGCAAGTTGGTTAGGTTGAGGGTTCATTGGGAAGCCTGGAGGCACACCCACCTTCCGAACCCAGACTGTGGCATAGACGAGAGGCAGCTGTTTGCTTGGGGTGGAAACGGAACTTGAACGCATGTGTCTCCCAGATCTGCCACAGCCCGGAGAGGATTGGGATTGGTGGGGAAGGAGCCTCCATTTGCTGTTTTCTCAGGCACAGGTTTGCAGAAGTGGAGAGCGGGACAGAGTTTGGGGTAAATCCCAGGGTGCACTAGACCAGCATGCCCGGAAGAGGTGAGCAAAGCCAGGCTACCCGTTTATTAGGGGCTAGCCTTGAAGCTTAGGGTCAAATCCAGTCAAATGGAATCAAATGGAGGGTTTCTTTTAAAAACAGGAAAGAGGAGAGAAAAAGTGAGAAACAGGAGCTGGACAAAGCCTGGAGCCGTCAGCCAACCCTTCGAGTGGGGTTTTCCCAGCCTCCTAGGATTGTTGCTGATGAAGAATCCCAAGGATTTCTATTCACACAGAATCAAATGTGACTGGAGACCCCTTGCTCTGATGAGTTATTGCTCTAAAACAAATACCCCACTTTTAGTATCTTAAAACAACAATTAATTACCTCTCGTCATTTCTATGGGGAAATTTGGCCAGATGGCTCTGGCTTGTGATTTCTCATGAGGCTGCAGTCAGGTGGTGTCATCTTTTTAATTTTTTTATCTATTGATTTTAGAGAGAGAGAAGGGCTCATCGATTTCCTATTCCACTTATTTATACGTTCATTGATGTGAGGCTTGTATGTGCCTTAACTGGGGATCGAACCCACAACCTTGGTGTACTGGGACGATGTGCCAGCTGAACTACCCAGCCTGAGCCTGGGGTCATCTTTAAAGCTCATCACTCATATACCTGAAGCCAGGGCTGGGAACACTTGAAGAGCTGGGGGCTAAAACATTTAGAGCAGAGCACCTCTAACTTAATGTCGTTTCTTCAAGAGGTCTCCAAAGCACAATGCTTGGGTAAACTAGGCATTTTATAGGGTGGCTCAGGGCTCCAAAGTGCATGTGTCAAGAGGCCAGGAGAACCAGGTGGAAGCTGTATTGCTTTTTGGGACCTAGCATTCTGTTTGTTAGAAGTGAGTCACTCAGGCCAGCCTATATTCAAGAGAAAGGGAATTAGACTGCACCTTTTGATGGAAAGAATGTCAAAGAATTAAGGACATATTTTAAAACCAGAACAGTCTGCCCTCCAGCCATAAGGAGGCTGGAGTTATTTTTATTGATCCCACATGCCAAATACCCTCACCCTCCTAAAACCCCTCAGTATGTCATTTGGATGGCATCCATCTGGGGCTCAATGTCCAGAATCCCATCATCCAAACCATGCTCGAGGGCTGCAGATGAGTCTCCTTAAGTTCTGACCCTCAGTGGCAGCTTCTTGAGTACCATTCTTAATCAGATCTGCGAACTCAGGTGATAAGTTTTTTTGCTCCCTTCACCCAGCACACTATCGTGGTAGAAGCATAGGATACCGTTACAGACATCTCAGTGGCCTGTGGACTCAGGTAATCAGCAGCCTGCAGCAAATCTGAAATCCAGCCAGGCACAAGTTGCCAACTCCTTGATTAGAGCTCAATATCATTTCCTAGGAATGATTCTCCAAGACTCCTGGTTCCACTTTCTGAGCCCTGGGTTCCTCCCTCTGAATTACCCTTCCTAGCCTATCATGTGTACCCTCATTTTCATAGCTGAGTAGTTTTCTCAGCCTACTCCTTTCCCATAGAATTTTGGAAGTCTAAAAGCTTCTTTTATTCTATACTCCCTCTGTCCCTTTTACTATGAGCTGCCAATGCTTTCATTAGTACAAATCTCTTTAAAACGTTATGTGTTTCCCATCAGTCTTGTTGGGATTCACTCCATTAGCCAAAAACCACATCCACAAATCTCAGTGAGGTAAGCTTTTCTCTTCCTTAGACTTCTTCAAAGGTCCTTAAGATTTTTAGAAGCATTTCTGTATAATAGAGACATTTGAAAGGTACACCCTTAAGACCTTTAGAGAAACTTTTGACTGAGAGAATCTATGAAGTACTCCCTTAAGTCTGTCTGAGGTCTTAACAAAGGGTTCTAGAGTCACACAATGTCTTCATCATTAGATGGGGAAATTACATGTTTTAATGTCAGCCTCATTATCCTGCAGGAGAGGATGAACCTGAGAAATAGTTTTATTTTTTGAATCCCAAGAGTTTTGGCTCTTTTATACTTAACAATTCTTTTTTGAGGTCATCTCTCTCATATTTTACTATGAGCAGCTAGATGAATCAGGTGACCCCTTTAAAATTTTTTACGAAATCATGAGTTCTTACAGTACATTTTCTACTTTCCTTTTTACCATTCGTGAAAACATTTCTTGACTTTCCATCACTCTAACTACCATCTTCTTCCTTCCAGCGGCCAACACACTTTCCTCACTTGCCTTTAATCCCTCACAGACAGCCTCTTCAAAGCTCTTTCAAACGCCACCCTCCAACCACGCCCTGAACCACTGCTACCTGTCTTAAGTTTTGTTATAGCAATGCCTCACTTCTAGGCAGCCCCAAATTCCAGCTACCTATTGTGAAACAAACCATCCCCCCCAAACAGCATCCATTTGTGTTGTCTTTCATGGCTTTTGTGGGTCCAACATTCTGAATCAGCTTGTTTGAGTGGGTGGGCTTAACTCAAGATCTCTTACAGTCAGATGTTGCTGGGGCTGAGGCCAATTCAAAAGATTCATTCCTCAGATGTGCAGCATGTGGGCTGGGAAGACTTGAAAGGCTGGGGCTAGGACGGCTGCATCTCTGCAGGCATCTTTCTGTTTGCCTACATGGTCTCTCACTGGGCTTTCTCCAGCCCGGTGGTTTCCATGCTCCAAAGGAATGCTCCTTAAGCGAGAGTCAGAAGCTGTATTGCCTTGATGAACTAGCCTTGAGAGCCATAAGAATCACTTCTGCCACTTACTCTTAACTAGGAACAAGTCGCTCACAGACTCAGAGATAGAGAGCAGGCTGATAGCTGTCAGGGTGAGGGAGGGGGGAAGAGGATTGAGCAACAAAACAAAACAAAACAAACCAAAAAAATCATGGGCCCTGACAACTGAGTGGTGATTGCTGGGCATGCGGGAGTGGTGGGGGTGGTGATGGTGGAAGGAGTGAAAGAGGGTATAGGAGGATAAATAGACAGAGACTAGACTTGGGGGTGGTGAACACACAATACAGGATGCAAATGATGTGTTGTAGAATTGCGCACCTGAAACCTGTATACTTTTATTAACCAGTGTCACCACAATACATTCAATAAAAAGAGAAAAGAAAAAGAAAAATCAGTCAGACCAGCCTGATATTTTAAGGGAGGGCTCATTAGATTCCACCTTTTGATGGGGATGTGTTTCTAATCACATGCACGTTTGTGTTAAAATCACCGCACCTCTGGAGTTGAACAACATAGAAACATTGTCTTGGTACTCATTCGCTGCTGATCAGGAAAAGGTTTGGAGACTGGGAGAAAATCCAAGAGTGCGATTTTCTTGGAATTCGGGGAGTTAGCTTTCTGTTTTTCAAATTATTTGCAAGTGAGTATTATCCCCCATAAGCACTTGGGAATCCTTTGCCTACCCTGTTGCTTTTGAATCTGGAGGTGATAACTTGCCTCACAGGAAACCACGAATTACAACAGAGGAGTTTTGTTCTCTGTCCCTCATTAGCTTCCTACTTCCCAAAGCCAGGCAGCGGCCACGGTCCCAAAGGAGCAAGAATCCTCAAGTAGCCAGCAAGCGGCATTCTGTCCATTTCCAGTCTCTAAGACTTCCTAATGCCTGGGCTTGACTTCGTCTGCCTAAGAAGCTTTGTCGTACTAATTTTTAGAACCCTGCTGTGCCAAAGAATTAAATAAGCCATTGTCTAGCTTTAAATGCCTCACAGGGGACAAAAATAACAACTTTGGGGCAGACAAGCCCATTTTCAGCTGCACCTCATTCAAGGCAACAAAAGTAAGTCTCTTTTCCGCAAGGGTTTTATTCTGTGGAATTCACGTTTTGTGGCCATGACTAAGGTAATGTGCCATTAGTTTTCCAAGAGTGAAGAAATTTGAGTGGTGCAAAGATTTTTCTTTGCAGGCTGACCAATGCAAGTAGGTGTATGGGTGTGGGAGTGGTGCAAAAGAGTGATGTTCAGCCCTCGAAAGTGACTGGAGGCTTCTTTTCTCTATTTAAACTACATCTGACAATTCATGAAAATTCCTTTCCCCCTTAAACTATGCTCCCTCTGCCCCCAGCCCTGCCCAGGCTTTATTTATTATTAGTTTTTAAATAACTAAGTCCCATGTGACCCATCCCGAAGGCTTAAGATTTATTTTTAACAACTTGCTCAAACACAAATCCCATTGTTCACATCCTTAAGGAGAGTGAGTTACTCTGGATGGGCAGGGGATGGAGTGCAGACAGTTTGTGAACATTATTTGGTGAGTCAAGATTTAATTTATGTTAAAATAAATAATGCAGAAAATGTGACAGATCTTTGAGTGGTTCCCAAGACTACTTACTGTATTGGAGACCAGATAAAAAGTGATCAAAATCCAGATTAAAAAATGATCAAAATCCACAAAGTTTTGGGGATAGCAGTGAGGGGAGTTGTCATTAAAAGCTTCCTGCAGGGGACAGAGGGGAGCAAAAAGGGGATGGATGTAATACAACAACAATAAAATTAAAAAAGAAAAATAAAAGCTTCCTTCATGGTGTCAGTATTGTTTTGAAAGTTGAGGTGCCACCCATTGTTCCGGGGATGCTGCCTTGTTCGTTTTCTCTTCTCCCCTGTTAACCTGTGTTGTTTGTAGTCTAGGAAGTTTTGATAGAGATTTAGCAAATGTCAACCTCAGAGATCATTAACTTGTTATAGATTAGATGAGTGAGAGGAAAAAAGGTCAGTAAGGAAGGCAGAAGGGGAGAGAGAAATAGAGAGAGAGGCGGAGAGAGAAAGAGAGAGCACACTATGGTGACAAAATATATTGACTCAGATCAACTTCCAGGTCTTAGTCTCTTCATTTCAGTCACATCTTTCCTCCTTGGGTATCAACAATGTTACTGCCAAAACCCTTCAGCTATGGATGACATCAACATTTAAATTTACCAGAGGCAAATGGTAATATAAATCTCCATTGTTCCTCCCTTGGAGGATTCCCAGAGCTGTTGCTGCTGTCTGCAGCGAATGGAACATTAAAGGTGACTTCTTCCCACAAAGGTGCTTCTTAGACTTACCTTAAGGAAGTTAAGATGCTGCATTGTTATAGAAGGAATTTTGTTGGCAACGATGGTGGGAATTATAACAGCAATAGAAAACAAATGCTAGGGTGAAAGTTAACCAGTTAGCAACTCTACAACTTCCCTGTCTGCTCAGCCTCCCAGAATACCAGATGAGGTTGTTACATCTGGTGACCTCTATCCAAAATGTTTGCTCGTGACCACACGGAACACCCTGGCTAAGATTGCCTTCATTACGGCCAGGGAAAGCTCAATGGTCAAGCCCTAGTTTTGATCAGAGAATCCCAAAGAACATATTTAAATTTAGGATCATGCACTGAACCAGAATACGGCCTTTTGTTGAATTGCCTTAACTTTTTTAATGTTCTATTTTTTGGTTCTGACACCCTCTGGTTGGAATGATCTTCACTAAATACATTATACCACTAACACTTTTTTAGATGATTGTCTTCTCTGCATGACTCCAAGATCTGCTTCCTCTCTACATGAGCACAGGGCCTGGCACACAGTAGGCCTGTGACAAAATTGCACTGAGTGAGGTAGAGGGTTAGTGTCTACACTGCTCTCCTTCCACCCAAAATGCCGGTTAATCCCTGGCTCTCTGCAGGCTGCCCCAGGAAGCCTCCACTGACCCACCCTACTCTGCTTCCCCAGTACCCCATATATGAAGAAGGGTCCCCCAAAACAGAAGTTTCTATGTAAAAACTGTGTATTTATTCTTCCATGTTTAAAAGTACTATCCATTTGATGCCACCAACCATCGAGACATTTTTTCCACTGCTCAAAACAGGTTTTCAGTCATCAATTTTGATGCCTTTTAGTGCTTCTGCTCATAAATCACCCATCACCAAATGGACAAACACTTTAAAAGAGTCTTCAAAAACAATTCATTGAAGCCGAACACAGCCTCTGACAACAATACCGGTCGGTACACTGATACAAATGGGCTCCTAGAACACCAACCTAGTGAGGGAAGCCTGCACTATAAAGGGCTCGCCCTCCAGATGGTAATTCTGGGTTTGTGGGGTCCCCCCTCATATAACATTTCACTTCTTTTCTTTCATCTCCTTATATTAGGTCATGAGCTCTTACATTATTACATACCAATTTACACATTTGCTATTTCTGTAGGTCAAAAGGGCCAAACATCAACGATTTCATATGGGTCAACCTAATAGAAAAGCAGGAACGTATAGTGGGTATACATCAGACAGACCTAGGTTGAAGACTAGCTCTATCACTTCACTTGCTGTGTGTCCTTGTCAAGCTCCTTAGTTTCCCCGTGACTCAGTTTCCTCCTGTGTAATATGGAAATAACAATAACAACTACATCATAGTGGTGAAATGAGGACTAAATGATGCCTACTGTATGTTAAAATGCAGAATCAGGGCTTAGCCCATATAATAAATGTTAGCTCCAGTCAGTCAGTGGAGAAATATTGCTGGTTGGAGAGACAAAGGTGGGTCAGATAAAAGCAGGCTCACCTTCACAGACACTGGAAGTATGAAAATGAGTCTGACAAATGTGACAAATGAGGAAGGTGGTGAGTGCTAAATGTACCTGTTTCCAACTCTCATGCTAGGAGGAAATCATCTTTCTGCAGATGATCTAGGTTCTCAAACTGTCAGAGGGCTTGACTTTCTTTTCTCCTGGTGTTTGGTAGATATCACAGTTCAGTGACTACTATTAGTAGATACTCAATAAATGTGTGTTGAGTGATTCAATGAATGAGTTAACTGATCAATGAATAAATGAACTGTAGCTCCAGTTCTGTGGGTATATGAGACTGAAGCTTCTCAGGTCAGCATTCACAGCTGAAGCAGTCAGAGGTTCTTTCTTAGAAAATTGAAGATGTCCAGTGTTTTACTACGAAGTCTTATAAGCCAGAATCTATTTTTGATAGAAATGGCAGAGATGTCACTCAGCTAGATCCTGAGTTTTTGACTATTACTTATTTTTTCTTAAAGATTTTATTTATTATCTCCAGAGAGAGAAGAAGGGGAGAAAAGCAGAGAGGGAGAGAGACATCAATGTATGGTTGCCTTTCACTTGCCTCTAGCTACGGACCTGGCTAGAGACCTGGCTGGAGACCTGGCTGGAGACCTGGCTGGAGACCTGGCTTGCAACCTGGTTATGTGGCCTGGCTGGGGAATCGAACCAGTGACCTTTGGGTTCACAGGCCAGTGCCTTGTCCACTGTGCCACCAGCCAGGGCCTGATTATTACTTATTTTTAACTATCTTTTCACAAGGTTGAACCACACAAAAAAGTGGGGTTTTGAACATCGTTGCTTAGGTAAAGTAAAATTGTGTAGGCAAACAAACAGAAGAGAAAAATGAGAGATGATCTCACCTAGTTCTCAAGACAATGATTTATTCATTCATTTTCATACCATCAGCATTCATTCCATAAGCATTCTATACACAGGGTACTGTGTACATAGCAAATGTTTAGGAGAAAAACAGCCAGCCACCAGTCACACTGTTTAATAGTCCTCTGCTTCAGAATATTTCTTTTATCTTCTAACTTATTTCATTGTGTACATTGATTCATTTACTTAAGAAATATTTGCCAAGAGCCCAGTGATGGGCACTTAAGACTCAGGATGAGAAAAGCTGTCTTGGCCTTTGATTCCATTAAACCTAGAGCCTAATGGAAGAAGACAGACAATATCACCAAGTCACATAAATATATAATCAAACTGCAATTACTGCAGCAAAGGAAAAAGAGGGTTCAATAAGAAGATATAGCTGGGAAGCCCTGGCTGGTGGCACAGTGGATTGGCACTGGCCTGTAAACCCAAGGGTCACTGGTTCAATTCCCAGCCAGGGCACCTAACCAGGTCTTCAGCCAGGTCTTTAGCCAGGTCTGTGGCTGGAGGCTGGAGAAAGGCAACCATACACTGATATTCCTCTCCCTTTCTTCCTCTCTCCATGCCCTTCTCTCTGGAAGTAATAAAATCTTAAAAGGAGAAGAAGAAGAAGATGATGATGATGATATAACAGGGAGCCCTGACCTGGGCATCAGGCAAAGCTTCCTGAAGGAAGTGACTTTGGAAGTAAAATCCGAAAGTTGAGAGAAGGAGGCAGGGGGAACAGAACTGAAGAAGTCAATGTGGGGAGTAACCTGGAATTAAGGGCCAGTGAAGATAATGCACAAGACTTGGACAGAGTCCAGGGAAATTCAGGTCACATTACCAATTTTTAAGGATGTTAATGAAAGATACGATCTGCTCAGATTGACATTTTTCATTCTGTTTACCAGCAACAAAGTTGTGGATTCTTTGAGTTAGGAGCCTGCATCATACTCATTTTTACATCTCTGACCACATCCAGCAGAAGGCTTTGAATGCAGACGGTGGTTAATTAATGCCGATTGAACATGGGAAAGGCTGTCCATGATGTGACCATGCCCTGGGATGTTAATGATGGCCTAGGTCAATGGATACTTGTCCAAAATGAGAGATGTCCTGGAATCCCCAATGGTTTCCCCTCAGCCGTGCAGATGAGAGATAAAGGGGCAGAGTCTTGTTTTTCACTTAAGATATGCTTCAGTTTATATTATTTCTGTATGAGGGAAAGAGTCCTAAGCTACCCCCTTGGCTGGATTCTCATTAGGAGAATTGCTAGTTGGCCACAATCTCAACAGCAAGGTTCGCTGAGCGTGGTGCTGATGCTGAGGGGCGAGCGGGGCTGTGGGGTGGATGCACTCTCTCCATAGTTCCGTCACTCAGAGCCTGGTGGGCAACTCAGGTTCCACATTCCCTGGTGTCCCTCGCTCTATCCTGAAGACCTTGGCCCCAACACAGGCTGTGAGTAGGATTATGGGCGTCCTTTTGGAATCGTGACTTCTCATATTTGGGATGGGTGATCAGCACCTATGGTAAATGCTTCCACCTTGTGCTAGAGAGAATTTTGCCTTTGGAGTCCTTAATGATATACCTGCTACATCTCTATCTTCAGTTACTAAGGGAAAGGCTTTTTGAATTAGGGGCAACCGATAGAGATAAATTTCAGAGGCTCTTTTCACACAATAATGATTTTCTCAAAATGGGCCCAGGTTTCAAGGATCTTTCTTCATCGCCGTTCAGAGAGGTTTTTCTTCCCAGTGTGTGGAGAGGGTGTGGATATGATCGTACAAATGCAGCAGGAAAAGGGGTTCCTGATCACTCTTCAAGTTACTTGATGCTGACACTGATCTCATTTTTCAAGCCCCTGGAAACTACAGATGATGGCTAAATGATTGACATGTTCTTAAACAGCATCCATGTTGATCTGTTCAGCTGTTTTCATCCCTTCTTTCTCATGCCATGCTTGGAATACCGCCTCAGCCTCAGATTCAGCGGGTGTGCACTGAACACATGCATACTAAAGACCTGGTTTCCTTAGTAACAATGACCATGAAGCAGCCCTTGGAACTTCCTGGCTTTCGGTCTGTCTGACTTTGTTTGTTTCCTCTTGGTCACGTGGAAAAAGACACCCAAACCAGAACTACCCATACCAGGCACACACACACATTTTATGACCCAGAAGCAGAAGGAAGGATTTGTCTCAGCCGATGTCACATTTCTTTTCTCAGCCTGTGGCCCTGCTGTGTGTGGAGGGCTGCGCCTGCGCACCTGTGCAGGTCCAGGACCATTTCAGAACTCCTTTTCCCCTTTGAATCAAAATGGGAATGAATACAACAACAATAAAATTTAAAAAAAAAAAAAAGGGAATGACAGCACCATTGCTGTCATTATGCAGAACACATAACTGAAGTGACCTTTTCTCTGATGTGGCACTTTCCAAAATGAAGACATCCTTTCTTTCTTTCTTCAATGTTTCTAATTATATTGAGAAAATGTTAATCAGGTTGAGAAAGCTCTGACGATTTTCCAGGGTTTTGTTGTTTTCAGTGTCTGTTGTGAGAAATTGCCCTCCTCCCTGTCCCAGTTCCCAACTCTAGTCAGGATGAACCCCCAAGGGCCTCCCTCCCTAAAGGGGGCAGAGGCAGCTGAGTCTCAGGCAACCTTGGGCTCACTGTCTTATTCTGGTTCCTGAGTTTCTTTTGGTGAATTCTACCAGCTTATCTCCTGGGTACATTCTGGGGTGCCTGCCTCTGGGACCCAGCTCTTGGTCTGGGATCTGGCTGTGGTGACAGAAGCATCCTTCTGCATGCAAATCACATGCAGGCTCCTTAGTGCCTCGGCTGTCTTCTCAGGGCTGCGCCCACTCTGGGCTCAAGCCAAATAGAACTCCGCCTGGACCTGGCTGCCACACTGCTCTGGCTTTGACTTGAGGCTCTGCTACCTCCCAGCTCTGTGACAATGTGAGGAGCTGTGACTCCTGAACCTCAGTTTGCTATGAGGGCAGGATACTAGAATCTGCCTCATAGGGTGCTGTTGTGGGAATTAAATTCAATAATGAAGATACTGTAGGCTCTCAGAATGTCATTGATGGGGTCTGCCACTTTAAGCACAATTTACACTACCAATCGCAAGGCCGGACACTGTGAATCTGAGGATGTCTACGATGACGTAGTCCCTGTTTGGACACCGGACAATGGGCAAAAAGAAAGGGGTCTCCCACGCCTTTTCCGTGTAGCTTCATCTATCAGACGCCTCCTTCCAGAGCTCCTTTTAATCTTTTCAAAAAAAAAAAAGATTTTAATCACTTATTTTAAGAGAGAGGGGAAGGGGAGAGAAATGTTGACATGAGAGAGAAATAGCGATTGGCTGTCTCTCACACACCCTCAACCAGGGACATGGCCCACAACCCAGGTATGGGCCCTGACCAGGAAGAACTGGAGACCTCTCGTTTTGTGTGACGAGGCCCAACCACTGGGTCACACCAGTCAGGGCAGCTCCTCTTCATCTTGTATCTTTAAATCTATCTGGGGTTACCTTACCCTCCCACATCTCATTTTATTTCTGACTTCTAGAGCCTAGTATAGCTGTAGGCATTTAGCAGGAAAGAAAAAAAGTGTTGAATGAAAGAATGAATGAAAGGAAAGGGTTTCCAATTTTAATCCTATTTAATAAAACCTGTACTCTTGACCTTTGCAGTCATCCTGCTGTCCTCATTCAAAAGCAATTGGAGAGCTGGTTGGATGTTTTGATCAAGCATGAGATAGCAGCAACCTGGCTACAGAATGCGGATGATGAGCCTTGATTGATATGTAGTATCATTTTCTCTGTCTTGGATTTGACACTTAAGTGATAGGTGTCAAACATTATGTACCTCAGATCCCTTAGCTAGAGGAGAGAAAAGTGGAATTCAAGAGATTAATCCTGTACAATTTCCTAGTTACTTAGAGCAGGGATGACAAACACAAGGCCTGAGGGCTGAATCCAGCCCTCCACCTTGTTTTATCTGGCTTGGCACCTTGTTTCTACCTGGCTCCCTTAACTGTTAGAGTAGTTACATTTGCACAGTCCTAACATTACATTTGGCCTTTTGAAGGTAACTGCTAGGCTGATGTGGCCTCCAGTGAAAACGAGTTTCACGCCCCTGCCTTAGAGGCAAGGAGGGGCACTCTTTATAATTTTCCCAATTAAAAACCTGTACCAGCTCTGACCAGGTAGCTCAGCTGGTTAGAGCTTCACCCCTGGTACACCAAGATTGCAGGTTTGATCTCTAATTAGTGCACATATGAATGAGTGGAACAACAAATTGATCTCTCTCTGTCTTTCTCTCTCTGTCTCTGTCTCTCTCTCTCTCCTTCTCTCTCAAATAAATTTTAAAAATACAAATATTTTTTAATTGGGTCAAATCTGGTGGACAATGACAACTTGAACTGAGCAAACACACCAAGATATCGAGGTTATTCCAGTCAGTTGATTCATAGCTAATAATTTAGATAACTTCTCCCATCTGATGGTAATTTGTCCTTGATCTAGGAGTAAAATTTTCAAAATGTAAACATGACCTGCATGCAGATGTCTATAGTAGTTTTACTCATAATTGTCAAAAGTTGGAAGCAACCAAGATGCCCTTCAGCAGGTGATCCAAACCTTCAGATAAATAAACCCTAGTTTATTTATCCAAACCTTCAGATAATGAAATATTATTTAACATTAGGCCCTGGCTGGTAGCACGGTGGATAGGGCACCAGCCTGCGAACGAACCCAAAGGTCGCAGGTTCGATTTCCCCAGCCAGGGCACATGACCAGGTTGCAAGCCAGGTCTCCAGTCAGGTCTGTGGCTGAAAGCAGGTGAAACACAACCATACATTGGTGTCTCTCTCCCTCTCTGCCTCTCTCCCTTCCCCTCTTACTAAAAGTAATTAAATAAAATCTTAAAAAAAAAAAGAAAGAAAGAAAGAAAGAAATATTATTTAACATTAAAAAGGAATGGGTAGCCTGTGAATCCAAAGGTTGCTGTTTCAATTCCCAGCCAGGGCACATAACCAGGTTGCAAGCCAGGTCTCCAGCCAGGTCCTTCGTTGGAGGCAGGTGAAAGGCAACCATACAGTGATGTTTCTCTCCCTCTCTGCCTCTCTCCCTTCCCCTCTCTCTAAAAATAATAAATAAAACCTTTAAAAACAAATAAGTAAATAAATTAAAATTAAACAATTAAAAGGAATAAACTATCAAGCCATGAAAACACATGGAGGAATTTAAAGGCAAATCACTAAGTAAAAGAAGCCAATCTGAAAAGGCTACATACTATATGATTCCAACTGGGAAAGGTAAAACTATGGAGACTGTAAAAAGATCAGTGGTTGACAGGCAAGGTATAGAGACAACTAGGCAGAACACAGGGGACTTTAAGGGCAGTAAAAATATTTTGATGTTATAATGATAGATATGTCATCATACATTTGTTCAACCCACAGAGTGAACTGTAACATAAGCTGTGGACTTTTGGTCCAATGTAGGTTCATCCTCATGAAAAAATGTACCATTCTGCTGAGTTATGCTGATAATTCAGGGAAACTATGCATGTGTGGAAGCAGGAAGTATATAGGAAATCCCAATTTTATTGTTACCTGAAAATTCTCTTAAATAAAAATCTTATTTTTTTTTAAAGGCAAGAAAACACAAAATCACAACAAATAACTGTGAAATTAACTCAATGATGTCAGTTGTGATGGTGTGACATACACATACTATTCTATGGCCCAGCATTTTAACAAACAACTCAAGGCTGACTTTTTGTACATATTCCCACTCCCCCTTCAAAAATGAAGAATTTCAACAAATTATATACCACTTCCCTTGCACGTTTTGAGATAACTTTGGAAGAAAGGGGCTCAATTGGATAGAACGATTTAGGGACCCAACTTGTGTGAAATCCTATCTGCTTTTCTCTGACAAGATGTACTTCTGTTAAAGAAATGAAAATCTACAAATAAATGCAGAGGGGAACTAATGTAGTTTTCAGATTCTGTGGTAAGAAAGAACCTTTCGGCCTCTGAAAGGCAAAGGCAACAAATCACTACCAACAACTCAAAAAGACTCAGGAAACTACAACTACTTCTTCAAAAATTATACTATAGCAATTACCATATTTTAGCATCTGGTTCCATGCTAAATTATTTCACAGTTATAATTAGATTGCGAATGCAGTACAGAATTGGATAATACACTAATTTAGTGTACACTTTATCTAATCTGATGGAAATGCAACATAGAGAGGGCCTGACTTTTTTTCATAAGCAATTAAATAGGACTTCTACAACTTAAGAATTTTAATATCCCATTTTTTAATTTTTGTGTTGGGCTTTGTGGTGTGTATGTGATGGTAGAGAGGGTGAGAGACAGATAGAGCAAGAGAGATTCCTTCCCAATTATAGGCACAAACCATACATATACTTTTGTCTCTAGTGGTTTGTTTCCAGTATTCATCATGTAAGATTCTTTGGTTTCTTGCTTGCTTATTTTTTATTTATTTATTTATTTATTGCCTTTGGTGAATTAAAACTGAATTTTTTTCTCCAGGACAAGTCTCTGTTCCAGTCATAGTAAATATTAATTTCATTTCCATACTATTATTTTTCTAATTAAGCATTTGTCATGCAAAAGAAGATCTGAGGTGCCTACGCTTTCTGTGAAGTAAAATATTCAGTTATGATAATAGCTTTGGGATGGTATCTTGAAGATGTTATAGGAAGAAATCAGGGAAGAAATAAAACAAAATTAACTGTATGTTACCTTGAATTTTTGCCTGTTTATTTTCTCCCAGATATGCCACAGTCACAAAATTGATAATGTCCCGTAATGAATGATGGACACAGAATTAGCATCCTTCAGTAAGGAGCATTCTGTGACATCTTTATCTAAATTTTTAAGGTGAAAATATAATCCTGCATCTTATTATTTTCTCTTCACACCTAGCAAAACCTATAAATTCTAGACTTGGTGAAATGGGCTTCTGAGCTCAAATTGTTTCACAACAAAGTAGAAATCTGCCAGAGGACAACCTCATATTTCTTGAAAATTCTTTTTTTTCTTCTTATGACAAATCCCAGGGGGCTAGGCTCTGTCAAAGAAGAATTTATTTTCTAAACCCTTTGAACACAAAATTTTTCCCATTTTCTGTGGCAAGATACTTTTTTCCAAACATTAACAATGACGTCTCATATCTATATTTATATCTATACATATACTACATATCCAGACATATATTTTATGTATGTATAATGTATTCTATATATAGTATGGAAGTGTATGTACAGTATATCTACATGTGTATCTTTATCAATCTATAAAATCTTAGACTTCACATTTAAATTCTTTTGATAGTTTTCACAGAATAAGCTGCGAAGCTAGATTTCATTTTAGAGGTGGGGCCACTTTCAATTTCTCAAAAGGTGGACTGAGAACTTTCTGGTTTAAAAGGAACTCTGGTGCACTTTCTGAAATTGCCACCTCCTGAACCCCACTATGTATGGTGCACATGTGTGTGTGTGTGTGTATGTGTGTGAACGCATGAATGAGCTGAGTAGGGAAGGTTATTAGTTGCTTCCCGCTGTGAGTAGCTGTGTGTTCTGTATTTTGGAGGACACCCCTGTGGTGCCCCTCCCAGCCGCGCTGAGTTTGGCTGCTGAGGGCTCACAGGTGCCTCTGCTGCTGGGAAAGCTGCCCAGGGCTAAGTAAGACCACCTCACCCAGGAAGTTAGTGCGGGAAGCCCCACCAAATGACTGATTAATAAGGGGTGCAAAAGAGTGGCATCCAGACCCCAAGAGGGAGCAGTTCTTTGGTGGTTAATGCTCCAGTTCTCCCCAAGGCCAGGGGGCACTTCCTCCAAGACAGACTGAGTTTCTCCCCTTCCCACTCCTGTTTCACTCCTTCCCTCCCAGGATTCTCCGGAAAAGCAGTTGCTGGCTCCCAACCCCCAGTCTTAGGCTGTTTTTAGGAAACATCTTTCAACTTGAGACACTCAATTTCCTAATTAATAAAATGTGGATCATAATCCCTGCCCAGTTTATTTCTCAAAAGTTGTGGTGTGAATGGCAAATTATGTGGAAAGATTTTGTAAACAGCTAAAGCAGTAAAAATATTTTGCAGGTAACATGATATGTTAATTTAATATTTAACCTTGAGGTTCTACAAAAATAGGGTGGATTTCTCCCAACTTGGGTTTTATACATGTTCTGCTAACGTCTGCTGGGCTCATTTTACCCTTTTCTGGCAAAAGCTGATTTGTAAGAGGCACTGGCTTGTTCACAGTGTTCTCTGCACTTGGGTTCTCCAAGTGAAAGAGGATGAGTAAAAACTTGAGTAAATGAAGTCACAGAGAGAGGCAATAAATCTTGCTATAAAACTTTGTAAAGAGCCCAAGTGAAAATAGTCCAGCAAAGGACCTTGCCACCAAAGACCAACAAAGCAGGGGACGCAAGACCCTGCCAGGTCTTCACATGGCTGTAAGCCAAGCCAGGCACCGGGTTTTTATATGAAATCTCCAGATCATTAGATCCTAAAGACAGTTTTAAAAAAACCTTAACACCCTATTGTTCAAGCAAAACATGACAAAGACCTAACCTGGTTAGCTGTGTGTTCCCTCAGTCCAGATTTAATCCCCTAAAACAACAGACCCGGTGATGACCCCTCAGGCCTCAGCTCCTTCACAGTGCTCAGCACATGGTAGATGAGAAACCCTGGAAAAACAGGATGCCACAAGCTTTGTGGGTTTCCAAGGAGCTAAAAGATTGTCCCCTAGTTTTAGTGAATAATTCTCCACTGTGTAAAAACCATTGCCCATATGGTTCTTTTCCCTAAAAAGTACTACAACATATGCAAATTGTATTCTCTTGCCAGTTTGCTATTGTACAACTTTTCAAGGACACTTAGTCCGTTTCCTCATTTATTCAACAGGAATGATTAGGCCTGACCTGAAAATAAGTGAAAGCTTGTAAAAATGCCTTACAAGCAGTGGCCATCCGGATATTGAAATAACAAACAAACAAACAAAACCTGATCCCTAAATTCTTCCCTGAAATCTCAATTTGAAACCAAGAACAAAGGCTCTCTTATCTTTCTTCTAAGATGGTATTTTCTTGACTTTAGTCATGATTTTTGCCATGCAAACTGTGTTATTTTTTTCTATTAATATTAAAACCTAGCCTTTTTTTAAGTCAAATAACATGTTTTTCCTTTCTACTATCTTTTCCAATTATTAAGTTTATTTTTGTCTTAAGCAATAATAGCCATGAATATCAGCAATAATAGCCATGAATATACAGGTTTCAAGTCCTAATATTTAACTTTTATATTTTATACATACATACATATATATATATGTGTGTGTGTGTGTGTGTGTATGTATATAAAATCAGGTCTGTCCAGGAAAAGTCCAGCCATTGTTAATATAATGAGAATGGTTTGCGTGACATCATTGTAACCTGGCAGCCAAGGAGAGTGACTGGAATGTACATGTGTGAACAATGATGACATTGCTAGTCATTGGAGGTGGTAGACACCACTGAGTGAACATGTGCACTGTGTGGCCGTCGCATTCAAAACGACTGAGCATCCTGGCTATTGTAGCTCAATGGATTGAGTACCAGCCTATGAAACAAAGGGTTACCCGTTTGATTTCCTGTCAGGGCACATGCCGGGGCTGCAGGCCAGGTCCGAGTTGGGGGAATGCAAGTGGCAACTACACACCAATGTTTCTCTCCCTCTCTTTCTCCCTCCCTTCCCCTCTCTCTAAAAATAAATAAATAAAATCTTTTTAAAAATGATGCAACAAATCCACATCAAACTTTGGGTGAAACTTCAACATTCCTCCTTGGAAACTATTTGGGTGATTCAGAAGGCTGCAGCTTTGGCCAACTGGTGATTGGCAGCTTCAGCACAACAACACGCCTGCCCAGGCAGAGTTTTCTGGCAAAACATCAAATCACCCAGGTCACTCAGGCCTCCACCCCCAAAGCCCAGATTTGGTGCTCTGAGACTTCTGGTTTTTCCCAACGAAAATCACCTTTGAAAGGAAAGCGATTTCAGACTGTCAATGAGATTCAGAAAAATATGATGGGGCAGCTAATGGCTACCTGGAGAACTGCGTGAGGTCTCAAGGTGCCTACTTTGAAGGGAACTGAGGTGTCATTGTCCTATGTACCATGTTTCTTCTATCTTGCGCCTTCTTCAATAAATGTCTATTTTTCATATTACATGGTTGGATACCTTCTGGACAGATTTTATATATGTATATATTCATATACAAGATCTGTCCCCAAAGTATCACCCATGCAAACTGTTTTAAATAGATTGATATCAGCTTGATACTTTCGGGACAGACCTCATGTGTATTTATGTGCGTATAATATTCATCTGTGGACTACCTGAAATCACCTTGCTTATCAGCAATTACATGTGTCCCATCATTTTGGAATATTCTTCCTTCTAAGGAAAAGAATTTCACAGGAAGATTTTCTGTACCTCTGTTTATTAATTTACTCATTGAGCATTTGTCACTGACTGTTTATTTCATGTGGAACTGGAACAGACAGGAGAAGATTATTTTCACTGGTTCCACAAACATTCTAAGCCACTTTCAAAAGCTTTGTGAGCCTATATGCTAAGGAATTTCCAGTAGGAAACTCATGCTCTACATCTTCTGGCTACAGATTTCTGTGGACTTGGTAATGCTCAAGAATCACAGAGGGTAACCCCAACAGAGCCATATTTTCAAAGTGCTGGAGCTCTGTTCTTGGAGTTGCCCCAGGGGAACTGAGGTAGTGCTATTAGTGAGTTGTCCCACGGTGAAGGCTGGTGTCATCTTCTCAAAAGCTTTCCCACAGGAAAATGTCTGGTGCTCTGTTCCTAACCAACCCCTCACCATTATAATTTCTAAGATTGGCTTTCGTCATTTAATAAGATAATGGCATTCAAACCGGTCCCCATTAGAATATGAGATGATGTTAATAATGTTAATCTGCTTTTAGGTGGTGCCTCTCCTGGTAAACCCTGAGAGTTTTATAAACGTTATCTCATTTTCACCCTCATGACACCCTTGAGAAGCCAGCAGTTTTTATTGCATTATTACAGAGATAGCCACCAAGGCGTCGAGGGGTTACCATGTGATGCCCAGCCTGCCGCCAGGTCTGCGATTCCTGATCCACAACCTCGTTTGATGTTGCCTGAAGGAAGTATCTCTGCAATGTGTTTGTGTATTCGTTTCACACTAAACGTGAGGAATGTCTCTGAAAATATTTACTCTTAGGTTTGTAAATTCATAAACTCTTTAAACCTTGCAGTGTGGAGTCAGTGGGAAGTGCTTTCTCTTAAGAGCAAACAAACATAGAGGTCTAATGCAGGAGGCTGACATACTACATACCTTCCAGGTAACTTATGTAGCATTTACAGGTGCCAGGCCCTGTTCCAAGTGCTTTATAAATATTAACTCATTGAAACCTCATAATGACCCTATGAAGAAGGTACCATTACATTACTCATTGTATAAGGAAGAAAACTAAAGAGGTTGGACAACTTGCCTAAGTTCCCACAGAATGTAAGGAACAGAGCTGGGATTCAAACCCACACAATAAGGTTCCTGAGTTCACATCTGTAAATCAGAGCATCCTGCAGCCATCAAATTTTTAATAGTTGTTTGTTTGAAAATGTACTATTTCTCTCTTTCTCATGCCAAAGTTTTGTGTTGTTGTTTTTTTTTTTTTTTTTCCTTTGTCAGTGGTTATCCCCTTAGCCTATTCCCGGCAGAAACTGCCCGTTTGGCCAATGGTCCTGGTTCCCTAAATTGTGCCTACAGTCTAGATGAATGACCAACTGGTATTATAGCCGTGACTGCAAAAAAGGGTTTCAGATACTCAGCAGATCACCAATCCGTTCTATTCAGAGTTCAACAAGACTCCTCCCAAGAAGAAAGAAGAAAGGAAGTCCTTTCTTCATCTGTGCTTTGGAAAAGGAAGAAGGGAATTTTCCTACCAGTTTGCCCCAGGATTGGGATGAGTTTTTATAGTAGGCAAAGCTATTTTTCACAAGTGACTTATGCAATGCACTTTATGTTTAGAGAGTGTTTTCAAAGTGTTATGTATGTTCCTTATCTCATTTGATCCTTACACAACTGCCCCATGAGATAATCAGGGAAGCTGTTTTTATAATAAGCATTCTATAGATGAGAAAACTGAGGTTCAGCATCATTAAATAGACTTGTTCAAAACCACCAGCTAATGAGCTACAGGAATAGAATATGTCTAGTGTCACATGTTAATAAGCCTTATAAATTATCTCATCTCCTATTAAGTGTAATAGCTTCTGGTGATATCATTCCTAAGACCAGACATTTAAACAAAAGTCAGAGTGATTCCTCCTTCGAGTTGCAGACAGGACACTTAAGAACATTTAATGATTTCCATGTCCAGTTCCCTCCTCCTGTTTGAGAGAACATGAAATGGATTTTCCAAGGTCATCGAAGACAGAAGTCCCATGTGGCTACTTCTACCAAGGCTGGGGCTTGGACTCGTTTACTTGCCCAGAGGCTGACCAACGCTGAGTGAAGGAAGGGAACCCGTAGGTCTGAAAGAGAACCTTGTTGTAGGCTGTGTCCCTTCTCCCTGATTATAGACCCTGGGTGATGGAAAACTAGCTCCACTAAAGAAGGAATGAAAAGGCGGTTCCCTTGATAAGTCATGTACAGGCTAGTCATTTGGCCCTGCAAGTCAAATCTGTCAACTTTTACTTTTTCTACTAAGTTTTTTTCTACAGAAAATTGGTTCTTTTTCTATTCCCATTGCTGAAACAATTGCAGTGAATCCACCGTTTACAATGTAAGATTTTTTAATGCTTAGTCTGCCTGCTTATTGTTATTATTATTGATATTCTTCCAAACAGGTTGTTATTGCACGTGGCCATTGGCTTCCCTCCTCTGGGTAAGAGGGTTACCTCCACTTGACTGGGATCAAGTTGTCTGAAGTGAGCTTCCTCATTTTTCTATCTGCCACCTCAGGGTTTCCTGGATTGTCTCCCCAAGTCCCTCTTTCATGGGAAGAGGTAGCATCCATCCAACTTCTACTTCTGCTAGAGACCCATCTCTTACCATCTATGTCTTTGAGAACTTCACTCCATCCATTGTGAACATCTCTCCCTGACACTCATGTCCACCATGGTCTCAGCCTTTCTCTCTTTATTGGGGTATTCCCTTTATCCACCAACAGGCTGAATTCTTTCCATTCCATTCCTCATGGAGCACTGTCTTTGCTGGCTTTTCGGCATTAAAATCTGACTTTCATCCCTTTGCAGCCACACTTCTTCCTCTACCCCAAAACATCGTTAAATGTAGTTATCCTCCAAAATTTGGTCCTCAGCATTTTCTCCATTTTCTAGAATTTCTCATTTGGTGGTTTATCCTTTACATTGTGATTACTCTTTGGTCCTTGGCATTTTCTCTATTTTCTAGAATCTCTTACTGGGTGGTTTATCCAGCCCACTGTTATTACTCTTGTGTCTGATGTAATATTTTCTTTGTCAAGTTTGCTTTGAAACAACAGATTGGTTTTATCCATAATAATCCATAATAAAAATGCAATGCCCTAATTAAAATTTTTGGCAAATAGGAAGTAGCAAAATATCAAAGGACTAATATGCCATGACAAAGTGTATGAAGCTTACTCTAAGAACGGAGACTAGCTCAGTATTAGGAAATTTATTAATATAAATTCACCATATTCACAGATTGAAGGAGACAAAACTCACATAATTACTCCACAGACCTTGACATTTGATAAAATTTAACATCCTCTCTAATAGCAACTCTCAATATTAGGAATAGACTGCTATTGTTTCTTTAAAATGATAAAATAAACCTATTAGCAAAACAAAAAATGCTTTTTAAAAATCCAACAATAACAGAAAAGTAACTGCCTCCTAAAGAAATGGAAAAGAAATTCACATGGAACCTTTTCAGTGGCTATGTGAAAAACCACCTGAAGCTTGATGACTGAAAACAATAAAAATTGATTATGTCTTACAATTCTGTGTGTTACCTGGGCTCTGCTGGGCAATCCTCCTGCTCCCAGGGATAAACTGAGATTGTTCATCAGCTGCACTTAGTCCAGAGCATGGTTGGCACTGGGATGGACAAGGTGGTACCTCAACCTCCAGGAACTTTCTGTGTCCCCTCTTGTCATTCAGGAGTCCCAGAGCTTCTTGACAGCATGGCAGCTGGCTTCCAGGAGCACAAAAACATAAACCACCTGCCTTTTGAAGGCTTGGGCTCACAGCTAGCATACTGTCACTTCCTCTCCATTGTTCTACTGGTCACACAAGAAGTCTCAAGGCCAATCCAGACTCAAAGGGAGGAGAAATAGACTCTATCACTTAATGGGAGTAATGACAAGGAATACGTGTCATCTTTATTCTACCACAGGCCTCTCCACATTTACTCAGTTCAAATCATCATGATTATCACAATAGGTATTTGGAATTATTCCGTAAAGAGTTAATAAATCTGGGTCAGATCATCAGATGTAACTCCTAATACAAACTGTTTCTCCAAACAAAATAGCTCACTCAATGTTTGACCTGAGAAAAAGTAATTTTGTAGGCTCCTAAAAATGCAAGAGCTGCTTTAAAAACTATTTAAAATTATGCTAAATGTATATAGGTCTGTTTTATAGATATGAAGATCAGGTGGCATATTAATATATCTAGAGAAAGTAGGTGAGGTGAATTTTAATCAAACTTTTAAAAGAAAAGCCAATATATTTCTGTAAAGAAGATGAGTAGTTCTAGAAGTCAAAAAATAACCATAAATCAGAGGTGTCGACCGGCCCTGTTGCTAACAATAGAGAAAAGCCTGTTCTGCACACCCCACCCAGGAACTTGGCAGTGCCCTTACTGGACACTGGCTTCCTAGGAGAGCAGATGGGGCTGGAAATCACCAGAATTAAGATATGTTGTTGGCCAAAATCCAAACTTCTCATGGGTCCTCTAATGCAGAGGCCCCCAATCCCCCAGGGCCATGAACTGGTACTGGTCCATGGCCTGTTAGGAACCAGGCCACACAGCAAGAGATGAGCAGAATGCCAGTCAGTGAAGCTTCATCTGTATTTAGAGTCGTCCCTCATCACTCAGGCTACCTACCAGCTGAGCTCCACCTCCTGTCAGATCAGCGCTGGCTTTAGATTCTCATAGGAACTCAAACCCTCCTGTGAACTGCGCCTTCAAGGGATCTAGGTTGCACTCTCTTTATGAGAATCTAATGCCTGATGATTTCAGGTGGAGCTGAGGTGGCAATGCTAGTACTGGGGAGCGGCTGCAAATACAGGTTATCATTAGCACAGAGGTTTGACTGCACAGAGACCATAATAAATCAACTGCTTACAGACTCACATCACAACTTTACCAATGACTGCCAAGTAACAATTAAGCTACATCTGGTGGCAGGCTCCATAGTGGCAAGTGAGTTGATGCACTTCAATTGCACAGCTGCATCTGGTGGCAAGCTTTAAGTCAGAATCCGACACTAGTTGCAGGAAAACAAACTCAGGGCTCCCATTGATTCTGCATTATGGTGAGTCGTGTAATTATTTCATTATATTTTATAATGTAATAATAATAGAAATAAAGTGCCAAATAACTAATGCTTGAATCATCCCGAAACCATGCCCCTCCACCCTGGTCTGTGGAAAAAGTGTCTTCCGGGAAACCAGTCCCTGGTGCCATAAAGGTTGGGGACCGATGTTCTAATGTTTACCACAATGCTCTCCTCTCTCCCCAGCCCACACTCTTCCTTCTGGCTCAGCTAACTCCTGTTCATATTTTAGGTATTGGGATTATAGTTCTTATCCATAGTGAAATTTTCCTTGAGACCAAACCCTTTCCAAAATTAGGTCAGATGCTCTTGGAGAAATTCCTACTTCTGCTGTATAAATACCTTTCCAGAGGGTGCCACACCTCTTCTCTGTGGTCTTAGCCTGCAGAATGACTCCCAATAGCCATCTCTGAAGGGAAAACCAGCTTCCCTGGCTCTGATTAATAGTCCAAGGGCAGAAATTACACTCAAGATGGACCAAAGGCATTCTCTGTTGGACTGAAAGATCTGGAGTGTTAATAATTAAGTCACATTAATAAAGGACATTAGAAGGAAAATCCATAAACTTCTGCCAGAGGTAGAGCTAATTTGAGTCTTGTGCTTATCACCCCCACGAATGCTATCAAATAGCTCTATGACTTTCCCATGGACTGCTTTCTTTGATGAAGCTACCCAGGGTTGCCTATAGCTCCCAACCAAAGACAACACAATGAATACCAACTGGAATGAACTCATGCGTATATGTATAATAAGTGGTGTCAGTATTTGTTCTGTTTCCTTGTTCGGTGCTAGGGTAAGGGCTCCTTGAAGACAGGGAAGATGTTTATCTTGTTTGGCGTTGTATCTTGGATTCCAAGCTGAGTATTTGGCACTTGATATGCGCTTCATAAATATTTGCTGAATGAAGGAATCAATGGAAATATAAGACTGATGCAGCTCTTTCCAAAGTACCTGGGAAAAAATGAGATTTCATCATGGCTGGGCAGGAGGGTTATAGGACCATTGTGGGTTTGGATTACAAATTGGTAAGAAATGCTTCATATGCAGACACCTGATTGAATTGCTCAGGTGGGCACCACAGTTCAACCTTTGGAAAACCTCCTATATTATCTGATGGCAAAAAAGAGTAAAGCACACATTTCCTGTTTACCTTTGGATGCCAAGATCAGCTGAAATAGCTTTCTGACCACAGATGGAAAACTCTCTCTAAACCTGTGCAGTGCAGGGGAGGAGAATGGAGGCTCTGTGAAGCAGTGGACCCTGCAGGGCTGTGTGACCCATCACCATCTGGCAGGTGAGAGGGCAGGTGTGCAGCAGGAACAATGCTGGTAGCCTCTGGTGGTCTGCGTGTGAGTTCAGAGCAGCTGTGACAGCCATTGGCAGCAGGGAGAGTAGCCAGGGGTGGATGGGAGTGAAGGGCTAGAGAAGGGCCCATTTTCTGTCTATTGCAATTTTCCAGAAATAGGGCTGGCAGAGCTGAAATTTCAGTATCCATATGGTTCTGCAGCCACTGAGTTTTGGGGTTGTCCCCAGGCTCTTGGCACATCCAGGTTGTTGTCACAGGGTTACGCTATCTTAGCTGCATGCTGAGGTTTTCTAGTAAGAGGTAGGAAACCAGAAAGACACAGGTTTTTAATTCATCACGGAGGTGTGTCTCTTGGCAACTTTGTGGCTTTTGTAGGACGAGAACCTGCTAGACGACTTGGTCAGATGTATGAAAATTGAGTTTAAAAGATGGGAGTTTTGTACTTCTGTGCTTTAGCTATCTACTTTCCAAGTGCCCTAAAAGATGAACCAAATTTGCATTGGAATATGTCTTGATAACAGCCCAATTCTGGAGGCAAAACCATCTCTGAGCTTTGGGATGATACTCAACTAAGAGTCAAAGACGAAAGCTTGATTTCCCAGCATTCACAATACAATAACCCTCAAGCTTCATGACTCACCTCATTCTTCTTGGGGATAGTTCCAAAGCTACAAGTTCAAGCCTGTCCTACCCTGTCAGAAAAACACTCTTCGGATGCACAGGTGTCTATGTAGAAGTGAGACATTTTGTTCAGTTGCTATGTGTCTGAGGCCATCAAATCTGTTTTAGAAACAATTTTATCTGAAACATTTCCTAATGTTTGTTAAATACCTATATAGCTTTAAATTTGGCCTAATAGTTCTAAAACAGCTTTATCGTAGTTAGCTAAGGAGAAATTATATAGTCCAGTGGCTAAGCTCTTATAGTCTGCAGTCTGACAATCTTGATTCAAGTCATCATTCTCCTGTTCATTTAGGTGTGGTCTGTTTCTTATTCTCTCTGAGCCTCATTCTCCTCACTGTGCAATGAAGATAAAACAGAGCATTCCTCATGGAATTAATGTGAGAATTACAAGCACATAGTAAGTACTCAGTAAATGTTATTATAATAGCTATCTTTACCCCAGTAACATAAACTGATTTTACAGGTTCAGATTTTTTAGTGTAGCAGTTAAGAAAACAATTCTTTAACACTACTCCCATTGAAGCAGTCTTATGTCTCCATCACTTGACTCTAATCAAGCTGGTGACTTTTTTGACTTTAGACTATTTTGGAAATGACACCCTGTGACTTCCAAAGAGAGGCCATGAAAGAGCATGCAGCCTCTCACTTGTTTACTGGAACACTGAGCTGCCATGTACAAAGTCTGTCTGGGGAAGCCACCTGTAAGAACTCTGGGTGACAGTCCCATCAGAGTCCAGCCGTCCCTGACAGGGAGGAAACATTTTGGAAGTGGATCCTCTGTACCAACTGTTCTAGCTCTTAACAGCCACTGTCACTCCTTAACTGCTGGAGGCCACCCAGCTGAGTTCCAAGTCATGCCTGCTGTCCCCCGTCCAAATTCCTGACTCCATGAATCGCGAGCAAAATAAAATAGCCATTATTTTATCACTAAATTTGGGGAGGGGGTTGGTATTGAGCATTTATAAAATCATGAGTCTGGGGGTAATAGTGGGAGAAAGGGAATGTTAACCATATCACAATCAGCAGACTCACTCCTGATTTGGGTGTGTATTTTTCAAATACATATCAGTTTTTAATGCTGGGAAAGTTTACTTTCTTCTTTCTAAACTCAAAGTCGAGTGTTAATCTGAAGGGTCTTTGGCAAGCAGAATGCCATATAAGCACCACAGACAGCAAGGCCCCGAGGGGATGCACACTAGCCCATGGGGACAGAGGTTTCTCTTCTGTTCTTCAGAGAACTGAGGGGGAATGAAAGCTAAAAAGAAAAAGTTTAAACAAACCCTAATTGCACTCCAGCCTATCAGGTCAATATTGCAGAGACTCCTAAAATCCATGTGTTGAGGCAGTTTTATCAAATGCACTTGCCTACTGATTAACATTCTGACTTTTAAATGTAAGCAGGCATACCTTTGTTGTGATCCAAATTGCAGTATAGTAAAGCCATCAAGATACATAATACCCATTAGATTACCATACTAATTTGACAAGTATAAGAAGAAACCTAGGCTCAGGAAAGCAAGAAAACTGTCCATGACAAAAGAAACAATGTTGCCTTTAACCCAGCCTTGAAGAACACACCAATGACCAAGCCTTTCTTCTGATGCAGAATAAATGTAAGGATGTAAAGTACATGCCTAAAGGCCTAGCCCTGGACCAAATCAGATCACAGGAAAGCTCGACTTTGAGGCTTTTTTTTTTTTTTTTGCCTCCTTACAGAAACGCCTTCCCCACCTAAGATGCATAATTATACCTCGGTTTTTATGTGAGTGGGCATTAAGAGATGGTCATCTGACAACGCCCTTTGATGTTGGGTCTCCTTTATCCTAGCACATCCAAATAGCAGTCTTAAAGCAAGGCAGGATTTTGTACTTTCTAATGAACTTTCTTTCAATGACAAAGCCTGCCAAATTTAACTTGTTTCCTCTGGTGTGTTGCTGTGTTAATGCAAGTGGTAACTACATTTGAATTCTGGTGTCCCCAGCTGACCAGCTGTGTGAGCAAGCCAACTTCTTAAACCTCCATTTCTGCATCTTAACTCAGGGTCATCAATGTGTTGTTACCTTCATCAGCACTGTTGTGAAGATGAAGTCACACTAGAGTACGATGACAGCTTTCATGGGTGAAAAATAATTTTTTCTTTTTTCAATTTTTTTCAAGTACTAGAATCTTTTCAGCCTTAAATGTCTAATAAAGTATAAATAATCCGGTGTTTTTCTTTACCCAGGCCAAAAGAATGTTGTCAGATCCAAACTGACAATGCCTGGTTGTATGTTCCATTTGTTCTTAATTGTAATTCCAAAGATGTTATTTTAAGAAGAATTTGTACTGTACTTTAGAAATTGTGGGTTGACTTCCAAGTCACCTTCAGCCAGAGGATTTCAGGTTAAAGCAAGGAACAAACAAAAAACCCCGACTTGATCAGACTCTGATTTTAAAAGATGTATATATAACATTATTTCCTCTACCCACACACACACAAATGTCAAGTCATGCGAGAGGTAGAGCAGAAATGCTCACTTATGGAAGCACAAGTTTTACTTGTTCTCTTAAAAACTTCTTTCTGCACCAGAATGATTCCAATCTCAGTTCCCACATCTTAGCCAATCAGAGAGGCCTCTTTAAGCTCATGAAACATAAGGTTTTAATTTACAAGGGATCATCTACATTTCTTTTCCAGGGCCTCACAGAAAGACTTCATTTTAAATCCAATACAAATGCCTGTATGTTTTGTAAAAAATTTCCCAGGTACTATTTCCCACTGCATAACAACAGGACTAGTTCAAGCAGAGTCATGAGGTAGTTCTTT